>VXBL01000235.1:38316-180881 GCA_013400195.1 Aramus guarauna | reverse complement strand
TTTTTTTTTTTTTTTTTTTTCAGCACACACTTCTTGCCAGAATCCACACTGGAATCTCTGATACTGTATCCCAATACCACCTTCCAGTTGAATGAGTATTTAGATAAGCAGGCAACCTCAGAAATATACCGCAGAACCCACTGTGCTTGCTGTGCTCCTCAGAGACATTTGGCAGAACACGACTTTCCATTCTGCCAGCTCCCCAGCTTGGTGGAAGAGGATGTAGTTGCACTTGGTAGGGTTCTTCTGCCCACCCAGAGCAGCTTGTGTGAAAATGAGGGTACAAGCCAAAGAGACTGCTAGATAACACCATGCAACTTGGGCAAACAGAATATATACAGCCAATTTACAGCGTGGTTAATCATGGTCAGAAGTTACACGCCTCAAAACACAAACAGTCCCTTGGCAGTCATAGTCTTTATGCCTTTTCCTGGACACATCTCTTTTCCTAGAAAAAGGATATTGTTTTGTATTTGCCATATAAGCTTTACATCCCACTTCTCTTTTCTACAGACTGCTTCAGGTGATAAGCACAGATTTTGTTAGCTTCAGTCTGGTAGTTGGTCTTCACGGTTAGAGAGGGAACCTGATATCAGGAGAAGTATATTAACTGAATATCATGAACCTTCTCACTGTGCTTATGCAACATATTTTTGTGAGTGCCTTTAAAAAACGATTAAAAACAAACATTGACTCAAACTGCCTCCTGAAGTGGCAAATTGTCTGAAGTCTCCATTGTCAATTTGTACTTGCCTAGGATTGTCAGGATATGAATTATCTAAGCAGGAATGCTGTGGAGCCAATGCCATTTCACCACTGGAAATGAGTGCAGAATTCTTTTCAGAGTGTTAACTCAATCCTGTTCCCTATCTCTGAGATCACAGGCAAGATTTTAAAGCTAAATAACTAGAGGAAACCTGGCATAAGGGAGATATATAAACTCTTTGTACTCATGGTCTACAAGACACCAGAATTTTCCAGTATACAGACAGGACAGATTTTATTTTGACTCCAAAACATGAACTGGTTTTCACAACTAAACATTTCTGAATTACTTTGATGCAGAGAACTGAAGTTTTCACAATACACTGTGTATGAAAAATTATTTTGCACCAAATGTATTTAAAAACAAATTGCAGATTTTTTTGTATTCATCTGAATTGTAGGTTTTAGCATCTTTCCTTGAGCGGATTTTTCTTCCTCCAGGACAATAATGATATGTCAGAAAACATGTTTTGTTTACGTCAGCATTGGCAATGTGAAATGAGTGTCTTTTTTCCCCTCATTCAAAGATCAACTGTATCCATGTTTTCAATGAAAGATGATACTTTGCAATTTTCATTGTTAATCAAAACTTCTATTTCATATCTCTGTATTAAAATATGCTTAGTCTTGTCATTAGAATTCCATCTAATTAATCAGTTATGCTCACAGAATAGCTAATAATTTAGAAACAATGTCAAAGGATATTGAAATGCAAATATACATATGTCAAATGCAGGCATGCTCTGAATCTTTAATAAACCATAGTTAAGATTTTGTTAAAATTCAGACATAATTGATTATGCTGCATAACTTGTTGAATCTTCTGATTGTTTTTGTTTTTTTTAAGTTATGAAGTCTGCATTTCTTGAGTGAAGGCTGATACTAGATTCTGTTTTCCCATGAAATCTTTCTGCACTGATCTCTAGAAAAGAGCAATGTCCTTCCGCGTACACATAACAGGGACAAAACTCCCCAAACTTTTATTCATTATAGGTTTAAACTAACTTTACTATTAGAGAAAATTAAAATTTTTCCTCTATTGAAAAGGATAACATCTCCCTGTATGCCAGGAAAAGATTGTAGATGTAAGGATGCACTAATAATTTTGTTACTCCTTGTTGGCTCAACAATAATTCCTCCAGTTTCCCTGGTGATTTTGTACCACTGCTAAGATTCGTTCATTCAACCATTAAAATTACTAACCCTATGCTATCATAAATGCAACTGACAGAGAGTTTAGAATAAAGAGCAATATGACCAATAATTATATCCTAACATAGCAAATCAATGTGCCTAGATAAAAATAGAAAACACAGTGTCTTGGTTTGCAACCATCTTTTAAACACAGCTATGCTAAAGTCATTGCATTTTTTTCAGTTTGTTAAAAAATTAAGTAACTCTCTTTTACATATCTATTTTACACTATCTGCATATTCTTTCACAAAGATGCCAAACTTTTTGTGAAATCACATCTTAGCAATAATTCTAATGCCAGCAATTAAACTTGTAACTTGTATTCCTCTCCTTAAAACACGTAAAAAACATTTAGAATTTATTATTATAAAACGATATTGGGAACCATCTAAATGTAGACTAAGGAAACAGACTCTACAGCTGAACACAGAAAATGGAAGATCATGAGTCTAACCTTGTTATAAGCAGAAGGTTTATCAACACAAAGAACTAGCACAAATTTGACAGACAAAAATGGGTTAGATGGGGGGGATAACTAGGATTGCTATGGAGATAGTTCAGGAAGATAGGATTATCAACAATGTCAAGTACCAAAATGAGGCTGAGGACTCTTCATTAGCAGAGAATAAGAGGACACTAACTACTTCACAAAGAATGGTTTCTATGGAAGCCACAGCAGAACCCTTACTGAATTTGGATAAATAAATTACTTCAGGGTAAGAAAACACTTCTAAGAGATGTGATAAGCAACAATAGGTTTCATACTCCTGTAAAGAAAAAAAAAAAAGCAACAAAAAAACCCAAAAAACCCCAAACACCAAGAGTTCAGCATTAGAGAGATTCACGGTACTATAATACAGAAAGCACTCAGAGCACCATGAGGCAAGAGTGAGAGAGGATAACAGAGAGCTTGCTTACATGTTACGTTGTTTTCTTAATGACATTTCTTTTCTTGTCCAGAATCAAGGCTATATCCATATTATTATTAATTGCGGGGGGGGGAAGGTAAAAGAAAGAGTTAAGAAGTGGGGTGTGAAGTAAAAGTATGCAAGCTCTTTGTTTCTTTCTAGAAGATGTAGCTATGGAAGAAAGATGGGGAGGAAATCAATCACAGAAAGACAGGCTATTTCATTTCATTGTCTTTTTCAAAGACTTGTAAACTAGATTTTGTAGTTCACAGGATTTACCTGTGGGACATTCAGATGAAAAAAATCTCACATTACTCTTCCAAGCCTGTCATTTCATAGCAGTATCAAAACCTAAAGGTCACAAGAGCCATGAACATTAAATACATTACATGTTTATTACCCATTTCTGAAGCATGATACAGAACATAAGGAAAATAATTGCCATCTGAGTGCATAATTACAGTGAAGTTGCACAATTTTTATATACAGTTTAATACTTTGTAAAAGGTTGGGAAAGTTTAGACCTGATATGTCAAAAAATGCTTTTGGTTTTATGATCAAGCAAGTTCTTTTCTGTACTAAGCAAGGGAGTAGCATATAGAAAATGTTGGTTTATTGGTAAGACATCATGGGAATATTCTCAAATATTGTGAAAACTTAAATTGCTTTTTACAGTGAAAGACCATAGTCTGCATATGCAGAGATCAATCACAATACAAAGTTTTGGTTTATTGTCATTAATATTATCAGCTAGAAGAAAAAAAAAAAAAAAGAACAGTAAAAAGAAGGAAGAAAATCTGCTACACTTCTGAAACCATGGATAAAAGACTTACTATGTTGCTGTTTCCTCTGTTAAGTAACACATTAAAAAGTACTATCACACATGTACACTGCAAAACAGGATCTAATTTTCTGGGCTACTTAATTAAGTGGCAGCAACTTTACTGATATTTTGATTAAACTATGACCAGTATTTCTGACAGCTGTATAACTAGATAAAGACATTAATGTTACACTTTATTTTTAGGTGTTTTTAATTAATTAAGTTGTTCTGCTTTAACGATATATGAAAAAAAAAAACAAAACTCAAAGAGCAGCACAGTTTTGATTGAATTTTCTTATTGGTGTTAAGATGTATTCCACCATTATGCTGAAGAGAGTTGGTTCAGATTTCACACAACTTTAAAGATTTTTAGAAACTTATCAGTATCTGGGAAGCAATTTTGTCATAATCAATGGACAGTTTTGATTGTCCCTGTAAATATTATGACCTCTCAGGTTTTTTATAAAACCATTAATCTGGCAGAAATTTGTTGCTGACATTTAACCAAATTAATTATTTTGCTAAGGAGCAGTCATCAATAACACGTTCCTAAGAAAGCAGCGCTCTCATTTCCATTACATAAATACTATGAAACTAGCAAATGCAGATTTTTTGTTTTGCTTTTAGCAAAAGACATTTAAGGTGATTCTTAAAATATTTTAAAATATATATATATATATTAAAACATCTGTACTTATATATTGCATACTACAAATTAAAAACAAAAATCAACACAACTATATTCACTTCAGAGGCAACTGCTGCTAATACAAAGAGAACAGAGATCACTATTTTTTAACTGGAAACAGTTTACTCTAGCTTCTTTAATAAAATGTAGGTAAATCCATTAATGTGAAAAAGAAAAATATTTCTGATTGCCCTATAACATATATAATATTCTGTACTTATACAGATAGCTCTTTATACTGATACATACCATGTAGGTAGTAATACCTGTCATATCATTAAATAAATAACAGTAGCATATAGTCAATAATCTACATATTTATGTAGATTTTTATTTTGGTATCATCACCTACAGTTTATTAATTCTGTAATTCATTCCATGTGTCATAAGGTATAGATTTTTTTTAGTTTTGTGGGTTTTGGCTTTTTAAGCAATTTCTACATTATTTTATAGCCTCTGACTCTTTAGGTATGGAATAAAAACATTTTCCCTGTTCCCCAGATAGTGAACTGTGGCATGGAAAAAGAAATTGAGTATCTAAATAATTTGTTGTAGTCATGACAAGATTTGACATTCTGTATTCTAGGACTTTCTTCCAACCTCAGTTTTAGCACAATTTCAGTATTCACTTCTCTTAAGCGTGACTGAGTATTAGTTACAGGGAAGTTTCGATGTCCTACTTCCATTAATTATTCAATTCAAAGGTGAGATTTAAGAGCTGTTCACCAATCCTTATATAATCATATAGTTAACCAAATGCTTTGCAACATCTAATTCTACTGAGCACTCTTCAACAACTCCTAATTTCTAAAAATATTTACAGTATTTGTAAGCATTCAGGAAGGATGGAATTCATCCCTTTACAGCACAAGGACTCTGAATATTAGTGAATCTCATAAGCAGGAGCATAAATAAGCACCTTCTGCCTGCAGGTCATCATTATACATTTTCTTTGATATTTCATCAGTTATATTATGTGCTTTGTTTCCAAATTTACATTTCATTTTCCCTCTTTTGATGAACAAAAGAGAACAGAGCACTGGAAGAGAGCATGGGAGCAATTAACTATCCCCAACCTGCAATCACAACCAATTAATGTCTGGCTCAAAGGGCCCACAGAACATTTTCCGCACGTTCCACCCCACACCATGGGTTGCAAGCTGATTTGCAGATCCTTGTGACAAATCTAAGTCAGGACACTAATCATCACTACTACAGTGTGTTGTAAGAAGAGACAAGACATCAAGGGCATGGTCAAAGTCTTACATTTGTGCAATAACAACAAAATTGACTCATTTAGTGCTGTTCCTGGTCTTTGACTACAGCTTTCTAAAACAGAAAAAATAATAAACATAAAGTGATGTTTTAGGCATTTATGTAAGACTTTTATTGACATAGAGGTGATCAAATGGGTATTCTGAATAATAATTAGCTAAAAATATGCTTGTACATGTAAAAACAGGGAGAAAGGTTTATGAATGTGCCTGAACTGGGAACCGCTCAAAGTTCAGCTGGATATTCAGCTTGCAGTATTTTATTAGCTCCAGTTAGTGGGTTATAATGGTATCATGAAATGCACAAAACCACACATACTTGTATTTATTTCTTCTTGTTTAAAAATAGTAACATAATATTAATAGAGATGTGCATAAGATCCCTTTCTTTATAACCATGATATGCAACTGAAATACAAATCACACTGGAAGATTACAGAAATTGCTAATTAGTCTGGAAGAAAGTCAGGCTCATGGAGAGCTAGGGGATTTTACAAAGAAGTATGCATGAAGAACCTATATTTTATCCCCTAGTGTATATGCATTACAATACAGTATTGAATTGTTATTTACATAGTCTCTTCCCAGAGGACCCTCTCAACCCTCCCGTTTCATATACAGCATAGCTGGCTTCATAAAGGAAGACTTACTTCACATTTTTCTGTACTGAATTCACTTAATGTTTGTCAAATAAATTATTTACTGCACACTCTGCAGAGCAAGAACTGAACACAGAGTTATCAATTTTCTCTGTATAGGTCTATTCACTGTATGAGAGAGATCTGGCATATCCATCAGATACTTTTACTCACGAATTCTTTCAAAGTAGAAACCAATTCTTTAGGCTACAGTAGGCAAATTGTGAATATTACATACTTCTTTATCTATAGTGTAATAATTGCAGTCTACCTCAGGTGTAGAAATGACTTTTGCAAGAAGCTTTGCATGAGCACTGAAAAATCAAGTAAAGAAGACATATCACTGCAGGACACTACTGTGAATTGTTGTGATGTGGCAGGTAGTTACTAGATATTCTCTTTCAGTCATTCAGGGCTATAAAATCAAAAGCCTTGCCAAAGAAAAAAAAAAAAAAAAAGGCTTAAGCAGATATTAGACATTGCCACTTAATTTGTGAGGTATCCTGACTACAAAGGTATTAAAGTCTATGAACATAAAGTTCATTCCCTAATCCAAGGATTTTTTATTTTTTTTTGGTGAATTATTTGAACCACTATTTGAGAAAAATATAGAATTGGTTGTGAGAGCAGGGATAGGAATCTGAGCTTGCCTCTTTTCAAATAGGTGCTCTAAAGAAATAAGTTGTTCAGCTATACTCCCTTCAAGCTCTCTCTCCATCTCAGAAAACTTAGTTTTGTTTTGGTTTTTTGAAATTATTTTTTTTTTACTGGTACTGATAGAGATTCAAAGATAAAAATGAAGTGTTCCCATTCGACTTACTGTCTCCAACTCCTCTCATCCTCACCCCTGCAATAGTTTTTTTGGTTAGAGCAGAAGGTAAAAGATACAGATATGTTTCACTACAGGCAGTTCTCAAAAGTGGGGACATGATCTGACCTTGCAGCCTGGAAAATTCTCTATTATCTTTTATTTTTATATATATATACACACACACATATATATATAAAAAGAACAATTAGCTATCTTTTAGGAGAGAACTGGGATCTCTGTTCAGTTCTGTAGAAGACCATTTAACAGGTGCATGCCTTCCCAGCAGAGATGGGTGAAGCTGAGACCTCCCAAACCTGTACTTCCTGGAGCTGTGCATGCCAGTGCTGTGAGAGGCCTCCACACTGTGTTCATCGGGTTCAGTGTGAGTCAAAGTCTCTACACGTGCACTGCACAGTTAATCAATACACGCACGCCAAGCCCCACACCTCCAATGCACGTCAAATTCTCTGTGCCCACGCAGATCATAGGCACGTACATAATAAGCAATGTGGGCTTCACAGTTATCTGTCAGAATGCTCAACGTGGCTGCTACAACATGATATCTATTTAGCAAGAATCACTTTCTTCCCCCTTCTTCATCTAGAAAAAAGTTCTGAGCAGAAAATGGGACATACCCAAAACAAAATAAAGAAGATGACAATGTCTCAGTTGAGGTCTGGGATAATAATATGAATCATAGAATGGTTTGGGTTGGAAGAGACCTCAAAGATCATCTAGTTCCAACTCCCCTGCTGTGGGCAGGGACACCCTCCACTAGACCAGGTTGCTCATACCCCTAAAAGTTATACATTTAACTGTAAGGTGCCCAAGTCCTTTGCCAGATATAGCCCCAAAGTCCTTATTGTTAAATTCTAATCCAAAGGTCTCAAACACCGGAGACACAGGGAAATGGTCCCACTTTTTAAAAAGTTCCTTGCTCTTTGTAAAGGCTATTAAGTAAGGATTATCATAATTCAAAACACAATATATTGCTTTTCATTTTTTTTTCCATGAGGACATACTAATGTAGCAGTTGTCACTATTGATTGATTCTTTTCATTTGGTATGGTGGGAAAAAGACAAAAAAATCCAAGGTTAGATGACACTTTCAGATAAGGCAAGAAATCAATTGTTCACTAAAATGAAAACAAAGACCAATCACTTGGTTCTTCTTTTGCTCTGATGAATAAAGTCAGAAGGAAAAAAGTATAAAATGTATAAACACAAGTGGAGATTTAATAGCCAACCTGTGTAATTAAAATAGAATTTCCATTTGGAATGGTTGAAATCATTGCCACAGGATTCTATTTGTAAAACTACACTGGTTTTCTTGCATTTTTATGGGATGACACTACATCAAAGTAGTTAAGATTTTTTAGCATGCTCATTGGACATGAAAAGTTTAGAATGCAACTGAAAAGTCATAGGAACAGAAGTGCTGGATTTGCCCTATTTCCTAGATTGCCAAGCTACATCCAGTCATAATATTTCATTCAACACATTTAACATAGTGAACACTTCAGCATTTGTTACCTTTTCTTTAAAAACAAAGAGAAAGCTATGTGATAGCAAAACATTCCCTCCCCAGTTTTCTGAGATTAGTGTTTAAACTGCTTAGTATCAATTGGTGCCATATTAACACTAGATAGTGTTATATAACTCTGCAAAATGTTATGCAATTTATTGTGCTAATAGAATTGAGACATTCTTCATTATCTTTCATTCTCCATATGCAGTTAAAGGCTATTTCTTACAAGAATTTGGCTTGATAAATATTTCATGAGCAAAAGCCAAGGTCTTCTTACCTTTCCTAACCACTAGATTACCTTTCACTGAACTATAGTTTGTATTCTGGCTGCTGCTGGTTGGAAGGCTGCTAATCTGCTGTCCCTCAGAGTGAGCCGGGAGAGGGAAAAAAAAAAAAAGAAAAAAAAAGGGCAAGCCATTTGGGTTGTCTTCTTGCTACAACAAAGTTATGAATCTTTTGTTTTGCCATACGTCAAGAGGAAAAGCTTTGAGCAGCTATTCAATACTTACTAATGATTGTAATGATGTTTAATTCCCCCTTGCATGATGTTGTTACTATGGCAACTAACCATTCTGATCTGGTGAAGCCAAAATTGCTTTCTGATTTCAAAATATTTCAATAGTTTTTGTTTCAGTAATGCACTTTGACTTCACAAGTTTCAAAATGAATTAATATTTAGGCCAGAACACTACATGGACTCAGTAAACAGGCAAATGGTAACTTGGGACAGAAAGATCTTGAGAGAGTCTGATAGGAATCTTTGCTGGCAATCAGTGAGGAAAGGCAGTTTGCCTAAAGCAAACACAAGTGAGCACGTCTACCATGTCAGCTTCATAAGTAAGAGTGGACAAACTAAGGAGCTGAAGCCACACCTTGACACAGGGAGTATGCTACTTTGCTTCCTTTGTTCTACCTATTTGTTTAAAAAACAATCACCTCCTTTTTGTGCCAGAAATCAGTATCCTATATTCTTTTTTTTTTGAGGAATTCTAGGAGAAGTGAACTGGCTTGCTTATGCAGAGAAGCGCTACTGTATTGTTCATTGTACACCCTTACTCTTCTCCTAACACTATTGGTTAGAAACTCGTAACTTTACTGTAACTTTTAAAGGCAACACTAAGTATTCCCTCAGCATCCCCTGGCTTGGTCTATAACAAGAAATATTCACTTTGAGTAGGAGTTTGCATTCCTTGTGAAAGTAACTTGCTTGATGGCTTCAGTGGGAGTCTTAGTTGCAGAAAGAATTCAAGATAGAGCTTATAAATATGATCCACAGCACTTCTGTGTGTTTCACAGGGCAGACAGAAATATAGAACTCTACATGCACATACCTTTTTTCAGAGGCTACTTAATTGGATTATACTGAATTTAAATAAATTCAAAGTATTCTGTTTGTACAATATGTTGGGATCATTCTTGGGGAAAATACTGTAGCTTTATGTAAGATAATGTTAAACACAAAGAGAAAGGAAACATAAAAGAGAGAGAAAATAAATGGCTTATCATTGTAAGGCAATGCACCTCTCTGAAAAGTTTAGTAGATCATGGAAGGCCTCATGGATATGTTGTGTATAAGGCACCTAGACACCTTTAGGAAGCACAGTGACTCATTCCCATGTTCTGAAAATGTTAAAATGTCAAAATATGGCTCTTAAAGGTAAATTATTTTTGATATATAGGAGTTTCAAACAGACAGTGGAAGCAACTGGATTCTGTTCCTTATGTGTTTACTGAAAATTTCATATAAATAAAAAAAGATTAGTCAAGCAGCCCTTTAGCTCACATAGTTATTGTCTCTAAAAAAGCTCAAAAAGCTTTTTAGACTGTTCCTGGCTCCTCTTTGCAGGCCACCAAAGGAGCCTGGCTCAAAAGCAGCTACCACAGCCAAATTAGAAGATCTATCATCCTCATAGTGCAATACATGGTAACAGCTATTATGTAACTTCAGGTGCAGCAGGCAGTGGGAGAAGAGACACCTCACTGATGGCCCCTGTATGTTTTGCAGGAAGACTCCAGACCTGACAAGACAAAAAACAGTAAGCAAGTACAGAAGAATTTAGAGTGGCAATGTAGAAAACACTAAGAAGCAAGAATTGTAATAGTTTCTGAGGCGACAATCATTTTAGTGGAATAGAGTAGTAGCAATTGGCACTGATTGTGAGTGTTTGAGATAAATTCAATTCTGAACCAACAAAATTCATTCTCTCTTTGGAGAAGATAATCTGGGGAGAAAATAATTGTGACTTGTCTGAGCACAAATCACAAATGGTTATGAAAAACCCATGAAAAACAACAAAATGTAAGTGAAAGAGTACATAGAAGTGAATTACAGTGAGAAATTGACTGTGATTTTTGGGGAGGGTTAGTTACATCCACATACTTGGACAAAGAATGTGGATTATTTATTTATTTCACTATTGTTAATTTTAAAATCTTTCCAACACAGTGTAATATTTCCAGCAGTATAATATCTCAGCTGTAAAGACACAAGAACTTCAACTATAACTGTGAAGTTATTGTTTTGTTTCACATTAACTGAAGGTGGGAGTTGGGGGGAGGGGGTTTGTTTGTTTTTAAGAAAAGCTTTGTAAACTTAAAACTTGAACTAAATTTAAACTGAAATCACCTCTTAAAGGAAGGGGTGGGGGGGAAGAAACAAGATAGAAAAAGGGAGAGAAAGATGTAAGCTTAATGAATAGTTCCTTGAACAACCTGAAAGGCATTGTAATTGCTTAGGAGGGAAGGTACTGGAATCTCAACTTTGGAAGTACAGTCACCATAGTAAAACCAAATGAACTCTTTGAACTGTCAAGTACCACTGTGTAAGCCTCTTGCAATGTGCAGCATGCGACATTTATAAAGGGCCCTTTAGAAAAGACCTAAATTTCACATGTGGTTTTAGCCTAAAGGCAACGGGTGTTCTGTTGCTGCTTTTAATGTCACACTATATCGCGTGCAAGTTATAGGTACATATCAACATCTTGCATTGTATAATCCCACCATACTTCACTGAAATGTTAAGCTTTCAGCACTTTCGCCCACAATATGATAATTACAGCCATTCAAGCACTAAAACCGGCACATTTCTTTTCTACAGAATATCATGGGTTACTCAGACATTTCACACTCCACCTCCTTCTACAATTTTCTAAGTAGCACTAAGACAGATATAAAAAGTGAAGATGGCAAACACTGTGTGCCAGATAAGACTGAAAAGCAGACCTTTATCCTCAGTTCTGTTCTTCACCTGCAACACCAAACTCCAGACACTTGTTCTCTCTCCTCCCTCCCTTCTCCTTCCTCCATCATATGATAATGCAAGAGATTCCTCTTTGATCTTTCCAAACATATTTCAAGCTCTTCTGAAGACTGTGTATATGTAGTTTTTATAAAGCCTTTTAAATTTTTCATAGTTTTAAAGGCTTCCTGAAGTATAAGAGGCTTTTAAAATTTAATATTCACATGGCCCATCGTCTCATGTCTGTCTTCAAGAATGCTGTGAAAACCATGCTGAGTGCCCTTGTTCTTTGTGTTACCCTCCTGGAATTTCATGGCTCCCTGCATGAACAGTCATACAAATTTAGTTAGTAAGGAACACCTTGAATATTTTCTGCTAGGAACTATGCTTCTGTAATGGATCATCATTCTGATTTTAGGAAGCATCAAGAAATAGGTGTGTTGTTTCTATTTTTATGATAGCAATTACATGGTTTTACAAGAATATTTTTTCCCCTTTCTTAAAAAAAAAGAAGTATCACTTTTATGAAGGTGTTAATGAGTAGCTGGAATTGAGAACATTCCTGGAAGTACTAAAAGCTTACAGAAAATGTTACAAAGAATAATTGTGCTAGTACTGCTCTTAGTTTAGCTATCCATTTGAGTTTGAATTATATATTGTAGTGCTTTTAGTTACACAAAACAATATAGTCACAGAGACTCATAGAATCATTACACTGGAAAAGACCTTTAAATCATCATAGAATCACAGAAGGGTAGGGGTTGGAAGGGACCTCTGGAGATCATCTAGTCCAACCCCCCTGCTAAAGCAGGATCACCTAGAGCAAGTTGCACAGGATCACGTCCAGGAGGGTTTTGAATATCTGCAGAGAAGGAGACTCCACAACCTCTCTGGGCAGCCTGTTCCGGTGCTCGGTCAGCCTCAAGGTGAAGAAGTTCAATGTCCCACTAAAGGACAATCTTAAGATGTAAAGAATCTGTGGTAATATGCAAGACAGAGGAACTGGGGTTAGGGAGCTAGTAAATTGAAATTGCATATCTTTCAGAATTCATGCAGATTCACCAACTAAAAACTTGTCACAATGCTTAATAAAAAATAATCAGACATACATCTGATAAGAGCAATTGTTTGCAGCCTGACATTCACAAGCCACATAAGAACACAAGGATGTTACTCCTCTGCTCAGTGGCTAAGCAGACATACGCAAATGAAAGCTGATTACAATAGAGGTCATTTTTTTTCAGCAATGTTGTCTTCTGCAATATCCTTCCACTAAATTGATTTAGATATAAGTAGTCACATGGATGCAATGGAATGAAATTCAGTGGACTTATATAGGTGCATAGGACTGAACCAATGGAGGTTTTCATAAATCATGTGCTATGTTTTTATATTTCATTGTTCAGTAAGGAGATTTTACTATGATACTTAACAGAAAATGAATTAAAAAGAAAAAAAAACACAACAAAACACTATGTAATGAAGACATTCAAAGTTATTACAACAGCATGGCAGGTTGGTTTCCTATTTCTGTTAAGAATATCCTATTAGGGTCATTTAGTTATTTAGTAGACACACATAAAAAGTATACAAAGACTCAACGTGAAGGAAACTTGTTCCCAAACAGCATCTCTTCTATGCATAGACTGAAGTATCATAGAGCTAAAGGGACTTGAACAAAGAGTCTTATGTACTTTCACTCATGCAGAAGACAATGCATTTTAAAGAAATAAAAAAATCTGCTGATATAAATGTGATTTAATATTCAAAAGAAGAACAGGACAAAGTGCTTGGCTATTCCTTTCTAGTTCCAAATGGAGCATAAGCTTTCAAGGCTGAAGATGAATAACTGGTAGAGGAGTGACCAGGGATGAAATAGTGCTCCATCATTTGAAGTCAGCATTATCATGGAATGCTTCTTCCTCCAAACTGCACTTTAGGTCATCTACAGATTATTAGGTTCAATAGCATCCCATTGCATGTTAAGAATAACACCAGATTAACTAGAGGTCAACATTTCTTTTTTTCCATTATATAACATGTGACACTAAATGTACACAACAGTCCATTTCATCCATTAAGAATAATAAATAACCCCACCCCAAAGAAAAGCCATGAGTGGTTTGCAAGACTGTGCTAGTATTAATTTTGTAAACTCTTATCCCATTTGCTATCAAAGTCAGAGACGTCCCCTTGTTGTCCTAACCATCTGCTCTGAAACTGCTTATGACTTTACTCCATCTTCTCTCGTTCTTAGAGGAGGGTACCAACTGGCCCTTTACCAGCATCTTCTTCCTGCTCTTATCCTACCAGCAGCTTTGAGAGGCTGAATGCAAATACTGTGCTACAGGATTACAATCTCAATAGTCAGCAACCAGGGTAGACATCTTTGTCCTGCTGCCTAACTTTGCCAGTGCTGTTATTAGTACACTGCCTATGCTGATTTAGTGTGTAATGGACCAAGTAAATCACCATTTTGCCTCAATCTGGCAATTCCTGTGATACTTGTTTCACTTTCTACTACTTGTAAGAAAACCTCATATTCCTTATTTGTTTGAGAAACTCCTCCATATTAAACTAGAAAATTTAGAAGGTCTTGATGCTGTTACCATAGAGGAATGCTAGATAACAGTAATTTCTTATTTCCATGGGATTTATCTGAAATATTTTATGCCTTAATGATTGCTTATGAATTTCTATCTGTCTTTGTAAGCCAAGTCCTGATTTTTTCACTGCTGTACACAGAGATTTGCAATGTATCCATTGTTTCATTACCTAGAAGCCATACTGACACCAGCAATAAGGAAAGTGGAAGTGGTAGGATTTTCCTTGTTAAGCTTGGCAGTAGCAGAATTGCAAGTATGAGCTCTGTCTATTAAAAGAGTTCTTTTCTTTTGTGCTGAGAAGCCAGCCAGCATTTGTCACTAGAGTAACGCAGAGACAGGAGCTGCTTCTTTGTTGCTGAACATTCAAAGGTATCTATTTTCCTTTCAATAGGTCCAGCAACTCCCACTAAAAATCAATGAGGCTTAAGCAGTGCCCCAGGAATTCATTCTAAGATCAGTACCATTTCTTAACTGGACCACAGAAGAAGGGTTTTTTTCTGTGTTGATTTCTTGCAATAATTTTTAATAAATCATTTGGGGTGACCTTGATCCAAAATGCTGAACTTACAAATTAATTTGTGTGGACTAATATACTAAAATATATTAGAAGTAGCTAATTACAGTATTACTTATTGCTTTTCATTTCAGTGCTATCTCTATCAAACAGTATTAAGATGACTAGCATGTATTTAAAGCCAAAGAATTTATGGTTTTAAAATTTAAAATAAGAAAATACACAATATGAAGCAAAAATAGATTTATTTGAACCCTGGAAGAATTGCCTTTCCCCATTTCAATTAGGAACATTCTTCCTCAAATAATCCTCATGCAGTTACTTAAATGAGACTGGGCAATAAAGCACAAGGATCTATGCAGCATGGGAAATGAAAAGGAATCAGTGAAGTAACAGGTCTTTTCTTCCTTGATATTAGAACTCCATCTTTTACTTATTATTTCCCTTATTATTAATCCAGATTTCATTTTTAAGTCTAATGATGGGTGACAAAAATTTAAGTTAATGTTTATTAATTTAGAAGGGATTTTATACTGCTTTAATTTTTTTTTATTATTACTCTAGACGAATTCCTGCTTTCATTTATATTTCCTTGTGGCCATTTGCAATGAGAATTGAATATATTTGAGACTGTTTATGTATCTCTGCCTCAGCAGAGTTGGAACATAATAAGGGAGCAGAGAAGAGTTGGGGGGGGGATGACGGGACATAAGAGATAAAAGGATAAAGAGAAACAAATGAAAATGAACTCTGAGCCTACTGTGGGAAAAAATAAGAAGAATTTCAGTCAATGACTTGTAGAAAAAAGTGAAACAGGAAATACTCTCTTATGGCAAGCAAATTATTTTCTTTTTGTGTATATTCCTTAAAGGCAGCATTTGCATACTTTGAGAATCATGCAGAATACTCTTCTGATCTGTTTTCAAAGTCCATGCAAATATATTGCAAGCCTGGCAGAAATTGTTAGCAAGGCTTCAGCTGACTCAATTGTTGGTTGAAAAAAATTCAGGCTTGTTCAAAACTTACTGAATTCAAGATTTCCAGCAAAGAAAAAAATTCCAATGAAGCCTGGATGCTATCATGAGTCTTTTTGCCTAAAAATGTAAGGTGCTTTTTAGCAATAGTTAGGGACATGATCAATTTACACAAGATCATCCGTCAGACTGTACAATCAATACAATTTTAATTTTCACAAAATGACAGAAAAAAAACCCCAGATACTGGATGGAAGTGAAGCTGTGGAAACTGATGCAAGTTTGGCAGAGATTTGGGCTGGGAACAGAGAGCTCTTGGAAGTACACTCTATTAATAAAGTAAAGATCTAAAGGAAGGAAAGGATCTAGAATCTATAGCAAAGGAAAATATGGAGAGTGGATGTATTTGACAGAAATAACAAAAAAGTAAGCCATTCAACTGATGAAGCTTATTTACCCAAGGTATCTTCTTTCTTAGTCTTCCTTCCCATTGCTTTAGCTTTAATTCTTCATCCCCAGAAACAAGGAACGTTGCTGCCAGAGAAAAGCATACCATGACTTGTGGGAAGCATAAAGTTGTCACTCAGCATGCCAAAGCAGCTGAATGTTTGGCAATGGCTAATTGGCAAAATTAATAGCTACTTTCTTCTGCTGCTTGTCTTTTCCTCACAAGCAGAGCTAATTGATGAGGGGAGGGGAAGCGCTATCTTCTAATCATATCTAAAATTTGGTTACAATTAGAGAAGAGTTCAAAAATTACTGACAGACAAACTGTGAAAAGATAAACTTTAGTATCTTAGGAAATCAAACTTAAAAGCCCTTGGAGAAGAAAACAAAAATAGTTGTCATGCACAGAAACATTAAATTGTACAGTACAGTTGATCAACCTGACATATGTAGAGTATAAACAAGTAAAATGCTTAAGAGTTTATAATCAGTGCCATCTATGTCTTGTAGAAATCCAGAAAGAGGAGGAAAAGAGAAAAAAGAAAAAGAACAAAATCCATGAGAACATAGCAGAATATAAACCAAATTGCTCTGGGGAAGATGTTAAGGATGTATCACAATTATCTCTACATATTGCTCTTTCTATTCCTATATCTTCCTCAGAATTTCTATCATGTGCCTACACTGGATGCTCATCTTCAAATCATTATAAGGTCTTTATGATATTTTTTCCCCAATACATCCCATTTCCATTTGACAGGGAAACTGAAGCAGCATGATTTGAATCTATATAAGGCTGTCTTGCAGAACACGAAGAGAACTAAACACTTCAATCACAGTTCTGTGCTGCACTGTGCTACAGGCTACCTTGACCAAAAGACCTACCCTATAGGCACTAAAGATATTTAAAATAAATAAATTAATTAATGAAAAGTGTAACAAGACATTTTATATCAAGACAACACTTAGAACAAAAATGCAAGTGAGAAAGAATCAAAGGAGAACAGATACATAGACTCTTCTAGGCAAGGAACAGCTGGTCTTCTTCCAACATGGTATTATCCCCTTACAAAGCCAGGGAACTGTTTTACCTTCAGTTCCTACTGTCCTCAGCTCCCCTCTAGTGATAACTGGAATAATTAGCTTGTTTCTCTACAGGAAAACAAACACCACTTAAACTCCTATCCTCCTCCTTCCTGATCCCAAAGATAACAGTTACAAACAGGAAAAAACAAAAGGAAAAGGCAATCATAAAATTGCCTTTCATATTCCACTCAATATTAATCTTTGTACCATTTCCTTTTGCAGCCAGTAGATCATCTGTGACACATTTACTAGCCTATACTATCTACAAAGTAGTTTTATGGGGAAAGCTTGAGTTTCTCTTATGTGACCTTTCAGGTTCAGATGTCCAAGTGGGTCTTGCCCTGGCAGAAGGGAGAACTGCCCTCTATCATTTGCCTCTGTGAAACAGAAAAAAAATGTCTTACTGAGGCCAAACACAATGGGAGGACAGAGATACTAAGTCCTGTTGTGAAAGAGAAGCTATATTAACAAAAACTCAGCAAGCAAATGCACAAGATTTCCTCAAACCCCCTTTTAAAGTATGGAACAGCACTGCTCTTCAATCAGGAATGTACCTGTCGCATAAACTAAACTAATGCCACTGCTTATTAGAGGTGCTTTTAAAAAATGAATTTTTCATCTCTAGGAAAGACTAGAATTAAAGGGCTTTTGTTTTGCTTTTACTTTTCTTGAATTATAAATAAGTATTGCTGCTGAAGAATTTCTCATGGAATAGAAATTCCAAAGTGCTTAATTTGGAGCTATCAAAATATACTGATTCAGCGGTGTCGGAAGGGGATCGTAAAAGAGCCTAAATAGAATGAATTACTTAAAGCATTACTACCTCCTCTGTTGATGGAAGTATTTCCAGAAAAGTCAGCATGTATGCAACCAATCAAAATTCTGATCATCTCAAAATCTGAGTTGCAGTACTGATTAACTGAATCTACATTGTCTAAGTGACCTTGAGGTCAAGGTTTACATTAAGTTCCATGCTATTTACCCTCCATAAAACAAGGGTAAGACCCAGCGTGAATCAATTTATATTCACAAAGGGAAAACCCAGAGCACGCCCTGCATTTTAAAATGCATTCTGTTACCTGTCATCTAGGTAGGCTTCCAGAAGACAGGTTCATGTACCTCTATCCATCTTTTCTGACACCTTCATGTGATCAATATCAAGCCAAAAACCCAGTCTGATGTCCGACATGTAAAGGCCCAAACATAATTTGCTGTGAGGGCAAGTGGGATTTCAATTTTCTTGCAAGAGTAATGCTGACAGTTGGAGTTGTGTCTTGGGAGTACAATGGGACTCTCCAGCCCAGCAACATTATAGAAATAGCCAGTCTGTAAGCAAACACTTGCTTATGTACAATAATAGTATATTTTTTTAAAAAAACTACCAACTTAAATGTACTCTTTCTGGAATGATGATACTTGAAACAATGAGGATAAGGGCAGAGCAGAGAGAAACATGGTGCATTGCAATGACCATTCCAAGCAATGTTTCACTGTGTTAACAAAACTCATGGTGTAACTGACCTACAACTAATGATTTTACTGTAAAACTAATGCTACATTTAATCCTAATTTAGAAGCTAGCTGCTCTCCTAAGGGATGTCACAGACTGCACACCCACAAGAGCATGCAGGAATTGCACAGCATTTCTGAAGGGAAAGAAGAAAGGACACCGTGATTCTGCACAGTTGATATAAAAGTTTTGATAGAGATTTGGGAAAAAAAAAAGAGAATTGAACTTTTCACCCTTAGCCTATGGACAACCACAATAACTGCTGTCATTGACACTGGGAAAAATATTCAGCTTTCGTCTTAGTTTTAGAAGGGAATCTTCAAGCACATTATTATACTTCAAATCAACGTTGCACAGCTGGTAATCCTTCGTATGACATAGCTTGAACTGGAGTAAAAAGAGAACAGCTTTAACAAGACTGAAAAGGAACTGCACTTGTGTTTAACTGTATCCTTTGAACTGAATACTTTTGCAGTTGCTCCTTGACAATGAACTGTCATCCTTCAGCTTGCTTCGCAAGGTCTGAATATGAATCCAGTGCACAGAAAGAAGAATAACGGATGTGTTGCAGGCTGACACACCGGACCCACTGAGCGCCACAGTCAACCCAACCCCTGGAGCAAGTTCAGAGGGGAAACTGGAGGATCATCAGGTGTGACCTCAAATTATACAAATCAGTGGCCACGAACTCAGAGCAATTGTCAATGGTGCATTAACTGTGATTTTGGTTATAGAATGGCTGCATATATGTCTGATTGAAGTGGGTGAACAGGACCATAACTAACTAAATAAATAAAATGGTTCAATTCTCTGTGTTAAATGAAAAGTGCCTTGCAAGAACTATTTATTCCTGTAAGTTATATGAAGGGCAAGAGACTGACTAACTAGAAAACCGAAGTTTGATTCTGAAAAAATTATCCACAATTTGACTTCCCCCCCACCCCCCACCCCGCCCTTGCAAAACAGATGAGGGGGAAAAACCACCAAAAAAACCCACACCAAACCCACTTTTAGGGCTGTTTTGGAGTTGTGGGTTTGAGTATTTGGGTTGGTTTTTTCTGGGGGGCGGGAGGGTTTGAAGAAATGGAGGATAAAAAGCAGAAGAAAAAAAAAAGAGGGAGAAAACATTTGGATTTCCACCCCAAAAATCATGACATACATTATGGAAGTGGCAAACCAAGTTTAAAACTTTGAATCTGGCAGAAGTGTTTTCTTCCACCCTGGTGCATTACTTAGCCCCCATACTATTGGATTATTACAAGAGAATGAGTGAATCTTTCCACATCCTTTCTGACAATATCTTTATCATGAATGACATTGCCACAGATGGTGATATTTCTGTTTATGACCATATTTAACTAGAAAACTGATAATGTTAGAGTTAAAAGGCAAATGTTTGGCACAGAGTCAAAAAGTTAACTCAAACAGAAGTTTCAGTGCATTTGAAATGTGCTAAAGTTAATTAAAAAAAAAAGAATGAGGAAAGTGGTGTCTCTTATTATCATAAGACAATGACTTTGGTTCCCACAACACAATTTATTATTCTACCTTCTGCTCTGTTTCACAACACCATCACTACCTTTTTTTTTTTTTCCCCCCCTCTAAATTCTTGTACTGCCTTTTAAATTGCAAGTAAGAAGGATATATATGCTGCTGCTTTAAATCTACCACAGGTCTCAAGTGCGGAGAGTGGTGAGGGACTAAGAAGGAAACTCTTTATGGTAACAAGCAGCTTTTTGAATAATATTACTCTCACTTGCAGAAAACAGCTCTCATTCTTCAACACTGAAGTGCATTGTGAAATTGTCATCACTGATTTAATGTAGGTTGGATACTTGCTGCATACTGAGGGCTACATTTGGACCTGATTACAATATCAACATTTCTGATAATTATACTCTAAGTCTCAAAATATTTTGTGTTCTTCCTAAAAGCGCAGCTTACTGAAACAAAGTATTTACATGAAAGTCTCATTTATAAAAAAAGTTTCTAGTCCTTATGTTTGCAGATAAAGGCTTCAAAACAGGATTATAATCTATTATAAAACTTCAAAATAAATTTTAAAACAGCTCTCAAAAGCCAATATTAAGAATATTTTCTTTAAATCTACCTTGAGATTTTATCTAGTGACTTGAAAGTAAGCAGGGTATGATATGTAGACTAATCTTCAAATTTGGTGCAACAGAAGTAGTCATTAAAAATTACTAATCTAGATATTTTGTCTTAGTCATTTTGGGGTGTGTTTTTTATTTATTTATTTTCATAGGGACTTTTCCATTTGTCAGATTTGCTTTCTCACAAGTATGCAGAAATGAGTAATGTCAAAGATATTTGTGGTATTTTCTTTGAAGAAGTCAAGAGAAGGGAAGAGGCTGGAAGATGTAATGTATTATCATTCATCAGCCATTTAGAACTTAGGAGAGTGGGGTAGTGGTGGAAATCAATGAAATCACAAGCATTGCTACTATTTCACAGATTCACATCTTATTTATGAGGCGGGGGGGTGGGGAATAGCCAATAGCGTGGCCACTCTGTTAATGGAACTCTGACACTGCAAAAGGTGGACAAAAAGGTGCCATATACTTCAGTTAGCAAAAGGCACTAAATTTTTTAATAGCATGCAAGATACATTCTGTGAGACTGGACATATAGTGAGCAGTATAGCAAATTGATCTATCACCTCCTTTTTATGGTGAGTTGCTACTGTAAAACTGGAACTCTGTAGAAATCAAGGGGAATTAAGATATTTGAAATCTTACAAAATCACGCTTTTACATTACAGATGCTATTACAGAAGGATTTAATCAGCAAGGGACTGCCAGGACCTCTAAACACAGAGGGTGTCAGAGATTTATTACTGGGTCAGTTTTCTTGACTCCTCATCTTAATCAAGACAAAATTCCCAATGCCATGTTGAATGACAAGCCTCTCAGTAATATCTTTGCTAATAGGGATTTATTGTGAAAGTAGCATAATGAATTGAACAATTCTGAAGTCAGTTGTAGTCACAAAGGCCAGTAATTAGTGCTTCCAGTTTCTGACTCTAAGAAATTTACATAGTCATTGAGCTGGCATTCAAGCTTTCATGACTGAATTAAAATTAAACATTTACAATCAGGATGTTTTGCATGTAAGACAAAAATTATAGTTTCTTCTAAAATCTGTTTACTTGTAAAATGAAAAATACCATAACACAATTTGTTATGGACTATCACTTTGGATTTTTCATCACTTGTATACAATTGGCTGCTTCCCCCAGGATAAGGGCCTTCCACAGTTACAAGCTGCCAGAAGAATACAGTAATGGCTTAAAATCTCTAGTAAAAACAGTATGTAAAAGCTAGTGTATTAGTTTCTTGAAAAAATAAGCTTTTCAGATTAATCATCTTTTTGCCATTATTACAACATCTATTTAGGATTATCATAATAAGCATGAACTTTAACACACTTCTTGACATCATGTCTACACCAGCACAAGTTTAGACCAAAACGTACCAATGTTACTCTGTCATAATATCAAAATAAATGAAAAAAGAAATTCACTAGGTCACAAGCTTTGTTCAGCTGGTGGAAGTGTATCGATTCATGCAAAACTTCAGATTAATTATTATTTTCAGGAGTCTTATTTGTAAGTGAGGCGCATTAAGATTTTCTATAGAACCAAGAACAAAACTAGCCTTTGGGGCAATAGTGCCCAAAAACCCAATATTTAACAGGTCTTTACAAAATGCAGAATCATAGAAGCAGTATCAACCTAGTAGAAGTAACTAAAGAGCACAATTGAGAATTTTCTGGTTTTCAGTCAGTTTTCACACAGTCTAGTCCAAGCATTACAGCCTTTGATAACAGCAAGACAGGAGGCAATAGCCATCTTAGAGATAGTCATCAGAACAAGAGAGGAACTAAAAAAAAAAAGTTTCTTTAAAAGATACTTAATGCTTTTTACATGTGGAAACCTATCAGCAACAAGACAACTAAGAAAGTTCTCACTTAACTCCAAAAGCAGCCAAGTGCTTATGAGAACTCCCCAGGATGCTTGTGACATTTGCCATTAACATGCAACCCTCAGCTATTTTAGAGTTACAATCTAGTATTTGGGTCACTAGACAGAGTTTATCATGTCCATGCTACTCAGTAAAATGTATTACTTCTTTTCTAGGGTCACTATGATCCTCAAAGGAACTGGTTAAGCACACTTCAATAAAAAAGTATCAAGATCCATTCAAGAAAGAAACTTCATGTAGGAATGCATGAAACCTATTTCAATAATTTTATATGGATTTTCTTGACTGAGCATCATTGATTTCATCCTTATGAAAACTATTTCTGAATCTCAACAGTGTTGCAGTATGTTAAAGCAATTCCTCATAAATATTCACTAAAGTTGCACAAATGTCTCTAAGTGCTTTTCCGAAGTTCGAATACTAACAAAAATTACATCATCTATTTAAAAGGCTCCCTTAGCAAATAAGTAAAAAAATTCAAAAGAAGCACATATGAGTATCCTGAAAGTTATGTAGCAGAAAATCTAAAAGACCTTTTAGGAAAAAGCCTCAAGAAGAAAATGTTATCAAACAAAACAGGCAAGGTAGAGATTCAATTTCCAAAGTGATAGCCTCTAACACAGTCAAATTGTGCCTTCCACAAATTAACTTGACATTTTGAAGCACAGCTTACTGGTTTTTGCTGACTATTGGTGTCTTGATAAAGACAGAAGGATGAAATATTTTCTCACATAATAGGATCCTGAACACAATTCTCCTATATAGATAATATTCATCACATCAACTTGCTAACATCTCATAAAGGAAAAGAGATATTCTATATTAATTTACATATATTGTATTATTCAAAATATTCTCTAGATTAGGGAATTGCATAGTAAAAATCTGATGACACATCTACTTTAATATATGTATTTCTATAACATCTGGAATACCGTTTCACTTAAAACAGCTCAGTATAACAAAAAAGCTGATGGACAAATTTATGTGCTAGTAACACTGGCAAGCATCAAGAAACAATACACAAACACAGAGCACTACCCTGCCTCAAAGCAAACAGTTTAGAAATCAGATGCAAGAGCAAAATGAGTATTTCCAATACCTGACCCAAAGAAATCTGCACTTTCCTCTGGTGACATTCAAATTTAATGAATAAATAAAAAAAAAAAAAAAAAAAAGTATAGTTTTACACATACACAAAACCCATAACTGCCCTGCAACCAAACCATACCAACCCAACCTGTGCGTCTATTGTTGCCCTGTATTTCTCTTGGGTCTCATCCTCTTTGCTCCACGGTAGATGGCCAGGAGGTGATAGAATCATAGAATCACAGAATATCCTGAGTTGGAAGGGACCTATAAGGATCATCGAGTCCAACTCCTGGCTCCACACAGGACCAGCCAAATCAAAGCATATGACTGAGAGCATTATCCAGATGCTTCCTGAACTCAGTCAAGCTCGGTGCTGTGACCACTTCCCTCGGGAGCCTGTTCCACTGCCCAACCACCCTCTCTGAGAAGAACCCTTTCCTAATATCCAACCTAAACCTCCCCCATAGCAGCTTCATGTCATTCCCTTAGGTTCTATCACTGGTCACCAGAGGGAGATCAGCACCTGCCCCTTCGTGCACCCTTGTGGGGAAGCTGTAGGCCGCGATGAGGTCTCCCCTCAGTCTCCTCTTTTCTAGGCTGAACAAACCAAGGGACTTCAGCCTCTCCTCATACGTCTTCCCCTCTAGAGCCTTCCCCATCTTTGTTGCCCTCCTTTGGACACTCTTCAATAGTTTTATGTCCTTTTTGTACTATGGCACCCAAAACTGCATGCAGTACTTGAGGTGAGGCTGCACCAGCGCAGTGTAGAGTGGGACAATCACTTCCCTAGACAGCCCAGCAATGCCATGCTTCATGCACCCCGGGATATGGTTGGCCTTCCTGGCAGCCTGGGCACATTGTTGACTTATGTTCTACTTGCTGTCGACCAAGACCCCCAAGTCCCTTTCAGCATGGCTGGTCTCCAGCATCTCATCGCCCAGTCTGTATGTATAGCCAGGGTTGCCCCTTCCCAGGTGCAGAATATGGCACTTGCCCTTGTTAAACCTCACGCAGTTGGTGATTGCCCAGTTCTCCAATCTGTCCAGATCTCTCTGCAAGGCCTCTCCACCCTCAATGGAATCAACAGCTCCTCCCAATTTGGTGTCATCTGCAGACTTGCTCACGGAAGTCCTACATCCAACTAATTTATGAAAACATTAAAGAGAACTGGCCCTAAAACTGAGCCCTGGGGAACCCCACTAGTAACTGGCCGCCAGCCTGATGTAACCCCATTTACCATAACTCTTTGGGCCCATCAGCCAGTTGCTCACCCATTGCACTATGTTTTTGTCAAACTGTATGCTGGACATTTTGTCCAGAAGGATACTGTGAGAGACAGCATTGAAAGCTTTACTGAAACCTAGAAACAATTACATCAACTGGCTTGCCTTGGTCAACTAGATGGGTGACCTTGTCATAAAAGGAAACTAAGTTTGTTAAACAGGCCCTCCTCTCACCAACCAGTGTTGGCTGTGACCAATGACTGTGTTATCCTTCAGGTGTTTTTCAGTGATTCCCAGCATAATTTTCTCCATAATTTTACCAGGCACTGAAGTGAGACTGACAGGCCTGTAATTACCGGGGTCTTTCTTGCCCTTCTTGAAGATTGGAACAACGTTTCCCAGCTTTCAGTCAGCTGGGACCTCTCCAGATTCCCAAGACCATTGAAAAATGATTGAGAGAGGTCTCACAATGACACCAGCCAGCTCTCTGAGCACCATGGGATGAATCCCATCTGGCCCCATGGATTTGTATGCATCCAGGTGGAGCAGCAAGTCACGCACAAGTTCGGAGTCAGCTGGGAGTTTATCGTTACTGCAGTCACAGTCCTCCAATTCCGGGCAACTGGGATCCCAGAGCCCGTCATCAGTGTTGAAGACAGGTGAAAAAAGCATTAAATGTCTCTGCTTTGTCTATGTCCCTGTTTGTAAGGTGACCATTCTTGTGGAGTAACAAGCCAATATGATGGGCCATTCAAAGACAGTGCAGGGAATGATGGAAGCTGGCTGTGACCCCCCTGAACACATAACAGCACATTTTTCTCTGCAAAGTGAGGTAAAGACAGGGCAGATGAAACTGGAGGAGCTAGTAGTGCATAAGTGATCCCTTAGGGGAACCAGGGGCTTGTTCTGTCTCAACATGCAGAAAGAATTCAATCTGAGGAAACAATTACCAATGAAAAAGATTCTAAAAATTATTTTACTTCTTCCTAAGGCAATTTCACATGCACATTGGGAAGTTCTGAATTGTTCCTGATGCCTCTAATAATTGCACTGGATCAAAAGATGCAGTGAAAAAAGTATTCCACTGTTCAAAATATATATCTTAACGGCAAAATGTAATATATATTATTAGTTTCAACTATAACTGTGAATATCTGTCATCATGGAGAGGCAGTCTTCCCAAAGAAGCTGCAGAACACTGTTCATTCAAATTCTTCAGCTACTTCACCATCCACGTTTCTAAGTCAAATATGTTAAGTCATGATGAGCATGATACATTTAGATTCAGGTCACCTAAATGAATGCAAGAATACCAACATGTCAATCTCAAGACAGACAGAAAAAAGCCTTTTTTTAAAACCAGTCTTCCAGACAGCTGAATTATCAACAAATTCTCTTCCTGGATCACATAATAAAATAAACTTTCCTTGACTGATATTCCTGCACAATCCTAATGTTCCTCATTAAAGAGACAATACAGACTGTGGGATATGACCTAGACCACACTTGTCCAAAGGCCTTCACAAAACCAGTACAACACAGGAAAAAGTCAAGCAAGATCAGTGTTCTGTTTCATCTCCACATTCTAGTTTTTGAGGGATAACCATTCTTTTCACAACACAAATTAATTGAAGGCTTTTTTCACCCAAATAGAAGCTGTTAGGGCCAAACTTTCCCCAAAATATTTTTCTCAGCTCTAGCAGCACATTTTCAATCTCATTGTAATGCTGGGTTAAGTTTGGTTAAGATAATAAAAAGTAAAGTCATATTTGCCAATCCTCTTCCTTCACCTTCCACCCTTCCCTGCACCAGTACCCTTAAGCTTCTCTTGCATTTTTTTTCTCCTTTTTCTTCCAAATGTAAGGTATTTTATTTTTTATGTAACAGTCACCAAAGTATAATTTTCTATAACTGTATGACAATATATGAACACATATTTTATCATAGGCAAGGCAGTTATGTGCTTTATGTTACATCATTAATTCTTTATCCCATAAGCAAGAAAGACTAGATACCTCCTGAAGATAAATAACCCGTAAAGCATGTTATGCTATACCTGTCTTGCTATATTAGGAAGGCATTAACTGAGGTATGTTATATATCTTTGCAACCAAGAATAAGTTTGATATAAAACAAGCTATGCTGAATAGGATGGACTCTAATGAAGTAAGTTTGGACTCATATAGCCAGTTGCTTAAGCAATTAATGAGGTTTAAAATTTCTTTGCCTAATATAAAAGAACTTGTAGTACTGTTGTGGAGTTAATAGCTTTACCAGCAAGTAACATCATGTCATTAAAATACCTCTGTACATGTCTCACAGGTCATATGGTATTGTTTTATTTTAGGTTCATATAGCCTGAGGTTAGTCTCTGGTGTCCTCCTTTTTTATCTGCCTATATATATGCTCAAACACCTGTTTGTTAATATTGCTAACCTTTTTAGAGAGAATAATCATATACTTTTGTCTCAATTATTTTCAAATTGAAAACCAAGAAATCACAAAAGGGAAAAGAAATACCATTGGAAGGGGAGAAATCTATTTGTCTTAGTTTTCCATAGATTTCTGAACCATCATTACTACAATAACTAAATACCTCTCAGATTTTAACACATTTGTCTTCACAACACCACTCTATAGTAAAACAGTGATGTTATTTCCATTTTAAAGATGGAGAACTAGGGCACAGGAACTCTACACAACTTTGACATACCACTGGGTCAGATTAAGAGAGGATTCAAGTCCTTGCAGCCACTGGTAAGCACCCTCCTGGATCTGGATCACTAGCAAACTAGTTATCTTCCTTACAAAATAGCAAGATGAACAAGTAGGTGGAAGATTAAAGCAAATCCCACAGAATGACTGATGAGAAGTGAAACTTCACATATACAATCATTACCTTTACAACAAAAGCTTTCTGAAGAGGGTTTTTTTGTCCACATGGCTCCACAACTCTTACAAAAGAGTCCATAAACATACTACACAAGCCAAAGAACAAACTTCTACCTTACCATACATCCTGTTTGTCTCTCACACCTGCCTTCTTTTCCTTAGTCTTCAGTATATAAAGGGAACACGTGGCAAAGACTGGGAGGTCTGCAGTTTTTAAAGACACCAAAGTGCAGACCAAAGGCAGCTGGTTTTGTATGTGGGTATTAATCACCAACACCCACAAATGCCACATGAACTGCTCTGTATATGTAGGGCTCCAAAAGCCTGCTAAATGACACTGGAAAAAGATGGTAAAAATCTATTTCTGGTAGCACAGAGGAATAAAAAGAAATAGAAAATGGCATCAGTTAAGGGAGGTTGCCTTTTGTTAATCAGAGCTCCTAATGTTAGCTTTTTATTTTTATTAATTCTGCGTTCTGATCATGCAATTAGGAACAGATTTTCCATCTACTTGTAGCCAGGAGACACATGATATGGCTGTTGCAACACAACAAGAATGGGAGCAGGACTGAAAAAGCTGCAAGTGGTTCAAAATGCAGCACCTGACTTACCTTCCTATGCAATATAGGATGATTTCAGCATCCTGTCCATGACATTCTGAATGATAACCTCTGTCTTCACTGAATGCCAAATAAAAGTTAGACTTTTACCCATCATTTGCAGCCTTGTAACTGCTAAAACTTTCACCAATAATTCCTCTGCATTAAGACACACACTCAGAGGAAAGATATTACTTTGTTTAGCTCTTCTGTAAGTCAATGTGACAGAGAATGAATATATCTGAAGAGTAAAAAAAAAATAATCTCTTCCTGACTTAGAAAATTCTTTTTGCAAACACTTGAAGAGCTTTCCAACAAAGTAAACACTTCCTACCAAAAACAATTTTGTAGAAAATCCAAATTTCTTATGAAAGAAAAGGCTTGATTGAAAATTTCAGTATTTTCCAATATATTATATATGAATGCTTTCATGTGCTAAAGATTTTAGCCTTAAAGATCAAGAATGCTTTCAGATTTTGAAAATGGTATCAGTGATACCTACCATGGAAATGGCTGAGAATCTGATAAATCTTTCAGGCTGACATAACTGATTTTAGGTAACATACAGCATAACAAGGTACATAAAGATATCTCCACTGTGATTTTGTGGCACTTTGTTCTAGAAAGCAACAACCTAAAGAGCAGAGCAAAGGGGAAGTTTGAAAGTGAGCTGGGGGTGGCGGGGGGGGGAGGAAAGCGAGAAGCTGTCCTAGCACTCCCCAGTTTCCTGGAGAAGAGCCCTTCTTTACAGGTTGTGGTTTCACTCAGCTGGGCCTGTACACAAGCAGCAAAGGCCACAGCTTCTTCCTCCTCCTAGGTAATGCGCACCTCAAATAGAACTTGCATGAACAGTACTTGAAAAGGTTAGCACATCCAAGGTTAGCTCTTGTGCAGGACACTTGAAAATGAAGCCAATTTCATGTGCTTGCTTGCTAGCCTCCCATGAACCTACAGATAGCAGAAGCACAATCTGCTGCTTCTTTGGGAGGAAGCTTAAAAGTCAACTTCAAACTTCAATGGTAAGCACCTGCTGTGTCTTTGCTCTAAAATACTTATCACATGAAACCAGTTTCAGTGGATTGAGGTTTAAGGTATAAGCACACTGAGTGGAAACAGATTGCTCACAGCTATGTTTATTCCTGTTGAAACGTCTTTTGATTACTTTTGCTTAATACAAAATTAGAGACTGCATTGCTCTTTGCAACAGCACCCTAAGGACCTGCTCTTTTATTCTTACTGTATTAGTCCAATTTCTGCTTCAAACCAATTAGAAGCCTAACCTTTTCATTTGTGCCAAATTAGTAGCAAGATGCATCTTTTTTTACCCATAATTGGGAAACATTTGCTTCTGATTCTAAAAAAGTCCTAAACTCCAAAACAGATGCTTCATTATTTGACACCTGTATAATTGTTCCCATGTTGCTATGGGGAAACTCAGCTTCTTATACCTTTGAAATAAATAGGACTCAAGCAATGAGTGTTGCTTATCGTAAAGCCTGGCTGAATAATGTTTGTCAAACAATTTGATGAATTATGCCATAATATCAATTTGCATGAGCTTAGGGTTGCTGGATTTTTTTATTTGTTGAAATGTGACAACCAATTCAGTATCATACAAAAGATCACTATGACAGTCTCTGGTGCAAAAGTTAAGATCAGGGAGATCAAAAGTAGGGGAAGGTAAAATAGTGCTGAGGGAGCAAGTTAGCTTGCTTTGTAATACAGAAAAGACCATGTTAAGTTTAATTCATATGACATATTTTCTATTTTTAAGATTACACAATTAGAATAAAAGATTACTATAATAGAACAGGTACAAATGTATGATGCTGAAAAAAAAAAATCAGAGGCTATGTTTTTTTCAAAAGGTCTACAAGACTTAGTCCATTCCAAAGGTAAGTCAGGGGCAATATGTGCCTAGCTTCTCGTTTGTCTTTGAAAACTTCTAGTTTGTCTTTGAAAACACCACCTGTACCTCAGCCACAAAATCAAGAGTTTCACTGCCATGCAGTCATTAATCTGACCAGTGGGCATTGCTGTGATTTGTCTTCTCCTTTTAGGACCTCTGAACATCCTTTTATAAAATCATAAAGTCCTGATTACACAGTCTTTGGATTTTTGTTTTTTCATTGGTGAACGTTTGCTTCAGTAGTCATTACTGGAATTTGATTAACATCCATTGTTATTTTTTACCACTGATTCTATGAAGATGATCCTTTATCTTTGGTTGCAGTAATTGTACTTTGCAACAATGCAGCAAACTATCTCTCCATAAGTTAACCCAGCCATAGCAGTGTAGGTAAAATAGGTGCTCAGCTGCCTAAATAATGCCTCAGGATATGATGAAGATTTTGTCACCTGGATCAATCCCAATTGGATTCTAAATCAAGATACTTGTTCAATCCCTGGGTTTTCCACAGATTTCTGTTGTGAAACCAAGGAAGAAGTTTCATTCTGTCTGTTCAACAGTTCTTTACCAGCAAATGGGAGGGATAATATTCTCCTCTTATCAGTTGATTGCTTGCTTCTTACTAAGTTACACTGCAACTAGAGCAACTGAACACATGAACTGGCTGATACACAGGTAAGGTTACAATAGTATTAATTTCATTATTGCCATTATTAGAGTAATTGCATTGGAGGGCTTCATTCTTTGGAACTGTCAATCAAGAACTTTTCACCAACATTACATTCATGTTGAAAAAAAATGTAAATATAGCAAGAATATTGACTTTGTTCCTGAAGGAAACATGAATCTAGGATCATTTCTTTCACTAGGACTACTCAAAGTAGCACAGACATTTATCATCAGCCCTGACAATATCTCAGAGACAATCAATGTATCTGTAGTCTTGTTTTTGAACAAGTGAAGATTGCCTTTTATGAAAAGCAAATGGTGGACATGCTTCAAATCTTAAAAGATTTCCAGAGATGACAACACTAGCTTGTTTACTATTCAACTAATTGATTTGCTGTAAGGGTTCTAAATAGATTTAAAACTGATGTTAAAGTCCAATATAGATAACACACCTGAGAGGAGGAAAAGAGGTAGACTAAAGCATAAAAATATATGGAGTGATATAAAGATTCAGGAAGGCTTATGTAATCAATATCTTAGAAGATAAAACCCCCAAGACCCCCCAACATTAAGGAAACAGCTAAGGATCCTTCTGAGACCAAATTTTGTTACCAGTTGTGTGGGCTGACAGCTGTATGAGAGGAATATTGAATAACTATTGTATTGAATAATGCAATCAAATAAAACAGTAATAAAATAATATTAAGGAACAAGGATACAGTCTAGTAGTTCACCCTTCTCCTTTCTCTTGATCAGTAGAGGAAATGATGAGTCTTCCTCACTCTGACTTCAAAAGTTGGGTAGTCTATGCAGATTGTTATCCCTCACATACCAGACTGCATCAAAAGAAATGATGTTCAAAGTCACATTTTTGCTCTAGATATAGCTGAACCTTAATCCTGGATGTTACAGTGCTTGGTTCTGCAGTTTAAAAATTTCCATTGGCATTTACTGATACAAAGTGCAAAGAGAAAAATTACTCAGGCTTCACAATTCTTCCAAAGTTTTTACATGCAATACTCATTTGCATATAAATATTGTTTTATCCATTACCAGGAGTTTAGAGATTTTAAAGGCTTCCTTTTACAAAACAACAAAACAAACAAATAAACAAAAAAATCCACAAAAAAGCTGAATAAAGACTTGGTGATAGCTGAGCATCCAGAGAAATTAGAGAGCTAAAAGGGTAAAGGTGTTTTCAGTCTCAATATAATTTGTATGTGTTTACATTGAATCATTCACAACAGAAATTTTAAGTTGAATCACAAATTTATTTAATGATTTTTTTAAATTATTATTGTGAGGTGCGTATTGTAGTTGTTACATTTCTCTGGGAATTTTCATGATTTTTTCTTTTTAGCTGTTTTTGGTGAGTGCTAGGTGCTTCTTGGATAAATGAACATATACTCTAAGATCTAATTTTATCCAGTTACTAATTTGATCATTTCATTGCACTTATATAAATAACAGACAAAATTGTGGAGTAGAAGATTTTTATTTTTTTTCTTTACTCACATATGGCTCACAGGTATCTAAGTACACCACTTCAACTTTTCTCGGGTTTTTCCTTAAAGAATATAAACAGAACAACATTGTTCACTTAATAAAGAGGTAGAATATGAAAAAAAAAATACAGACTAATGAAAATAAGTAATTTTAAAGCTGATTAACTTTATGCTAAAAATAACAGAGAAAATAAAAAGCACTGTACCAGTTATCCCAAGTAATGGAGACCTATTCTGAGTGGACAAATTAATAAAAAAATCCTCTAATCAAAGTCAGTGTTAATACTATCTAAAAGCTTTTGCCTGCTTTTGATCTTCCTTTTCATTCCAGCTTTGTTTCCAGTCTTTTTCATATAAATGTATGTCTGATTAATGAGAGTGGGTAATTTTTTTGCATTTAAAGCATCTTTTTGCTTTCTGAAATATAGCTCTTCAAGATATCGGTTTATAATTGCATATGATTTTTTTTTTAAATTTATGTTTATGCTTTCATTCATGGTTGGAGTATGTTTTTCAAGTGTGACTAATGTCTGTTTATCTGTTGCTCTTATGCTGGCTCGTGGTTGACAAGATTATCTTTTTATCTCATTTCTTGTGGCCTTCTTTCAGTGTAGAATGCTCTCTTAATGAAATATGTATTTAGAAATCCTTATACTGAATAAATATTTATGGGTCAAATCCTCAACAATACTGTGGGGTTAGAGAAGGAACTCATGAAGGGGAGCTTTTTTACCAAAATCTTCACTTTTCAAGGCAATTAATACCAGGAGAGTGAAGAAACCATGGAAGCTCTTCAGGCACTACATTGCCTGAAACGATGAAGGCTTAAAACCCTGTGTATGCTAAGGTTACCTTTGCAATACTTAACTGGAAAATGTATAGTTTCCTTTTTAAGGTTTCCTCCTTGAAAATTTTTACATTTCCATGAAAAGGAATAACATCACGAAACAATGAATTTGGGAATACTACGTAGAAGTACCTTGTGGTCCACTATAGGAAGTGAAATTAGGGTCTCTCCTGACTTGATACTTCATAAAACTCCATTCTTAATCCCCTTGTTTCCCATAATCTATCCTGATCTTGTCTTTGAAAAGCAAGACAAAACGGCAGATTTTTTTTTTTTTTACAAAGTTTTTCCTTATATATTAAAAAAAGAGAGGCTCAAAAAATCCCATTTAGATTTCTTAAAATACTCATGCAGAGGTGTATTTTTTAAAAGCCAGTAATCTCACCTACTTCCTGTAGTTCAGGCCTTAAGAAGATTGAACCTCAGAGTGGCACCTCTTTCAGGACTAGTTGGAGGTATAGATTACAGTTTAGGCAAGAGAAATGAAAATTCTGTTTAGGAAATTAACTACTTTCCAAAATAAGCAGTTGTGAATATTATACAGCTAGTTTACTCAATTATTAGAGATTTCTGAGATATAGATCCAAATTGTGCCTTCCAAAAGTAATGTCATATTTCTAAACTGAGGTTTGGTGTTTGGACACTACCATTCCCTTTTCCTAGGTGCAGTTGCATTTTTCATGGAATACTTTAATATTTTCATTAGACATCAAAGTCTACAATTTAATGAATAAGCCTTTTACCTACTGAACAGGTGAATTGCGTGCCCTGATTTAAAGTGTTAGTTAAGTGTTCCATTATATATACAATTTCAACAAAATAAAGGGAGAGCATCCCTGTTCCAAAATATCCTAAAGCATTCTAAGATAAGCATTTGTGGGATTCAGACAGAGAATAGATTTGAAAGATGTCTTCCACAACCTGAGTTACCAAACTACTAGGCTAACAGACAAAAGCCAGAAATTGGTCTAGCGCAAACAAAGTCTAGACTCTTCATATCCATTGTCTTTCTTTCTACCAAAAGTGCCTTAAGTGAAATAAAATGCACAAGCCTTGTTTCATGTTAAATAATACCTATTTGCAGTATGAAGCTAATTTATTTATGTATCCATTTCAGTAGGGGCACTCTCCTCCTGCCCAGACTCTTCCCTTCAGCTCACAAACTCATAGAAAACTGATATCCATCTCATTATCCTAGTTAGAGGCACCAGAACTGAGAGTGGTTTTGTAGGTGTTCAGAAACTGTCAAAGTGAAATTGTTTTACAACTTTGTCTCCAAGCTCATTTGATTTTGTTCTTTGCTAGTTTATGGTATGTCAAACAACATGGCTTAACACGTTATACTCAGCATTTTGTCTGTTTCTCCTGTTCATTTTCACTTGCTTATTGCCTTCTCATGCTGCAGTGTCACATTTTTCATACAGTTCAATCTACACAGCTATGGACACAATGTATTTTAACATGCAGTAGTACCCACCAATGATGTGTCAGCACTAAGATCACACAAGCATTATAGTATTATTTTATCTTCACAGGTTTCTGACCTTTATTTCACAAGAAGAATATACAATGACAATAGTGTACTCAGCTGAGGAGGAATTCCAGACAATATGCAACAGTCTACACCAAAAATTGAATTCTGAGTTGAGACAAAATGTTAAATAATTATTTTCTTTTTGAAGAAAAGGATGGGTAGAAAACCAAAAAGTTCATCCCATCTGTGATGTTCTTTTTTCTTCTGTGTTGCTAGTGAACAGAATTGAATGTCCCAGTACTCTCAGAGGTTCTTAGTGTTCAGGGCTCTTGTTTTTCCTTCCTATTCATCATCATTTTAGATGTTAATTCTGTACAACTTTTTATTACAAACTTTTGTGTTCCCTAGTAAACATAGCTGTTCAATACTGAGTGTGCAAATTCAAATAAATGAGTTCAGTACCTTCACTTGTCTTCTTCTCTCAAGAAGAGATGCCTATTAAATTGGCAGGGATAGAATGATAGCACATCACATGCATACATTTATTCAGTGAAAAGATCTGGCATAGCATTTGGTGCGAAAGTAATTACAATCTATGTTAACACAATATGCATGGTATGCCACTGATTGAACATTGAGTTATGTTTGATGTCAGTCATTTCTGGATTTTTTTTTTTCTCTTTACTGACTGCATATATTACCAATGTGCTGGGTGGCAGGGAGGCAGGAACAAAATGAAAAGATGATGACAAGGAGTTTTTGTTTTTCAGATTGTTGTAGTTTCTTGTTTCTTTTCTTCAGATTACCCATTTGAAAGCAGAGACAAAACGTATTGTTAACAGTGGTAATAATGATAATAATGATTTTCTCAGGAACATCTAAACAACGAATGCAATCCCAAGGCATTATCCCAATGGAGGAGACACTCCACTGTGAGTCACACTAATACGTTTTTGTTTCCCAGCCACCACAGTGGCAGGGGCTTGTAGCTGGAACATTTTGCAATAATTCTCTGCATTCTGGGACCAAGGCTGGAGGGGTACCATTTCCACAACTTCAGAATGCAATATGAGATTTTTCTCAGAATTGCTACCTTCATATTTACTCTTTAAAAATTTTCATTATTAAAAGATATCAAAAATGTCTCTTTACTAATAGGCACAGTTTTAGCAATGCCTGTTTATTTTATCAAGATTATTTTATCTGATTATTTCATGATGAGAAAAACTTCATATACACCCACTATTTTGACACTGAATAAGTTTTTAAAGTAACAATTTCAAATTATGGAAAAAAAAATAATCAAAACCTAAAGCATCTGTCAGTTTATTTCAACTGAGACCTGGTTCATACTTATTCATAACAGATGGGAATGTTTAATACTATGTACCTTTTCAAGTTTCATATTGTTTAGACCAACCAAGTCTCTTCAGAGATTTCAAGGTTATCGTTGCTTTCCTCACTCTTACCAATACCTTTGTGGCCAGCTGATTCTCTGAGGATATGTGATGTACTGAAAGCTAATGCTTTTTTTTATCATTGAGATGGTGACATGGTTTATGGTAACATTCACAAAATATCTCTGAAATACTATAATACTGGAAGTTTTTTTGTGCCTACGTAAAGAGATGTGGAGACTTTCTCTTATGAACTATATTTTTTTTTTTTAGAAAAACATCGTTTGGAAACTAAGAAGGTGTCTGAAGCCCAGTACAAAATCCTTAATTCTTTATGCACTCCCACTAATGCAGCTTTTAAGCAACCAGCCCCAATCCCCTACCACTTCAAAAATACTTCAAGACTCCTTGGCCAGTTACGATTGCTAGTTTTCCCATATAATGAGATTTTTTTTGTATATCATTAAACTCCATATCCCTTAAGACAGTCTTATGGGACACAGGGGTTTTTTTCTGCATTTTTTTTGCTGTAACTGGGCATTTTTCCAAACCTCTAGCAGAGCGGATTTTCAGACTTCCAGGGAAACAACTACTGAGCATATTTTCATAACAGTCCTGAGCATGTGCAGAACATACAGTGAAATTGACTGTACTTTCTCACTTTTCACATAACATATAGTTCATCCATCCTGTGCAGAGAACAGGAGTCTCAATGCTGTGCCCAGGACATCCAAAATTCTTAAGATAAGTTTTCTTGTTTTTCAACAATTAAGATTTGTGATTCTTCCTGGTACCCAAAATAAGTCATGTCTCATCCAGTTGAGAACAGACATATCTATATAAACTAAGATTTCCTAGGATGCTCCTAAAAGGTGAGTTATTTATCAGACTACTCATCTTTGGTAACAGAAGATCATCGGGTTATATATATACACAATGGGGTTTGAGGTCACTACTAGGACATATGGATTTGTGTTATCTTTTGACTACATGTGCATAAATGCCTAAGTGTACTGTGCTTGACTGCCAGTTGATCTTATCAGCAACATTACTGTTCAAAATCCCAGTTCCTCTGATCTTGCAATTCCGTTTATCAGAAAGACGGATGGAGAAAGCTAGTATATTTGACTATTTGAGAATAGTAACAGGCAGCTTTTCCTTCCTGGTGCACTGCATTAGCATTGTTTTTCTGGACAGTTTATTTCCTTCCATCTCCTGCATTTCCTGTTCATACACTGCTACTATGGTGTAGCCTGTCACTGCAATATCTTCTGTCTTTCAGACATTTCAGAAAGGTGTATTGGAACACCACCAATTCAAAGAGCTAGACAATTTTGTTTTTCTTGGACCAAACATGTTTTATTTAAATCGCTATTACAATTGTACTTGCCTCTGTCACTCTGGGATCATTATGACACATGGCTGTTCTTCTCAGACTTACTTTTTTCTTCAGAGTGTTTTTTTTACTGTTTACTCATCATGACTTTAAAAAGATGGAGCCTCAGTTGGTGTCAAAGGCCATATTCAACCTGACCCCTTGAAGATACTTGACTTTAAAGTCTGAATATTCTATTTCTGGATGTGAGGAACTTCAGATGATAATTACAAGACAGCTAACAAGAAACTGAGTACTTTTTCCGAATGATCAATGAGTGGAGCTTCACAAATCTTTTCTCTACCATAGACACTGTAGCTCTTTATTATGATTAGAAATACTGCTGAATGAGAAATTGTTTGTTCTGCTTCCTGGGAGATTAATGCATATCTGTGTTGATCAGGAACTGTTGAGATTTGAATACCCTGGCACAGCAGGATACAAAATTGGCACAATGCTTAAGAAAGGAATATATGTATTTATCTCACTATCAAGTTGTATACTAACAGCAGTGGAACAGACCATAACTCAAGAAGTGGCAGCAGTGCTAGTAATGACTTGTGTTTTATGTAAACTTAAGAACCTTCATGCTTTCATTGACTGATAACAGAGAGCTGTAGAAGAAAAAATGGCAAATAGGGGTTGGAAAGTTTTAGCGAAAATCATGTCAATAGTCTTATCCTATTTTTAGAGACAAGCTTTAGCTCACACATCTTTCTATACTTTTCTCTAGCTTAGTGTTTAAAATATTTAAAATGCATTATGTGGTTTTCATACCTTTGTCAATTTCTTAGCAAAACATACACATATTATTCTCATCAAGGATATTCTGAAACATCATTCCTTATGTAGTTGTGATTGCTATAGAGATCATGAACTCACATCAACAAGGATTACTTGATCCATTAAGATTAAAAGATTCAGATTCAAGAGCGACACCCAAAAAGCCAAAGGTGATGTCTATGACAACTAATAAACTTAAATATTAACCTGTCTAAACACAACAAAAAGTAGAATTCACACAGAAGCTAAGCCACTACTTTTTATCTCAAGCCTCCGTGAAAGTCTCAGCTTCTTCAGCAGCCCAAGGTCATTCTTCATGGATGATGCCGAGACATTTCTACCTGCAGCAAAACATAAGCTGTTAACAGTGAAACTAGAGACATATTCATCTTTTCATGTTTTCCAGATATCTAAAATGTGGATAGGAAAGACAAAATGTAGAAAGGAGGTAGGAACTTTAAAAAAAAAAAAAAAAGACACCAGATTCTACCTGAGTAGAAACAATTGCTACAAAAGAGAGCTTTTGGGTCATCCAAGACTTACGGAGAGTATAGGGGAGAATGAGAATATGTGGAAGGAAAGAAATTTATAATGGACAGGAATGCTTTGTTGAAATATGATTTAGATTCGCTTTGACTTCAAAGAGTCCAGTTCAATGGTACCTTATCTCTCTCTGCTTTCTTGCATTCACAAATATAAAATCCTTCAAAACACCCAGATAAATATTTGTAATGGCTAGGTTCATCACTATAACTCCTATGAAAATGCTCTGTCCTACCCCCCAATCTGTGAATATATTTTGGTTTGTACTTTGTACTGTTATATTAAAATTAATTAAAGTTTTATGCACCTAAGATACACATATAAAACCAATCTTCATATTGAAAATGGAAAACATGAGAAATAAGAACCCAATTTGCCTAGACAGGGGATTAACTTTATACTTGTATGCTGTGCAGAAGAACTGATAAATGGCTATCCTCAACTTCAAGGTGTTGATTATAATTCGTATTGTGTAGACACTTGTAGGCATGCATGTATGTATCTTAGAAACATGTGCACATACTTAATTATAGGTATGGATGCAAGTGCGGTTGTGTAAATACCCAGAAATGGTAATTGCATAATGGTGCTAATTCTACCATCTACTTTAAAAGATTCATCTAGGCTTCCCTATGTCACTTCAATGCATGGTGCAAGAATGTACACACATATAAACAATATAAAAGACCAAAGTGAAAATGTGCACGTGAACCCCCATTAATGTTGTCTATGAATATATATTTGCATTGTATCTGCTGTTATGTCAATAAAAGAAGTGGTGTTTCTTATTCACAAAACAAAGACTCACAAACATTATTAAAAGAAAACACAAGAGTCTGTATCAACTATACAAACTCAGATAATCTAGATAATAAAAGACTTTCTTACTTCAGCTGATCATGCCATTGACAGAAATGATAGTAAAAAGAATTAAAAAGGCTCTTTAAGGCAAATCTTTCTAACACAAGGTAATATCAACATCAATGTAATGTGAATAACAATGTAACACCAATACCAGAGATCTGGTTTAAATGGTAATATCCCTTTGTGCCACACTTCATAAAATACAGCAGAAACTACCATTATTATTTTTTAAATAATTTCCATACATTTTTCTCTTTTGCTTGTAAATACATTCTGCCTCACCCCTGCCTTTGAAATTCTATCACATTTCATATTGAAAGTTGTAACAGCCCAGGATGGCTTCCTGATCAATGAATCTAGCAATTTGCAGAGTAAATTCATAGAAGACTTACCTATAAGTCTAGCATTACTCTTACAAAAAATGAAGATGAATCATAGTTTTGTCTAAACCGTTTACAGGACAAGCCACAAAAAACTAGGTGCATTTGTAAACAGTAGAACAATGTTGGTCCTTTTGGGTTTTGTGCAGTATGACTATGTCAATACAGTTTGATCAGTATGTTACTGATTCATATTACTTCATTCATTCAGAAGAAAACAATTAAAATAAAGAACAAAATAAAAACCAGCTAAAATGAAAGATTTTGCCTTATACCTCATTCAGTATCTATATTTGTGCAAAGTGATGATAAAAAATGTCAGGCTGAGAATGTTGATAACTTTACAAGCTACAAGACAACTAAATAGTTCTCTGAGATTTTCCTTGTCTTTCAAAAATAAAGCTGAGGGGCATGGTAACATGGATATGACATTTGAATTTTTTTGTGATATACAGATATTATCCAATCATTCCTGTCAAAAGTTTGATTGTCTCAGCTAGTGCTCAGCTAATTTAACCACAGTGTTAAAACTGTCAGTGGTACCCTTTGTGCAGTAATTGAACAGTGCTAAGGAGCTTCATGACCTTTGAAAATGCCAGCTCCCAACCAGGACCTGATGTAAAGTCTTTGCAAGCACATACATCCTTCTACACGATGTAACTGCTGCAGCTGTCACACTCAATTTTTTCTAATGTCAAACTCAGTTTGTCTTGAGTTTGGCATATTGAAGTCTGCATACTGGTAGATGACAAATCTTTCTATTTATTTCATTTAATGGTTTTTAGAGACATAATCAAAACCAAAGAGTTGAGAAGCTTTTGTCTAAAGGGTGAAGGATAACACCTTCTTTCTGACTACCTCCTAAGGCTTCTCTATTAGTGGTCATTACCTGAAATGTCTGAAAGTTTTAACTTTCTGTGAGAATGTTATTTCATATGAAGAATTTCAGTATTTATTTCACAACAACATGTAATGGAATAGGCTATCTGGCTCCTAAAATGGTTTATGTTCCTATTATAATGAAGTTCAAGAGGGCTTTTTGTGATGAAGAGGTGCTACAGTGAAAAAGATCTATTCATGATCCTATTTTATTAGTATCATAAGCATATGTTTCTCTGTATTGCTATATAATAAACCAATATTTCCACACAGAGAGTAAAATACAAGGTTAGAAAAGAATATGAATCATAGGTAAAAGGAAGTGGTATTTCACACTTCAGATTCTGAACTCAGTGAGAATTGGTTTAGGTAGTTCTCAAGAACATTGAAGAAGCAGTTAATGCCTATTCTTACACATCTGACAAATATTATTCACCCTTAAGAAATAATGAAAATAAGTATGTGTATTTAACAGCAAAATACATTATCAAGAGAAATCTTCTGGTAGCATGGGAGAGAGACTGCAATGGAAGACAGAAAAATATACAAATGTACACACAGCTAGAGAACAACAACTACTATTTTTCAAAATTATTTAAATAATAGATTTTTGAGGGTCTAGATGTTGCATCCAAAAATAGTCAAAATAATATTAATTGTAAACAAATTTAATTTTACTGTTCTAGTTATTTGTTTGGGGTTTTGTTTGTTTGTTTGTTTTCCTGTCTGATAACAATGAAATCTGGAGTACTGTATTCAGCTCTGGGGCCAACATAAGAAGGACATGGAGCTGTTAGAGTGAGTCCAGAGGAGAACCACTAAGATGATCAGAAGCACAGAGGAGGACAGGCTGAGAGAGTTGGGGTTGTTCAGCCTGGAGAAGAGAAGGCTCCAGGAAGACTTTACAGCAGCCTTCCAGTACCTGAAGGGGGGCTACAGGAAAGCTGGAGAGGGACTGGTTACAAGGGCATGGAGTGATAGGACAAGGGGTAATGGCCTTAAGCTAAAAGAGGGTAGATTTAGATTAGCTATAAGGAAAAAAACACCACTAGTTGGTGCAACTTACCTTGTCGTAGTGTGGTGGCTTGCGTGCCTTGTCGGGCCAGACTAAAATGTTGCACCCTGGCCCTCCAGGTTGGGGGTTTTGTTTTGGGCTAACAACCCAATCATGTAAAAAACAAAATCTGTTACAGAAATTGCAACAACACTATCCCACCAGGTTCGGTGGCATAGTGTTGTTGCAGCCCTGTGCTCCTCGAGGAGTAACAAGGACCAAACAACAACAACAACATAAGGAAAAATACCTTTGTATTACCTAAAGTACTTCCATTCAGGTGAGAGAAGGATAGAGAATCATAGCCTCAGAATTAGCACAATAGTTTGAGGATAGGATATTTCCATTTCAGATTGAATAACAATTCATTCCAAATAGACGATATCAACAGACATGAATATGATAGCTCGTCCAGACGATCTTCTTGTACGTGTTTAGCACACTTTGCCTAGATAGTAGGAGCCATAGGCTCAGATTCCCTGAAGAGAGGTAACAAGTTTCTGCATCTTTGAGTAGAGAGGAAGGAATGGCACCAAATTATGTTTGTTGCAAAGACCAAGCTATAGAGAAGAAATGTTTTTCTCCAGCACTATTAGTCAGTATTTTTCCATACCTGTGATGAATGCTAGGATTACTGAAAATTTATTTTACAGAAAAAATATTGCCTTTACAATTTCAACAAGTTGATATATTCAGATTTATCAGCTGACTTTGAAATATTTGATTTCTATTAAAAAGAATCTAAAGCAGACTAATGCTAACACTTTTACCTCAGGACTGAAGTAGAAGATTAAAAATTAATATTAAAAAATAAAATAATAATATAGTCTCATTCAAAAATCGCAATGTATTTGATATCCCAAGTGGAATTCAGTGAAAAATTAGACAAGTACAAGGAGCATTGCCATTATCCTCTCTTCACATAATGCCTTCTCCAGGGACATAGCAAAAGTACTTTTCGTACGGGATGTTCAGCATTCCTAAGACCAAGTAGGATCTCAGTTTTTGTTATGACCACAACCTAGAATGCCAACAGCATTTCACAAGCCTTCAAAATACCTTACAATCTACGCAAAAGTTCCTTAATCTTTTTCCCATCCTAGCTCTGCTGAATTATATCTGCTCAGTTCTAATCTTGAAAACTACAGAGCAGCTCTTGCATACTATTACTACTGTATTACTTTTTGTCTGTATAAGATATTGATAGTTTTACTCTTTAAAATAAAACAGATACATACTCACCTTTCTTCCTTAATGACACTGGTTGAGTCTTTGAATTATGCTAATCATCAATGACCTAACCACATTCATCCAAATTTTATTGACAACAGTACTATTTCTTAAAAGTGTTAACACCTTCTATTGAGTTCTTCTGCAGACTGTCTTCAACCAAAAAATATGAAATCACGAAGTCTTTCTCAGTTTGAACAAAAACAACAAAGCTTGCAAAGCAGTTAGAGAAACACTTTCAAGTTAGGAAACTATTTGACTTTTACCTAACCAATCCATGCCACTCTCTAACAGTAACAGATTTCTTTAAACAAATAGGGTTTTGGCTTTGATTACTCAGTTGTCTTGTCCTCAGCTAGGTTACAAATTCCTGCTTAAAGTTTCCCTGAGGCACCAAATTCTGTCTTCCACAAGTATTTTCCTATATAACATGTATGATAGATATAGGTAAAAATGCCAACTATGTTTCTTTGTTCAGTTTGAAGCTAAACCCCAAATTTATTATTATTATTTTGCCAGATTGCCCATATATGTTCATGTGTCATAGTATCTTAGTCCTGGTACAAAAAAGTGTGTCCTGCTGTGGTCATAATAAGGGAGAGATAAGGTAAACTCTGGACCTGTGCACTGTACAAGAAAGTCATTCAGTCCCTGACGGAAACTGAAACCTAGGTAACTAGCACCTACTGATTCCTCACATTTGTATTTTTCTTCATGCAACAAGGGTGTGGAAGAACTTATTAGAGGTACTCTACTGTACTAAATATGTACACACAGTAAAACTTAATCTCTAACTCAAATACTCTGTCTTCTAAATATAGCCAGCACACAAAGAGTTCGAGAACCAGAAAAAACTTTCTCAGTTAAAATCAGAGCAAATCTGAAGCACCATCAACAGACAGAGAATGGTGCAAGACGACTTACAGGCTGAAAGGCAAGCAGAAGGCACCTGGATTTAGGCTTTATTTATTGGATTTTCTGGCAAGAAAACCATGTATATGATGTACATACAGTCTTTTAGTCTGTACTGACCTCAGAGGGAAATAATATGCATACTAGAACCATGCATTACTATGATGGCATGTATCCAAACTTTTGGCCTGGTGTGGTGGGTTGACCCTGGCTGGAGGCCAGGTGCCCCCCAAGCCACTCTATCACTGCCCTCCTCAGCTGGGCAGGGGAGAGAAAATATAATGAAAGTTTCCTAACTTGAGATAAGGACAGGGAAAGATCACCCAGCCATTACCGACACAGGCAAAACAGACCTGACTTAGGGAAATTAATCTAATTTATTAGCAATCAAATCATAGCTGAGTAATGAGAAATAAACCCAAATTTTAAAAACACCTTCTCCTGTCCCTCCTTTCTTTCCAGGCTTGACTTGCCAGGAAAACCCAATACACCTGGATTCCACATCCTGAATATTCCACTAGTTTCTTCTTTATAGCACTCAGGGCTAGTGAACAAATAAAAGCATAAATTTCCAATGCAGAACTTGAACACTGAGAACACTTTTTTTTTTTTTTTTTAATATTCTGACCTATTATGGATCAAATAATCTTTATAATCATAATAATAACATGAATATAGCTCAGATCCAAGATCCACAATGATGCAAATCATTCTTATTTTCCATTAGGAAGTTCTTTATAGTTATGATTTGGTTTCACCTACATGAAAAGTCAAAAGTTAGCAGTTTTATATACAGACACTTGTATAAACATCCTCTGCTAGAACAAAAAATACATAAAATTTAGAATGAAAAATCAGCACTCTGATGGAGTCAGAGTCATGGAGTAAAATTAGTTTCTGTGCATTAACAACACAACTTTGTGAAATGACATTGAAGTAAAATTATTTATATCTCTAACAGTATAGGCCTGCTCAAAAACCCAATAAAGTTAATCAAAAGACATTCATTGTTTTCAGTGGGTTTTGGGTCAGTCCCTTTGTTTATCTAAGTAATGCTCCCATGGTTGTGGTGTTAGTCTTTAAAAGGTACTTTGCATGTTATTTATCAGAATGGTTGATATATTAAATTACTAGTTTCTGACATTGTAATTTAGTTTATAAGATTTTATGAACAGTAAAATGTTGTGTCATAGCTACTTCTTCATAAATGTCACATTTTCTATAAGATTTGCCTGCAATAAAATGCAAGTTATACTTTCTGAGCCTGTATTTTTCATTGTGATATCTGGGAATTTAGTAAATTGTAGAACGGAATTCTGCTTCTGTTGTTTCGCCAAGAGGCTATTATATTGGTATTTACTACAGCAGTGCTTGAATTCTTGTGTGCTGGACATTAGACATCACCTCTGGGAAGAAAAAAAAATATTTCTAAGAAATTGCTTTTATGTTTCAGAGAATTTTAAAAATAAATTTGCATTCCTCCATCACCTCAGTGACCATTTTCTGTAAAATATAGCTGGCAATCAAGAATGTCCTCTGAACACAGTCACATTGCACTGCTAGTGGTCTGAAAGCCAAAGAGTTGAGAGTGGAAGTATAAATTATCTGATTAAAGGGATTCTCCCTGTGGAGCACATAGGTAAACATCATACCCGTGAGGATTTCTTCAGAGGTGACTGCCAAGGTAAACTGCCTGCTATTGAAGATTTAGTTTCCTTGAACTTGAATTTCCTTGAAATATTGTTTCTCCCTCATAAGCTTTGGTCAGTAGAATTTTATAGTAATTCCTACTTCAGTTCCTGTTTTACAGACCTGATCTAGCTTTAAACTGCTAAAAAAAAAAAAAAAAGAAAAAAAAGTGTGGCCTTCTATAAGTACGTCTGCAAGTAGGATTAAAGACAATATATTCAAGCTGTGTAACAATCAAAAGTTGCTGGGTCTGGACCCCCAGGTCACATTTACTGATGTAAGACTGCTGGGTGGTGTTGGGCTCCCTAGTTCTGCTCTTTTGCAGTGGGGTTAGGAAAAAAATAGATAAATTCCAAAGCTTCCAAAGTCACACCTTGAGAGAGGACAGGGAAAATCCTGTCAGTGACAAAAGGCATACAAAATAATTGCCTCATGATGCTTATCTAAAATTCTAGACAAAAAAACCCAGATTTTTTGAATAATAAAGGACAAGAATTCTAAATTTCAGAACAGTCTTAAGAAAGGCATTTTTTCACTTATTCTAAATTAGAAATATTTCGATCGTCACAGGTGGCATGCATAGTACTTTTTGCATGCTTTTACTATAAGTAGTTTTCCAGAATGAGGTAGCTGTCTTTAATATTATAGTTGAGTATTATATAAATCATTGCTGAATTTTGTGCAGAGCTCCAAGATGGTTGAGCAATTCTTTGCTGTCTCAGCAAGCTCTATTTCAAAATTGAGTTTTACAGAGAGTTGCTCATCTAAGACCAAAACAATTCTTCCAACTGTAACTTTAAACTGCCAGTTTCCTGAAGCAGTCACCCATCCCTGAACAAGCTAAAGGCCAATGCTAATCCAGGTTAATGAATATGAGATGAAGCTGCAGCAGAAAACAAAACCAAGCACACTAAACCAGGCATTGTAGCTGTTTCAGAATATGGAAATATTACTGAGGTAAAATCTTCAGTCATCTATATGGTGATTACAGATTCAAATCTGTTAAAAATGTACATAGATGGGCTGTCAACAGTGATGATAAAGATGATTCTCCTATTCTTTCCTTACAGTGCTTCATCACCATCACGTTTACTATATATGACTTGATGCTGTCTGCTAAGAATTAATCTGCTCCACTACAGAAAGTCATTAGGAGCCACTGATCTTCACAAAAGAGTGTTAATCAACAGCATAGGTACACCAGATTCATCAGTGTTCATGTTATGCTGCAGAAAACATTATCAGACATTTGTTTATAGCCAAGGGTATTTTTTTTTTCCCAGCTCTTTATTTGTATCTATTTTTTTGCACTCTTAAGACATGAAATTTTATGTGTTCTGAATGAAATACTCTTTGGATTTGGAATGATGTGTGGCTGGTTGAATTAGTATTTGCATGTGTCAGAGCTTGTACATTAGCAGCATCCAACTCAAATTCTTAAATTTTTTTGTATAGTTCATTATGAAGAGGGTAACAATCAAGTTGTACTCCAGTTCTAAAGCATAAAAATATTTGACAAAAAGCAACTAAGGTTACACAAGGATTGACTGAAAATAGCTAAACAATGTGAGCCCCATGGTTTTTAAACTTTCCTGGAAGTCCAGGCAACATTGCTCCTACTGGATTCTATCTTGGTTTCTGTAAAGGCAACAGAATATGAACATTTGTGTGATTAGTCAAAGTGCAAACCTCCTTATACTGCTCTGTTTATGGTCCTTAGCTGAGATACAGGAGTGAAAGCCCAGTCAGACATCCAAGCCAATTTCTTTACAAATAGCTCAACTTAGCAAGCCAGAAGCAATACCATCAGTAAGAATATTATTTTTCTGGTGCAGAGAAACTGGTCATTATGTTTGAACTGAGCTCATCATCTATTTAGAGGATTTTTCTGCTATACTGGGGGAGAGAAGGCGAAGAAAGAGAAGATGACAGAGGGAGGGAAAAAAACCCAACATTTAGCTGTCAAACTTTGTCATTGAAAAAAAAAATATATATATAAAAAAAAAAATTTGCAAACACGGGTAGTAATTAGTTTAAAGCCATGCTCACAATGTCAATACACCTCAAAACTCAACTTGGAAGGACAAGCTTCCAAAATTAAAGGATAGCTGGATTCATGCCCATTTAAGCTTTAAGCACATACCTACAGGTATAATTCCTGATTTTGAAAGAAACCACTTTCAGGCTGTCTGATGAAAAACACCAGCAACATGTCATAAGTCACCACCAGTATGACCTATATTCAAATTAATGACTGGAAATAAGTAGATCCTATCTCTCATCATAATCTTCAGCAGCAGAGAGAAATATGGCAAACTGGTTTCCTGACTTTCCTCTTTTAACTGTCAAAATTTGTAAGAAAATTGCAAAATCTATAGCAATAATAAGTGACTAGACAGGATTTCCAGGAAATACACTATCCAGTATTCCAAAAAGTATTTCTCTTTCTGGAAAAGTCAGTCAAGTCAAAGTATTTATATGCTATTTTATGCACACACAGAGAGGCAAATGTACACACACACAAATACACTTCAGTGGGTAGATAGAGGGCTATAGACAGTGATCAGGATCTTCCCTTTTTTTAATGAATTTAAAACATAAATGGGAGAGAGCTAGAAGGCTCTTCCAGCCTTGGCTTTGTCTCAAGTGACAAGTAATATATAAAAAACCTGTTAAGTAGTTTTCATTATGTTTAAGTATTTTCTATTTCTTGCCAAACATCATAGTCTACTATACTTCTACTACTTTTTGTAACCACTTATTTATTCTAATGCACATGAACAGAGTTTTGTCAGTGCTTGATTTAAGGCAGTTATAAATTTCATTCAATATATATGTATGTATAAAAATGTTGCACGAGTCTGAAATTACAGAATTACCCACATATCAGCCCTAAAAAATACTTCACTAATTTGAAAAGTAAATTAAATTACTTTTTTATGAGTTGTAAAGGGAGGAATAAACATAAAAAGTATCATAGTTTGTCAATGCTTTTAATGATTTTTATTCCTTCAATAAAGAGTGAATCATTTATCTTGTCTGAATTAAAAAAAAAAAAAAAGAATAAAAAAATGCTTACTAAAAGAGTTGGCAGTGAATTAACTGTAATGTAACAGAGAATATTACAGCTTCTGTACTAGTCTGTTTAACATGCACCAGTGAAAGGCTGTGATAAAATTTCATTTGTCATTTACCAGTACACTGGTCCCAAGTAGTCTGAATGATCTTTATGTGGACACATAATTGATAAAAGGGATTGGAAGAAAGTTTTTTTGTTTTATTAGGCGGTTTTCCTAACTATTGCATAGGAAAAAAGCTGATTTTGTTAACTATAAGTTCTCACTAGAATAGGATTTCTATGGATATGTGAAAACCAGCTGAAAAGAATATGATCTTTTAGATGAATACAGATATATCACCCTAAAATATGTGAAATTAAATTATAGTATTATTTGTTTACATAAAATCTTCATAATCAGTTTGAAAGCATTAAAAGAAAGGAACATCAGAAACAAGGGAAAAAAATAAATGGAAGAGTAAGAATACATTAAGAATCATTAATTCCAAACTTTTAGAAATGTGTTCAATTGCTTATGGTGAAAACTTGAAAACTGACTTTATGCTACTGGTAGGAGTGTGAAGCTAGGACATACAAGTCATAATTGCAAATGCCAACCTTTAACCTTCTCAGCTGAAATGACTTCAAAGTAAAGTATTCACTTGACCGATGCATAACCTGAAAGCTAAATGGGTTGAGATCATTCTGGCTCTGATGACCTAAAAGGGACATGCAGGTCACGCTTCAGCACTCATTTGTTAGTAAAGCTTCTTAGCACACATGAAACTGTGGGCACTAAAATCTTCATCTCAAAAAGAATTTTTAAAATTCCCCAAACTGGCTGAGTTTCTATGGCTCATTTACTCTGCTTCTTTGCTCTGTGCAGAGAGAGAAAGATAAGTGGAATTCATGCAGAACTGTGCTACACTATCAAGGAAAAAGTGACTCCCTGGGACAGACAGAATACTTTCCTTTACAGTTTTAAAAGCCACTGCCTTTCTACACTCAATAAGGATCCTCTGCCACAGCATAGCCCCCATTAACCTCTCTATTTGGCAGAGCTCTTATGCGTGGGGGGTAGAGAGCCTGGAGGGGAGATTAGAGTATGACCTAAAGCAAGTGAGATCATCTGCCTTCTTATATGAGACTGTTCAGCTGTTGGCTTCATATGTTACCAATGTTCCGAGTTGCATTAAATTACATTGTTTGCTCTTACAGTGACCTCTTAAGGGAAGCCAGTGGAAGTAAGAGGCTGAGAAATGGAAGGGTGGCACCACAGAGAAATCTCAATTTGTGGGTGCAAGCCTTCAGGAATTCTGATGTCATATTTTGCATAACACCAGTGTATGGGTGCCTGACACCACATATTAAAAGCTATTTGCGCATCTAACACAACATCTTGCCTTCCTGGGGAAACAAGTGTGGTTTTGTTATTTTACAGGCTCTTCAGGAACCCATGGTGTAATTCCTTCCAGAGGTTCAACTGTATTTGAGCTAATTCTGGTTTTGATACAGTACACCTAGATAACTTTGGCTTAGCCCTCTGAGGAAATGCTAAATTGGGAGAAAGGTATGACTGCAGAAAGAGGTAAGACTGTTGAGACAGCAATGGTTAACTGCACAAGGATTCAAAAGGAAAAGCACTGACATGAAAAGGTATCAAATCCTAAAGGAAAAAAAAAAAAGGGAGTCATAAGATGGCAACTCAGCAACACTGAGGATGAGCCTGTTCCAAGGAGTAACGGAAGCCGACCTTTCCCATCAGTCTGCTGCTTGGACAGTAAAGACTCATCTTTAATATTAACAGTTACTGTAATAGCTCATTAGCTTTAACTACCTATTCTGTGATTTAGCATTAAATAATTGCTTTGCAGTCTAAGCTGTGCATATCCTGTTTGCAGAGCTACTTTGCTCATGTTAAGCATCTTCTGAACAAAGTGACTCAGAGAGGAAGTCTTACAGTGGACATACACAAGCCTAAGTTGGGACAGCAAAAAGGGACACAGACTTCACAGTGGCCCCGATTTTTCAAAATCTGACATAGCCAAACTCAGCCAATTAGAAAAGTATCTTCTATACTTCATATGTGTGCAGTACCTAGCACTCCTTTACCCAATTGGTCTTCATGCACCTGACCTGCACAGATGGAAAACAAATATAAAACCTGGATAATTGACAGTTGATCTCTTCTTTGTCCTCAGCTTGTGCTCATGTAAATGGCAATACAATTTCAAGGCACGGTCCTGGCATGAATTGCGAAGGAGAGAAACACCCCAAAGTGGGAGAATTAACAGTTTAGAACTACTTAGAGAAAGTGAGGACATTAAAATTCTCAGGACCACATGAGGTTTACCTAAGGTTGCTGAAAGATAGTGACAGTGAAGTTGCTGTCTTTTATCTACAACATTTTGTGACAATCGAGGGAGGGTCCTGATTTCTGGAAGAAAGCTAAAGTTATGCCCATCTTCAAAAAAGTTAAAAAACAAGACTTTAGGAAATAATCATTCAGTCAGCCTCACATTACTACTTGGAAAGATCATGAGGTAGGTCCTCATGGAATCCATTTTTTAAAAAAATATAAAGAACAAAAAGGTAATTAGGAACAGTAAGCATGGGTTTAGCAGGGGGAAATTATGCCTGGCCAATCTGATTGCCTTCCATGATGAAATGACTACCTGAGTGAATGAGGAAATAGCAGACAATGTAATATATTTTGATACTACTAAGGCTCTCTCCCACACCATTCTCTTGGAAGTTGAGACTGTATAGGCTGGAAGAAGGTTATGTGGGCTGAAAACTGGCTAGACCCCCAGGTTCAAAGAAGAGGAAACAATAACTTGACTATCAGCTATTGATAAGCTGAAGATGCCAGGGGTCAGTAATGGGGTTCGTGTTGCTAGGTATCTTCATCAATGACCTGGATGATGTTACAGAATGCATTCTCATCAAATCTTAGGATGACTAGACTAAATAGTAGAGCTTCAGTCCAAAGGGACCTGGTGGAACTTGTGGATCAAGGTAGAAAAAACTTCATGAAGTTCAAAATGAAGAAGTGAAAAGTTCTGTATCTGGGTCAGAGTAGCTGTAAGGCCCTGATAACAAGTGAATATTGCAAACCCCCATCTTGACATAGGCAGGGATGCGCCGATGACAAGGGAGCGTTGACCAAGAATGGAGCCTGCGGAGGCAGGATAATGTCTTGTGAGACCACTCATCTATTCCTGAAACGTGTAAACAAAGACCATCTGTGCCATGTGCCTGTGAAAGATCACCACTCACGTGGTCAGCCCTGAAGGTGGGGGGGGGGAGGGGGGGGGCAGTGAGACCCTCAAGACCCCCCCCAACCCACTGACTCATTTCTAGAACATTTCTGAACATTCCTGAGCACATACTGCTCCTGCTCAGTGATGACAGACCACCAACTATGGGGCAGGCACATCAAGTTATAAAAAGGGGAAACATAAGTTTTTGGGTGCACCCACCATCTGAATACTACACCTACAAGCAGAGAACTTCGCTGGTCCAAGGGTGGTGATATCTGTTCTCTCTCTCTCTGTTCTCTCCCTCTCTTTCTTTCTCTCTTTCTTTTCCTCTCTATCACTCTCTTTAACTTAATTTTCGGCACATTAGGGTAATATCGTCACGTTTTGCTGAACCTGTACCTTTAATAGTTCTGCTAAATTTTGAGCATTGTTATGAGTTTTGCCAAGCATCTATCTTTTGTAGTTCCACTGAGTTTTAAGTAAATTTATGATTGGTTTGAACCTCTAAAGTAATTGTTGTTACTCCTGATTACTGCGCAGAGAATTAGAAAGTTAACCTCACCCTAACACCCTGAGTGGGATGGGACAGTAATCACATGCATTAGTACAGGCTGGAAGACAGCTGCTGAGAAGTGCCTAGAAGTTGTGATGAAGAGCTTGCAAATAGTGTGTTCTTCTCACAAGCAAGACAAATCACATGTAGGCTACACTAAGAAAAGATATCAGCAGATCAAGGAAAGGTACTATTTCCCTCTTTGCAGCACCAATGAGGGCCACACCTGGAACACTGTGTCCAGTTTCACCCAACTCCAGTTCAACAAGGATGTTCAGGAAATGCAGAGAGTTGATAGAAGGGCTTTTAATATGGTCAGGAGCTAAGAGTTCATGTTATATAAAGGGGTGGTGGTGGTGGTGGTGGTGTGTGTTATGTTGAAAGACGTGGGCTTGTTTGGTTTTGGTTTTGGTTTGTTTGGTTTTTTTCTGCCAAAGAAGGCAATTGAATAATAAGCTAATTGAAGGAGGGTTAGAAAAATGGCATAACAAAACATCTCTCAGTAGTATGGCACAGCGTTACACAGGGCAATGTCTGGTTTGGCTTGGGAAGTTTGACTTGGACATTAGGAGAAAAGCTCTACCTCCTCTACTGGGAGAGTAGTGCAGTGCTGTAACAGGCTATGCACACAAGCTGCAGGATGACCATCCTTGGAGGTTTTCAGGATTTGGCTAGACAAAGTCTTGCCTGACCTGACCTAGTGCTGGCCACAGGCCCACTTTGAGAGAGAGGTCAGAAAAGATGTCCTCCGAGTTCCTTTCTCACCAACATTTCCATGAAATACAATACTCTACAGATAAACTGAGTGACAAATATCAGTTGTCTGTTGTCCAAAATGCAGAAAGGAGGGCAGATTGTAAGCAGTGTTACTGTTCTCTTACTTATCTCCAAATGTATTACGAAATTGATTGCTGTCTACCAACTTGCAGTTCTGAATGAAAGCTTGGTAATGACACTGTTGGAACTAACCATTCCTGATCTGAATCTCTCCTTCTGACAGTCAGGATTTCACAGCATGTATATTAGATTTAGCCTTTCTACCCCACCCTCTTTTTTTATAATAACGTCCTTCATGCCTTAATCCTTTCTGACTTTATCCCGTCCTTCCAAATCAAATAATGACAGCAGAAGGCTAGCTTTGAAGCATACTGATTTCTAAACTATTTCCTCGCCACAGAAGCTTAACCTGAATGTCACAGTGTAACTCTGCAGTTAAGAAAAAATCTGTATGCGTGTATATATTTGAAACTTGCTTGACAACAGTGAAAGCTCTACCAAGTATCCATAAGAGCTTTGGGATTTTCTCCTTTAAAATGGCAGCAGGAAAAAAAAAAATCTGTAATACTTATCATCCCCAAGTCTGTCAAACTATTGAACACATGAACTTGATTCTGAGAAGCCTTACCTGTAACCTAAAGAGGCAGAAATCGGCCAATAAGTCACCCCACAAAATGAAAATATAGTCGTCAGGCCCACTCTCCATAATATGATTGGCTACCAGTTGAAATCAACTTGCTCTGTTAGACTTTGAAGTGCTTTTGAATAGTTCTTATACTGCATTGTTAGTCCCCTTTGAAGAATAGTTTGCTATGTTGTAATATCTTCTCCCAAAGTAGATACAATTTACAATATGATGCCTAATCCACTAGTTCTCAGACTGTTGATATGAATTAAGAGTGATCTATGGAGAGAGAACAGTTGACANTGGTTCTTGTGCAATATTTTACGCTACTCTGAAATAATTTTTTTTTTTTTTTTTTTTTTTTTTTTTTTTTTTTTTTTTTTTTTCTTCTCCCCTTTTATTATATAACTTCCCTTTAGGAATGTGTCCAGAAATTGAGGGAATATTAAGAGGCAAATTCTTCCAGACATGATTCACAATTCATAATAAAAATTTTCATACACTAATATCAAGTTATCATTTATTACCATTACATTTATACTTGGCCCTGAACAATAAACTGCAGGGTTACTAGCACTATCCTTCTTTCTTTATGCTGGTTCAAATACTGAAGTGCTCAACTCAAAAGCTCTAGTGAAAAAGAACTTAATAGATAAATTGAGAATTTCATAGAATCATAGAATGGTTTGGGTTGGAAGGAACCTTAGAGATCATCTAGTTCCAACCCCCCTGCCATAAGCAGGGACACCCTCCACTAGACCAGGTTGCCCAAAGCCCCATCCAACCTGGCCTTAAACACTTCCAGAGAGGGGGCAATCTCTTCCAGTGCCTTATCACCCTCACAGTAAATAATTTTTTCCTAAGATCTAATCTAAATCTATGCTCCTTCATCTTAAAGCAATTACCTCTTGTCCTATCACTACATGCTCTTGTAAACAGTCCCTCTCCAGCTTTCTTGTAGGTCCCCTTCAGGTACTGGAAGGCCACAATTAGATCTCCCCAGAGTCTCCTCTTCTCCAGGCTGACCAACCCCAACTCTCTCAGCCTGTCCTCATAGGAGAGGTGCTCCAGCCCTCTGATCATCTTTGTGGCCTCCTCTGGATTTGTTCCAACAGCTCAATGTCTTTCCTGTACTGGGGACCCCAGAGCTGGATGCAGTACTCCAACTGGGGTCTCATGAGAGTGGAGTAGAGGGGCAGAATCAACTTCCTCAATCTGCTGGTCACACTTCTTTTGATGCAGCGCAGGATTTGCAAGCACAGATTGCCAGCTTATGTTGAGCTTCTCGTCCACCAACACCCCCAAGTCCTTCTCCTCAGGGCTGCTCTCAATCCAATCACCACACAGCCTGTAGTTGTGCTTGGGATTGTGCCGACCCATGTGCAGGACCTTGCACTTGGCCTTCTTGAACTTCATAATGTTCACACAGGCCCACCTCTCAAACCTGTCAAGGTCCCTCTGGATGGCATCCCTTCCCTCCAGCGTGCTGACTGCACCACACAGCTTGCTGAGGGTGCACTCAATCCCACTGTCCATGTCGCTGACAAAGATGTAAAACAGTGCTGGTCCCAGTACAGCCCCCTGTGGAACACCACTCATCACTGATTTCCACTGGGACATCAAGCCATTGACTGCCACTTTTTGCATGCAACCATCCAGCCAATTCCTTATCCACCAAGTGGTCCATCCGTCAAATCCATGTCTCTCCAATTTAGAGACAAGGACTGTGTGCAGGACAGTGTCAAATGAGAGTTAGTTATGAGGGATATGAAATTCCAATATTGTGCATCCTCCTGCTTCAAAATAAATCCAAAAGGAAAAAAAAAAAAAGAATAATGCCTAAAATTTTTTTATGAAATATTAAGCAGATTAAACAACTTAAGGAATTGTAAATCACAGTTACCTGTTATTCCATTTAGCTTCCAACCATCCTGTGTTTAAAAGAGGGCTTCTTATTCTCAATAATGCTGCTAGGTATGTCACTCACATGAGCATGTAAATACTACATACCCTGAAAACTGAAGTCATCCTTCAGGATAAATTTTGAGCCAAATTGGAGTCCCATTTGGAATGTGTTATACTGATTTCATTGAGTGGAGATTTTATAACAAATATATTGTAGAACAAATACATATAGTAAGCCAATTTCAATAAAAACATACTGTGTATAATTTTGTGTCATGCATAAATACACTCTAAACCAGTTTAAGCATCAGATCTTACTCAAAGTCACAGAAATTAAGTGGTAAAAACTAAAGCAAATTTTGTGAATTGATTAAATAATTTTTTAAAAAGTGTAGGATTGTCTCTTTTGATTCAGTTTTCCATTGTTATTCAACTCTTTGTTCAAAACAATTATATAAATTTCCTTTAAATTCACTTTTCTTCTCCAAATTACATTCAAGACAACATTACAATCTCAGAAACAGGATCAGAAAAGTTCAGTAGAGTTTAGAAGCTTATTTATGGATCTTGACAACTTAGTAAGTGAAAATCCTGAGCAGGACGGTGCCAGAAAACTTCCCCCACTTTCATTCATGAACATACAGCTCTGCAAATAAATAACTAAAAAGACATAGTTAAGGAACAATGCAAAGTCCTCTCAAAAGGTCAATCCAAGAGCCATCCATGGAGTTTACACTTCTGGCTGAGTGAAGAGAAGAAAGCTCAGATGAACCCTCACCAGTGCACAAAGCAGGTAACAGGGAAAGGAAAGCTCCACTCACTTTTCATCTGAGCACACAAGGAGGACCTGCAAGCCACTATTTTAACGCTTACTTGCCTTGTATTGCTCTATTCCCATCAGCATTCCAGTGACACTTATTTAGAATGAATGATGAGAAACCAGAGGTCAGGAGAATGAGACAGACTGGTTCCTTACCCTCTCTTTGCCCTTATGGGACATCTTGTGACTCCTGCAGCTGGGGACCTGCTGGTCTAGAAAACATATTCCAAGTGTTGTCCTTTCTCCACGGGATAACCTAGGAGTGATACGTACTTGAAAGGAGCTGACCTGCAATCACTGCTGCTGCTGTGTCCCTTAAAGCAGCACATTAGTATCAGTATTATTAACACAGCCAGTGATATGTGTGTTATTTGCCACACAGTCACAAATATGAAGAGTAGCTTCTGAAAGGTACGTCTCATCAGCTGGTGATTACTTGAAAGAGAAGAAATATCTGCTCGTAATAAGAAGTCAAGGGAATTAGTTTCTGACGCAGTTTAGTTGTCAGAGGAGGGGCAGAGTAAAAAAGCTTGTCTTCCCTTTCATTTGTGAAGTAGGACATTTCACTCACATAGTAACTGCTTTCCTAGTCCTATGCATGCAGAAGTGTTACAGCAGAACCTAAACAAATATATAAGCACTATTTAAAAAATAATGAAATGCTAAGAATCAAGAAATGAAACTCTTCTCTGGATGCACACTTCCATAAATCTTACCTGTGAGGCTTACAGAATATCCATATCAACTACTGGTCATTCAGTACAGAATATTCCATCAATATTATTATAGTAGTTCCTATGGGTTTTTTTCTTTCTTTCTTCTCAGATAAATGTTTAATGTGAGCATATTTTCACAGTAGGAATATAAAACTACCAGAAGGGATAAACTATCTGGTAAAAGTGGATTCTACATTAAAAACGGGAAGCTTTGTCATCTCTTCAGCTTGGAAGNTTTTTTTTTTTTTTTAGCTAACAATCCCAGAAGTTAAAAACAGCTCCTGAGAGAAGACTCACTTATGATGTGATGAACATAAATGTTGTCCTGCAAGTGATTTTTTCAGTACTGACTGAAATTATTCCAATTCCCTTACATGCAGACAAGAATCCTCATCATTATTGGAGGAAACCAAGGTACATTTCTGTGCTAAAGTATACTGTCTCCTAAGGCACAAGGAAAATAAACATATTAAAATATAGTTACCCCCATTGGGTCAAGAGTACAACTAGCAGCTACAGTTGTAAAATGGTTAAGACTACATGTGCTTGGTTTGGTCAGAATTCAATGGCCAAATCCAGAAATATGAACAAAAAGAGTATTGCAGCAGAGAGAGCAAGTAGTCAACAAAGGAATATGTTCCTGGGAAAAGGGCTGCCTCATATCCTTGGGTGCTGTCATCATCTACAGTCTTTTGACATCATTCTTCTCACTCACTATACCTCACAGGTGCACTCATAATCCCTGAGGCAATGGTCTTGTCCCTGGGGCTGGAGAAACTTGTACATTTTAATCACATAATTAGATAAAGGATTTCTTAAGAACTAAAAACCAAAAGGCTGATTCAAGTATATTGAGGCATATTGTGTGGCAGACGTTACACATACAATGCCATACTCAGACTCTTTGAGGAGCTCACTTACCGTATCAACTCAGGAGGAGTTCAGATATCCCTGGTCATGGTTTCTGTCTGACAATCTGTTCAGTACTGGATAGTTAGATTAATCCCCACAGAAGAAGAAATTCTCAGCTTCCTTTTCAGAACATTTCATGAGAAAAATTTTTTTCCTTACCTAGTTCTATTCTGAAACATTTGAACGTGTACCAGATGCGGGTGCCCAGGCGCTGGCAGTGGGGCCTGCAGGGCGGCCCCTGTGTGGAGCGGCCGGGGCTGCCCGGTGCCGGACACAGCCGGTTCCAGCCGGCTCCAAGGGCCCCACCGCAGGGCACAGCTGAGCCCCTCAGCCACGGGCGGGCGCCTCGGGGAAAGCCTGGGTAAGAAAGGGCAAAGCGCTGCCCGGCAGCCAGGGCTGAGGGAAACGGGGTGAGAAACAGCCCTGCGAGCCCCGAGGGGAGAGCGGGAGGAGGGCAGGAGGGGCTCCAGGTGCCCCCGCTGAGGTGCCCCTGTGGCCCCAGGAGAGACCCCGACGAGCAAATGGACATACCCTGAAGGAACCAGTGGAGACCCCACGTTGGAGCAGGTTTATCCTGAAGGAACAGCATGAGGAGGACGGAGTGGCAGAGAGATGCTGTTATGGGCTTACTCCCCTCTTCACCATCCGCTTGAAGGGGAGGAAGTAGAGGAGTTGGAGATGGAGTGAAGTTGAGCTCTGGAGGAAGGGGAGGGTGGGGAGAAGGTGGTTTAGTTCTTGTCTTTTTTTCTCACCATCCAACTCCATTTTTAATAGGCAATAAATTAAATTACTGTTTCCCCAAGTCATGTCTGGCTTGCCCGTGAGCACCACAGAATGCTACTGCAAACTCCTTTCAGCCAGCCTTTAATTTCATGAAAGAATTTCGGAACCACCAAGGCTAGCAGATAAATTCCACGATCCATGGAAATACTGAAAGACAAGGCTAAATAGACAAAAAAGAAAATGCAAAATGGAAAACTTTATGACTAGTCCTGTTCTTGGGATTGGATGTTGAGTGGCTGTAATTCCTGTGCCTCACCTGATGATTTCTGCTGCACTGAAGTAATGTTTACATCAATTCTGAGGATGTAGAAAACATTATTTTGTTTGTGTAGTGGCTAGCCACTGAGAGCAAGAAAGGTCTTAGTAGGAAGAATGGGGAGCATTTGAGAATATAACCAAGGAAAAAGGATGAGTGAAGGGTGTGCATGTAGTGTGAGGCAGTGAGAACAAAGAATGAATGCAATATGGAGGGAACCAGAGAAAGAAAGCTGGGCAAAGTGGTTGGAGGGCTTTTCCCTGAACGTTATTAAAGCAGTGTTCCTGTTGACATACAGAGATCGTGCATCATGCACATTAGTAGTTCAGCTCCACAGGGAACAGAAAGTTAAAGGAAACCCATCAGGGTATCACAATTTAGACATGACATTTCTGTAACTGAGGACACACAAGGGAGCAATACTACTGGTAATAGATCTTTCTACTTTCGTTATTGAAGTGGCCATATTCCCATTTCTACGCAGCCGGTTGGAAAAAGGGGAGGCTCGGAAAACTCTTTAGTTTGAGCCTGGCAAGACATTCAAACTCATCTCCTGGATTTGTGCCAAGCTGCCTGACAATATTTTGCCATCACATCCCCCAAAACACAGTCATGAATATATACAACATTTTCAGACATAACGTTTCCAAGTTTTTTCAAGCCTGCTATGGAAGAAAACAAAATAATCCTATTAAATGTTTTCTGTCTGCCCTTATTGTTGTACAGCAACACGGTTCTCAAGCAATGCCATTTTCTCCAAACTCTGTAATGAGCCATTACCAGCTTTTGCACAGCTGCCACTGCTGTTGACTGGCTTTTGTAAGAAACAGTCATTGGCAATTTACTTTTTTGCCCTGCATTTCCCAGGGTAAGAGCCCTTACAATGAAAAGATTCTGAAGCGGGTCACCTAAGCTGTCCCAGGTCACCTGAGAAGCTGGCATATTTGCAAGAAATGACTACAGTATCTGAGAATCCATTACCAGCTTATGGAAACTTTGGTGAGTTAAGAGACCTGAATTCAAGCCTGGACTAAATCAGAAAGAAAGGAGGCACAGAACCTAAGGGATTAATTGGTTTATGTGTTGTTGAGACCTGAAGGTGCAGGATGAGAAGAGACTGCACTGTAAATCCAAAGGAACTCTTGAGCATCTCAATCACTTCCCCTCAGTCCTTCACCTTTCACTACTACTCATCATGTCTTAATTGCTTCTTCATCTTACTAGACTGCGCCCTCCTTGTTATGGCATTGGACAACTGGCAATGTATTTTGAAAGACTGCTTTCCAGCTTGCCTTAAGCTTCAAATTAGAGCCCTTCCCATCTTTTATCCACGGCACTCTGTAGCTCAGCTTTGGTGTTACCATTCATGTTCATGTTATGTTATTTACATTATGAATGACATTTGTCTTGGTGGAATTAGGGTGTTTGATAGTAGAGAGACTGTGCAGCAACACAGCAAAAATACTATCTGAAAATATAACTACAATTGGATTTGTATTCATTAATTTGAAAAGCATATATCAAGCATCTAGGCGTTATAACTCAGTGGGAATGTAGCTTACTTGATTTAGGGAGCTAAGGCTCTGACTTGTCACAATTATGGCAGCACAGGCAATTTTATTCTTTTATTTTTAAGCAAAACAACTGCAGTGCTTGAGGCTTTCAGCAGAGAACTAGGAAATTTACACGTAACAAAAAAATAATGGAGGGCTTGATCTTACACGATTGTGGTTTGAAGGAGACAAGAGAGAACAGAAAAACCTGATGGTGCATTAATGACAGCTCCACTGCGCAGCCTCCAAGTGTCTTGCCTATCAGCCAAAATAAGACCCACAAGACAGGAGCAGAAAGTAAACACATCATTTGTGATTTTTGTTTATCTTTAAATCCTTAGAAGGAACTGAGTTCGTACAGTGATGAATGTTTAGACAAGGACAGTATTTCCACAATGAACAATGCAAAGATGCAAGGAGTTCTATATGTGTGTTAACTCTAAATGAATCTGCTCAGGACTAGAAGCAGCCTAGTTGTAGAAGCACTGAGCACTGCTCAGGCAAATTTACCTTGCTTCTTCAGTAGCTTAGCTCCTTCATAACAAGTCAGAAATGTAAACTGTAAACATGTGTGGAGATAGTATTCTGAGGAAATCATCATTTGACTCATATCTTTAATTCTAAGCTTACTTATTGCTCTCCTTCTCTTGCCCTGTTATTCAGAGAGATCTATAAAACAGACTTATTTCTGTTCAGCATATACCACAGCACTGAGGTATGAACACGCAAATGACTATTTCTAATGTCATTTTCTTAATATAATGCACAAAAACTCTAAGGTTAAAGTAATGTTGCCCAGGGGATGCATCTAATTTTTAACAATTCCATTTAATAGTAGCTAAGCACATGCTAAATGGAACACTTCCACCCATGTCCTTTGCCTTTATTTCTATAGGCAAGATCAAATTAGTCATTAAGATTCTAAAGTGCTTGGATTGAACATATTTTTAGTTTCACACAATACATCAGTCATCAAATTTGATCTTTAGACCAGAACAATATTCAATTTTACTTGTTTCTAAGCCTTCTGAAGTTTATCTTCCACTAGATATCTTACCCTATGCTGCTTACCAGTGTATTTCTTTAGCTGTGGAAAAGTGGTCAAAGACATAAGTTAACCTGCTTATATGGCCTGATTGAAGTTAGTGAAACATTTTGGTTTTCTTGTGACTGATGATAGGTAAGGTCCTAAAAGATTTGTAGCTAGTGAGAATTCGAATGTGAATTAAGACAGTCTGAAACAGGTTCACTTTGCATGCAGGCAACAAATATTGCCTAAAATGTTATCTGATTTACTGATGGTATCCCTGATCTTTAAATGAAAGACAAATGAAATGGAGAATATAATGGGAGATGCATACCCAAGAGAATAAGTAATATCCAAAACCACTTCAACAAACATATGGTTGTATATAGAATGAACCATCATAACTGTGACCAGGGTTAGTCATAAAATGAAAAGCTGAACTATGATGTCTCCTCTCATTCAGATTCTTCATGATACACCAGTGACTCAGGATGTTACAATCACTATATTGAGGAGGTATAGATCCCCTGGGTGAACGGGTATATCTGTGCTTTCAGTTGTTCTCTCATTCACACAGTCACTCAAAACCAAAGTCACCCAGGAGTGAAAATGGTGCAAGCTACATATGGTATTCTGACTTTTCATTAGGATCTTCTGCACTTCTGAAAATTGCTTTGCCATCCATTATCCCAAATTGCTTTTAATATACAGCATGACTTAATCAGGACAGTGAATCTGAAAGTTGCTTTTTCAGAATTTGGTGATAGGTTCTTTATTTCTGAATGATTCTATTACACAGTACCTTTCACTTACATCAAAGTAAAAAGCTAAAGTGGCAATTTCACACTTATTCTGTTTTTTAAAAAATCACTGAGATTTGTTTAGCTATCGTATTCTCTTTCTGTAATTATTTCAATACTCCTTAAACATCTGGTATTTAGAAGGTTGGGTTTTATATTTTTTAATTACATTTTCCTTTAGGAGACATGAAAAAAAAGTTTGGAAGAGAAAGACAGCATTGACCACTTCAAGATTTTAACAAGTCTCATAATGCAAGTAAAAAGAAAATGGATTGTTTAGAGGTCTGTCTTGTGGGGAATAGAACAATTATGATTCCTCTTTGAATAAAAGAAGGCATTCCATTTTTATTAACTGAATAATAAGACAATAAAGTCTTGGTATGGATTAATCTATTGGAATACAATGATTTTTCTACTTGGAAGATATTTTGATAAAATATTTATGAGGTCAGGTTGTTCTGGCAGAAAGGGTTTTGATAGTAATGGATGTAAAATGGAGAAACTAAAGCAGGCTTCCACTGAGGAAGAGAGAGCAAGGAGAAAGAAAGAGACTAAGCAGAAAAGGAAAAAAAAGGGGAATCATACTGTATTCTGGAAAGTAAAAAAGTAGAAATGATGTGCAGAGAGATAAAGATGAGGGAATAAGTTATAAGAAGTGAGTAAAGGACAGGGAAAACCAGCAAGGGATAAGGATATGAAATTCAATTAAGTTAACATAGTACACATGGAAGCAGCAACACTGAAGGAGGTATGAACAAATGTATAAAGTGGGTTTTTCCTCACAGTTTTCTGGTCTTTGATGTGAAGGATTTTTATAAGTCCAAGGAAAGGTGCTATTGGAAATTATCAGTTTGTCAAAATGAGTTTTTAAAGAAAAAAAAAGATGAAAAAGTCATGACATAAAACATAGTTAATTACAAAAAGAATCAGTCATATTTGTTGAAAAAAGCCAAAGAGAGGAGTGAATTGGAATAAAAAGAAGTCACCAGTACTTCTGTATCAAAACAAAAGAACAGTGAGAAATGAAGTGCAATGGAAGTCCCTGTAAAACTATCTCTTAAATGTGTAGGGGACAGGATTTCAGAGTACTGTTTCCATTTCAACAGGTGCCACTTTGGCACATTTTAGTAAAAGGAAATCTACAAAAGATATTATGTGACTTTTTAAGCTTGGATTTATATATTTTATGATAACCTGATTTTTGTTTTCCTCAGCAAGAGCTTTTAAAAAACATTACTGGAAAAAAAATTAGTGATTCAAAAAGATGACTCAGTGGGTAATGAAGAAAGAACTTAACTGGTAGTCCAGACCAAGGACCAAGCAATGTTTAACAAAGATGAGGCCAAGTGTACACTCCTGTTGGAGTCTAGAAAAGCTAAAAGAAGACAGGCCTAGGAAGTACATAACTAACGATGCTACCACATAGAAAGTGAACTGACCATACACCAGATTGAGTAAAGAATAAGAAAATGCATGACAGAGTGCAGAGTCAATATAAAACAGATAGGTGATTGGAAGAGGTAAATGGTTAACATAGAACATTTTACAAGAGAAGGCAGAGTGGAAAGGAAGAGAGTGAAATAAATTCAAGCAAACATAAACAAGACAAAGGAACTTCTCTAATTCTGGGAAATGAGTGTGGAAAACAAAGATCTTTTTAAAGAAGAGCAACTATTGCCTAGCTTGCATTGAGGCTTTCTTATGATTTTCTTGGGTTTCAACAAGTGGAACTTGTCACAAGGCTGCAGCTTGGGTGACATTTCAAAAGCGTGAGACTTCCAGTCAGATATCGGTCCTCCTACAAATTGCACCATACACTTCCTGTGTGACTTTAAGCAAGTAATTTCACTGAAGAGGCTCCATGTGAAATTCAATTAAATTTTATGAAGTGCTGTAAGGTTCTTAGATCAAGGATGAAATAAGAGTGCAATATCATTTATTGTATTTTGCTGTTTCACTGAGGCTGTGAAAGGCTGTTTAACAGTATTATTTCTTGCTTAGAAAAAGAGCTGTCTCATAGGCTTCACAATATGTAAACAGAAGAAGCAGGTGGGACAAGTTGGCAGTAGGGTTAGCCACATGGAATGATTATCACATTTTAAAGTCTAAACATAAGATAATTGAAGTCAGGACAACTTTTACCAGACACTATCATTATTGCTTGGAAATCACCAATTATGTTCTTGTCAGTAAAAGGAAAAAAATAAAAGGTAATCAACATTACAGATATTGCAAAGCAGATATTCCTAAAGAACTGAAGACCAAATTTTGCTTATATTTATATCATTGTGATTAAAACAATACTGCAGGCAAAAATAAAGCCTAGTTTTACCTTACAATAATTAAGCCAGGATTTACTGTCCTGCTTACCTTTTCCTCTTCTCACAGCCGTAAACGCCTCAGGAATTTTAAGAACTAGCAATTGACTATCTTCTTTTAATTTTTGAAGATGGCTATCCCAAGAAGAGATTTAGTATCAAATTTCACAAGAATGGGGAGGATACTTCTACACTATGTTTGCATGAAGTGAGACAGTGTAAAGTTGACTCCATTTTCCATGTGTTTAACACACTCTTTTAAAATCAGCAGATAATAACATGAAGTAAAATAAAAAAAATATTTTTAAAATGCATGTCTTCACTTTGCAGCTAGGAAACCATAATATATCATACATGTGTGACCTACAAGCTGCATTTTTGTGCCCCTGTGTCCTATCACTGACCTTATAAATATGTAATCATATCTATTCAGCACTGAGCACTTGTGATTAGAATTAGTATTAATGCATATTTAGAACTCATTAAACAAGTGCAAAAATTAGAGACGTTTGTTACAAAGACTATAGCTTGAAAGTGACTTCAGTTGTAAGGCAGAAATATTCAGGTGCTTGGGGTGAAAATCTGCACCTTGTAGGTATTTTTAGAATTATGTTAATCTGACAGCCATTTTTTCCTCCATCTATCATTTAATAATGTTTAAATTTAATAAGTAAACATTTTGATTAGAAATATATCATGATCTATATCTTCTCAGTTTCAGAATTTCATTCTTCAGTGTATATATTAAGCAACTACATGTTGAAAGACTGCAAGAAGGATACATACCTAGTCAAGGTGATACAGTCAGGTTGACACCAAACACATAGAAGACAAAGCTAAAAATGAAATAAGCCAAAAATCACTTTCATCCACATTTCTACAAATATACTTGTATAGAATAAGTGAAAATCTACTTTTGTGCTAATTTAACAAACATGAAGGAAAATCCTATTTCTGCCTGTGATGTGTAGGTATCAGAAAAGGCAGAAAGTCAGAATAGATCTTGTTTTCTCCTTACAGATTTTAACTTTTGTGAAACATAGTAACGAATACTGTTAGGAGGATTTTACCTTAAATTATTAACTATGTAGTTAGTTAAAATAAAAGGACATCCCTTTATTCCATACAGTCAGCCTTACTTATCTGCTTGCTTCTGCTAGTTATGAAGCAAAGGAAAAGGTATGAGGTATACCCTGTACAGGAGAAGAAGCAAAAATCCTGTTGCAGACTTTCACCTCTGGGGTAGTCACATGGTTCACTACCAAATAAAACAGCTAATTCATCTGGCTTTTTGCAAATCAATCCAAATTAATCAGAACCTTTTCCTTAACTTTAAATAAACGTTAAACCATTTCACAAGTCAGCTGTGCCCTGTAGGCTGTTTGCAACTAGTTTGTTATGGCTTTTGGCTAATCATTACTCATGCTGTGATTACTCATTGAAATGTACACTTCTGTTGCTGTACCTGGATCACCCAGGCTGCTCAGACTGCTGCGAAGTAGAAGCAAGAAATAATTTCTGAAATTTTAGCAATCAGTGCTTAAATTTCACCTAACTTTAGATTTGAAAACACTTTTAAAAATATATCATTAATCATCTTAATATAGAAGCTTATCAAATACTAGAGTTCCATAAATAGCAGAATATAAAGCATATAAAATCATCTGTGCATAAAAATGATTTGCTATTTCATTTCCCCTTAGCCTATAATCCCTTAACAGTAATACAACTATATACATGCTGCATAATATATATAGCTGTTTAGCTATATAATTATTATATGATTTTGCTTAGGGCATTCTTCATCTGTTCAGCTGCTTGGAGCTAATGGGCTGTGGCAATCTCCTTTAACAAAACATTTGGAAGTAACAGTCCTACCAAGTATTTTTCTCCCCCACTCTAATATTAAATAGTTCATGACAGCTTAGTTATGAGTGCTACTTATGGGACTGTCACAACTGAATGGAGTCCATCACAGAAGTCTTTTATAAACATTTGAAGCAGGACACTAGTGTTGAAGACTACAAACACTAGAATGCAGCTGGCTTGTAATATAATCTTTCCTTTAAAATTAATATTGAACGTAAATTGTGTGAATCTACAACGGCAAAGCACCACCCTTGTCTGTACTATTACAGTTACCACAGATTGTTGGTATTTTTAATGTACCTTCATGAAGATGGAAAGTTGCTAACCATTGTGTCATTGGATCCACACTAACAGAATCAAAGAGATCAGCTAGGGCAGCAGAATTTGGAAAAGCTTTTATAAGAAGTTGGATTTGATGCTATTGTATCTTAAGGCTTCTTTATTTATTGAAGTTTGATTTGTTTTCACCTAAGTACCTCTCTCAGTGTAAATAAAACATCAGTATGATTTCTGACTTCAGTTACTCATAGATAGTTGCATCCTTAGAGGCATTATTAAAAGAATGCAAGGCTGCTTGGTACATGTTTACCATAGCATACCCTTCAGGAGCTTCCATTTGTTTTTTAATGTTTTTAAGGTATTAACTTGAAAGCAATTTTCCCCTTTTAGTAAAAGGGTATTTTTTGGATCTTACTCTCTCTGAAAAATTGTAATTCCTGAAGCAGTTCACAGTAAGAAAATGTTTAATACACTGTTGAGCTGCATTTTTTTGTTGTTGTTTGGTTGGCAGGAAGTATCTACAAACACAAATCAATACATTAGTCTGAGAAAAAAAATCTTTTAAGATCAGTTCAAAATCAGTCGGGTTGAGAACTGCCCTTGCTCCTCCTGGGCCCTGCACTGTCTGGGGGCCGTAGGGGCTGGGCCAGAGCTGCCTGGGTGCTGCAGAGGCACGGGGTGCCATAAAGCAGGAGACAAGGGGTGGCCCACACTGGTCATTCTGTGACCAAGGGGCTGGATCTAACTTCCATGTGGGGCCTCTTCTCTGCTGGGTTTTGTGACCTTTCCAGGGACTTCATTCCTTCTTTTGGGTGGGATGACAAAAATGGCCATTTTGGACCTGAGGTTCCTGTTTGAGGCTCATGCTGCTCTGTTTGTGCCTCTGTGTGTGTGTGCAACACAGGCCACTTTCCTGGCACGCCTGGGGCAGGGATAGGAGAAAGGCTGTGCTGGGCCCAGACTCTCAACTACTTACCTCAGCTGTAGCATGGAGAGGGTGAGTTGGAAGATGAGGTCAACAAAGGTGTCCCCCCAGTCAATGCCCCTGGGATGCAGCTGTGGAAGCAGGACCCTGCCAAAGCTCGGTGCCAGGTGATCTGGGGCATTTCCCACTATGGATGCCCCCAGGAGGCAGGACCCTTGATCCCATCTGCAACACCATGAAGTGAAAGTACTGTGTCTACCTCAAGACACAAAGAGAGTTCTCCCTCCAGGAACAGCAGGGCCTCCAATCTTTTGTTTCCTGCCACCCCAGCATCTCCTTGCTCTGTGGAGATGAAGCAGTGCAAGCTATCACTCCTACCTCTATCTCTGTCCAAGAGGCAGATAACGTGAGTACCCCCATGCCCTGTGGGGAGGCAGATAATGTGAGTACCCCCTCGTCAAGACCTGCAGCTCCAGCTTTGTCCAAGAAGTTCCTGTTCTGTGGAGGTGCAGAGAACTGGGGCAAGAGCCACACCTCCAGGTACGTCTAGTAGGTAGAAGATACACCCTGTGAGGAGGCAGAGGCCCATGCGCGGAACTGCAGGCAAGGGCTTTGGCCAGGCCAGTGCCTACATTGCTCAAGGTCAGGCAGCTCCAAAGCAGCCTGACCACCTTCACTCCCCACAGCACTTGGCCTTGATTTCCTCTTGATCTGGGCAAACTGGCGACATTTAGAAATGCTTTCAAAACCTAGTTGCTCCACCCCTTTCCCAGGGATGGTGGTAGAATTGGCCAGCATGTAGTTCTCTGGACCTTTGATCTTGCCCTTCTTGAAGATAAAAGTGATTTTTGCTTTCTTCCAGACCTCAGGAACTTTTCCAAGTCACCATGACTTTTCAAAGGTTATTGAGAGAGCCCTTGCAATGACGTGGTCAGCTCCCTCTGTACTTGTGGTGCACCTCAGCAGATCCCATGGCCTTATGCATCTCAAGTTTGTTTAAATGTTCCCTAATATTCCTCTATTCAGAGAGATAGGATACAAAAATGTGTTAGAAGCAAATAGCTTCATTTCATAAACTTTCTAAAGCAATTTTTGAACTTTTTATTCCTAGAAAAATATAACTAGTTGAAATTGCCCATTTTCCTTTAAAAATGGACAAAAATAAGAACTGAGATTGGAATTTTTTTGTGCAGGTTTTCCTGGTACCTGTTATCTCCCACAGAAATCAGTAGTTGCTCGTGGATATTTTGAAATCAGAGTGTGTATATATATAAATATGTTTTTTATTTCATCATCTGTTTGTAATAGGGTTGACAAAATGAAATGTCTCTGGTTATTGCAGTAGAAAGCCAAATAAGAATCAAATAATAAGAAAATACATTTGTTTTGCAGATTTTCATATAATAATTCTTTTCATTTGTCTTACTTACATGGAAGAAAAATCCATGTGATATATTAGATTTTAAAGCAATAATTCTTCCAAGCACACCAGAAAAGACAAGGAGAACAGTAAGCATGTGTGTGTTACATTACTCTCAATTTTCATCCATAGCGTTACAGCCTGTATCCGTGTTATTAATCACTAGACTATCACCATTCAGGTGCATCTATAAGCATATGACCTTAATGTCTTCAGCAAGCTGTGATTAAAAAGCAGGAATAGACAACTGGCCAACATTAAGGCTAAATAAAATAAGCTAATTGCAAAGATGGAGAGACTACAACATAGCTGACCACTAGAGTAAGGATGCTGTTTCAGGCATAGGAGCTGGCAAAAATGCAGTAAAGCTAGTATGGTGTTAACATGGTATGTGAGCCCCTCTTCCAGTCCAACTTGCCCTATATGCTTGAAATTACCAGGTGCTTACATCAGATTGACAAATGAAAGTCTTTTTTTTATGATGTGTTAGAAAAATCATGGATCTCAAAGAACAGCTGTATTTCAAAAGATACTCTACTTATCCCAAGCTTTTTCTTCCTCAGATATGTAAGTGTGTAAACTTTCAGATATATGAGTTACCAATGAAGATGAAATATTTCAATTTTCCATAGCAAAAGTGAATGTTGGTAAGAATAAAGATTGACGCTGTCAAAGTGCAAAATGACGAAAAACAACAAATTGTAGATACAACACACTTTGTCTCTTACAAAACAGATCACAATTCTTGGGTGGTTCTGTGAGTTTCTTTTACCATGATCTTTTTACAAAAGCTAAAGTTAACATCTTTGAAAAACAGTTTAACAAGTCAGTGTATTTCTATATTAAAATTATTATTAAATAAGTTAATATAACCTATTAAATACCATAATTCTCATTATGTGTATAGTTTACAGTAATTATCTCACACTGTATTTATATTGATATGCTTTTCTTAAATGAATCTATTGCTGACTGATATAAAATTAAATATATATATTAAAAATTTACTGTATATAATTATAACACTAGAATGTAATGTAATTATAATGTGTGTATGTGTATATTTATATATAAATATATGAATGCAATAGAATATTCAAAATAAGATTTTCTTAGCCTTGGCCTTCTAGGGTGGACAAAATGAGACTTGTAATTGAGTCTTGTTATTGTTTTGTTTTGTTTCTTTCCAACAGTTGACCTTGAAACGGGTTGCAGGTGACTAACATTCAGGCAGAGCAGCTAAACAGTAATTATCTTCTAGAAGGACTAGCGGAAAATACGATGTGACTGGTTCCAAGTAAAGTTTACAGCAATTCCATTGGTTTTTGAGAGAAAACAATGTGTTTTTTCAAGTATCACTTTTCTTCTAGATGGAAGAATTTTTAAATGGAAGTATCAATATAGTTGTTTCATCGGAAAATAATTTCCTTAATAACATTTTAAATAAAAATAAGCAAACCCCACATATACTCCTTACTAACCATACTTTCATACTTTCCACACAATTTTTTTATAGGCAATCCTACATTATAACAATAAACTCCCCCGAAAGCCCTTCTTACAGGGAAATGGCAAAGAGGAAAGCAGAAAAGAAATTCGATTTAATCAGTGATATCATTATTGAGTCTTGGCACCTCAGTAATTTGAATCTTCAATATTTTCTGTAGCTGAACTAGTGTTTTCATTATATTAAGATATTTCCTCTAATAGGAGGGTTAAGTATTTTAATTATAAAATATATGTTTAATGTTTCATTTTCATAGAAGGCAATACCAAATAAGCAGAACAGCTTAAGCTGCATACCAAAAAAATATTTTACCGGTTAGTTTCTTTTTTTTGTTGTTTTTTTTTGCTACTGGGTGTGCCATCCCTCACTAAGTACACTGCAGACACTCCCTTAAGTGGAGCAGGTGGCTTGCAGCTGCCAGCTGTTGAGGTGGACCATGGCCACAGTCATTAAGCTGAAAGTACAAGCTTGTCCAGCAGGCCTAATGGGTATCATCAGCTGGGGAGAGCCCGTGTTCAAATCGAGTCGTTCTGATAATCTCCTTCTGAAGATACAGAGTGATTGGTTGGCTGGAAATACACCTTTAAAAGCATCGCAGCAGTGATTCTAATGGATTTGTCATAGAGAGTTTTAGAGAGAGGTTAAAATTGGCTGTCATTCCACAGCATTTGAAAAAGGAATGAAATCCTTTGCCACAATGATATGGTTTTGTTTAAAAATAACACTGAGCTATTGCCTTTAAAAATTGTATGCCTGCAGCATCCAACGGGCTTTATACATAGTAAACTTTGTAGTATTTAAACTTAAGGAGGGGAAAAATTAGAAGATGGCTTTTTTTTTTTTCCCAGTCATTTCTGTGTTACACTATTTACTCAATCAACATCCACTCAGCAAAATCAAGGTATACCTGTAGAAGGAGTAACTAGGACAACACTAAACTTACCAGACACAAGAAGTGTGGAAGTTTTTTATGGAAATGTAAAAGCACTTAAACTAATAAAAATGTTGTAAGCATTGAAATAGTATCAACATTAATAGCTTTTGTCCAGTTTTGAATAGATTTTTTAACCCTACCAAAGAAGTCTATTTCAGAAATATATTTTCCTGTTATGTTAGATTTAATAAAATGGCTGAAAAACCTATGCAATGTAACAGAAAATAATAATCCTTCCACCAGGCCCGTTCTGAATTTTCCTGTGTGACAACTTTCCCAGCTGGGACTCCAGGTGGATCTAAGTATGCCATAGCAGTAATAATGCAGGCTACATTTACCCACACAAGCTCTGATCTGAAGCACATATTTAAAGCTCAAATTTTTAAACGATGAATTTAAATGCTATGTTGGATTGCTGTCTTTAAATACACACATATCTTCTTTTACACACAAGAAGAGCTACACTAATATCTATAGGGATTATTCACTTGAATTCTGTTAGACCTAAATGTAAAGGATCAGAAGGATCCCTAATATAGATAAAATGTATTATCACAAAGAAAATAAAAAAAGCACTAAAATATAGTCATTTGTTTAAAAGTATCAGATTGTGGCATGAGAATATGTCAGAACTGAACCACTATTTAGTGTTGTATTAAGATTTTATTCTAATCTGATGATGATTGTCATAAATGTTGGTTCTCTGCAGAGATTGCTGAAATATAGAAACTGTGGTAGCAGGTTCCATTATGATATTAATTTATCTCTCCTTAAACACAAGTATTTATCTCAATATTGCTATAAAGTAGTTATTTCTCCTTAGCAATGATTTATGTGAACTCAAATTTATCATATTGCAGAAGATTAATAGACTTACAAGGCACAATATTTACTTAATTAAATATTTAGTGAAATATTTAAAACACTTTGCTAGTGCTGCAATATTTTTAACATATTTTATTTCATCCGAAGATGACAAACTGAGTGAAAAGTTGCTAACTTACACTTGTTTCCTAGACTTTTCATTCTAGTGTCCTGTAATTCAGCTTCTTTTAAAATATTCCTACTAAAGGCCATGTCAGCTTTACTCCTCTCTTGCTATTTGTTGTTGTTGTTTCAGTAGGTTAGTCATGCAACCTCTCACAACTTAGGGCTAAACAGGACAATTAACAGAAGTTGTATAAGGAATCAATTGAAATCAAAATTGTAAGAAAATATTAAGAAGATAAAGCTGAGTCAAAAATGTTTTTAAGTTGTTCAGAAATTAATTTCTCAAAATATGGAGCTAATCTCTTTCTTATTCATATTTCACTGTTTCATCCAAATGAAAATAATGCAAACATCTGGGGAGTTCTCCACTGGACAGAAACTTTATTGAACTTCATTGCTCACTGTTAATTTAAAAATGGATACTATGTTTAAGACTTTCCATGATGTATTCCGTACTTGTGTGGTGGGTTGATGCTGGCTGGAGGCCAGGTGCCCACCAGAGCCGCTCTGTCACTGCCCTCCTCAGCTGGGCAGGGGAGAGAAAATATAACAAAAGGCTCCTGGGTAGAGGTAAGGACAGGGAGAGATCACTCACCAGTTACTGTCATGGGCAAAACAGACTCAACATGGGGAAATTAGTTAAATTTATTACCAGTCAAATTAGAGTAGGATAATAAGAAATAAAAACTAAATTTTAAAACACCCCCTCTACCTCTTCCTTCTTCCCGGGCTTAACTTCACTCCCAGTTTTCTCTACCTCCACTCCCTGAGCGGCACAAGGTAAAAGGGAATGGGGGTTGTGGTCAGTTCATCACACGGTGTCTCTGCTGCTCCTTCCTCCTCAGGGGGAGGACTCCTCACACTCTTCCCCTGCTCCAGCCTGGGGTCCCTCCCATGGCAGACAGTCCTCCACAAACTCACCAATGTAAGTCCTTCCCACGGGCTGCAGTTTGTCATTAACTGGTCCAGCGTGGGTCCCTTCCATGGGGTGCAGACCTTCAGGAGCAGACTGCTCCAGCGTGGGTCCCCCACAGGGTCACGAGTCCTGCCAGCAAACCTGTTCCCCACTGAGCCACAGGTCCTGACAGGAGCCTGCTCCAGCATGAGCTTCCCACAGGGTCACAGCCTCCTTTGGGTGCATCCACCTGCTCCGGTCTGAGGTCCTCCACAGGCTGCAAGTGGATCTCTGCTCCATCATCGATGTCCATGGGCTGCAGGGGGACAGCCTGCCTCACCATGGTCTTCTCCAGGGGCTGCAGGGGAATCTCTGCTCTGGCGCCTGGAGCACGTCCTGCCCCTCCTTCTGCACTGACCTGAAGAATTGTTTCTCTCACATATTCTCACTCCTCTCTCTGGCTGCAATTGCTCCTGGTGTTTTTTTTTTTCCTTTTCCATTCTTAACTCTGTTATCCCAGAGGTGCTACCACCAATGCTGATGGGCTCAGCCTTGGCCAGCAGTGGGTCCATCTTGGAGCCGACTGGCATTGGCTCTGTTGGACATGGGGGAAGCTTCTGGCAGCTTCTCACAGAAGCCACCCCTGCAGCCCACCCACTACCAAAATCTTGCCATGCAAACGCAATAAAACTTGCAAGACACTGTTCTCATACTTCATGTTTCTTCTTCCTATATTATGGTCTTACAGACATGTTCTGTGTCCTCATAACTTATTTTCCTGAGCTGGGAGTGTTACAGCCAATGCTGTTTCTGTTCCTAAGTGTACTTGTATTTGTAGAATAACAGAAATGAGGATTTCATGAGGATTGTCAATATTTCACAGAAGGGTCTTTTTTTCAGAAACAAGTCTAAAAAACACTATTTCAGATAAACTCTTAGTGGGATGGGTTTTGTTTCCAGTTAGTCCATTTATACAAAATTTTCTACAGAAATATGAATCAAAAAAACAAATATGACAAACATGAACAAATATGACAAATATGAGCGATATGAACCTTACATATGAGGGGACACTTCAAATGACAAGTCAATTTTCAGTGACAGGACTGCTTCTGAGAAAAGATTTTGACCTTCTAAGTTATTAATGGTTTTGAATAAACCAAACCAAAGGCATGTTCCCTCTGAAAGTCAGATCCCATTAGGCTTTCTCAAAGACAATCTCTTCAAAACATTTGTCATTTTGCAAAATTCTGATTTTTCAGTTTACTTGTCATTTACTGACAGTGGGGTAGAACACAACAATGAAAATAGGAGAAAATTTTCATGTAGCAGAAACAGAGAGCATATCTTTAGTGATATAGCACATTCTCATGTATATATATATAGTGCAGACATTCACATCTTTGCTTACAATTATAGCAACATACCTGTCTAAGTGACAGACTAAATAACTTTAATTCAAGGCCTAAACTAGTATCTGTGCTTGGGGCAGCCCAGACACAGCACATAACCCGGGTGTAGATTTACTAAGAAGGTTAGGTGCAGCTTTTGTTTCTGAGACGTCAAAGCTATGGGCTAGACATAAGAAAAATAAAGCTGTGCTGCTATTAAGGGACTGGAAATTATGTTACTCTCCTACTAAAATTCATCCTGCAAGTTCACCCCCTCATTTGACTCAAAAAAGTGACACGACAGGACCCTATTGTCGCTTGCGTCACAGCTGAAGTCTCCTGCGATGCAGCTGTACCAGCCTGCTACAAGCTTGTGCAAGAATCTCTGACACAAAAGTACACTGTGTCAACAAGACGTGCCCTGAATTTCAATTTCCAGGTTACTTTGGAATATAGGAAACTTCAAAACAAGACTTTAAGAACACTGCAAAGGATAAAAGCTGAAAGAACTGCAAATTTGCAAATTGCAGTCACCCCATTAAATCTGCAGTTCTCTATCACACAAGTAAATCTACAATTATATATTGGTATAAAGTTCTAGTTACTGTTATAGTTAACGGTCCTAATTAAAATCACAGCTCTGTTGGTATTTGATTCACATTAAAATTAATAGTGAGAGAATAAAGCACACCAAATAAAAGTGAATAAATAGCACAGAAAAGAAAAGTGCACACCCATGTTAGTGGAACTGCAGTCAAGATCAAACTGGATTACAAAATTTTGCTCTGCAATCTGCCAGTCAGGCTAAGTCACTGAAAGAGACGTGTGACTGAAGACATGCAGTGACCACCAGAATCCTTCTGGAACGTCTGTATTGGGTACATTCAGCTTTTTCTTTTTCTTTTTTTTTTTTTTCTCTTTTCTTTCCTTCTATGCCTACTTTTGAGTCTCTGACTGCTATGCTATTTTCTTTTCTCTTCCACTGGCTGCACTGGGTACTCGCTGAGTTCAGGCACAGAAATAATATCGGGCTTCTACTGCTCTTCCAAGGTACATATCTGCAATACCTTCCTCAGATTTTCCTTTCTTCCCAGGTGATGATAGCTTATATCTGCATAGTTTGCTGATTCAGCAGATTCAGTTCTACTGTGAGAGTCGCACGTTATCCTGGGGGTTTTTAATGAGGTGTCTGAATGATGGTAAATCTCTAATTGTATGTGCCTAGCAGCCAGATTATGCTGGGGAGAAGAGGGAAAAGAAAAAAAAAAAAAAAAAGGAGATGCAGAATATAATGAGAGAGAAGAGCTGAGAGAAAATTGTGTATTAACCTATGACTGCTTTTGGCTTCTTTAGTCCATGGCATGGCACGTGATATGCAATCCTAAGAACATCTGGAGTTATCAACAGAGATATACACCCAAAAATTCAAATTTTAAGTTTATACAATAAAATTTGGTCTAGCAAGTGGCATAGTGTGTTTCCAGCTCAATAGTTTTAGTAGAGAAGAAGATGGGAAACCATCAACATAGAAACATTGATCAAGATTATTATACTGGGTCTGGCTGGGATGGAGTTAGTTTTCTTCACAGCAGCCGATACGGTGCTGTGCTTTAGACTGGTGACCAAACCAGTGTTGATAACACACCGACGTTTCAGCTATTGCTGAGCAGCGCTTGCATGGCCACGGCACCAAGGCCTTCTCTGTTTCTCACTCTGTCTCCACAGCAAATAGTCTGGGGGTGGGCAAGAGTGCGGGAGGGGACACGGCTGGGACAGCTGACCCAAAGTGCCTAAAGGGATATTTCCCACCGTACAACATCATGCTCAGCGATAAAAGGCAGGGGTGGGCAGAAGTTTTTCCGAAGTAGCCATTGCTCAAGGACAGGCTGGGCCTTGATCTGCTGGGGGTGAGTGGTTGCTTTTGCATTACATGGGTTTTTTTGTTCTTTTTCCTTCATTTAGTAAACTGTCTTTATCTCAACCCGCAAGTTTTTTTTCCCCACTTTTGTGAGAAAAACCCCTCCAATTGTCTCCCTCATCCCACTGAGGAGGACTGAGCAAGTGACTGGACGGGGGCTTACCTCCCAGCCAGGGTCAACCCACCACAATTATTCACCTTATCTCTATCAATCAAGGCTGAGGAATCAAAAGTAGCAGATTATTATCTCAACCCTTCTAATGTTTGATGACTTTTCATAACCTAGTCAATACAGCTTCCTCTGCCTCTGTTTCCTACCTGTGGAGGTTCCCTTCCTAACAGGCAGGCAGTGGTGTAGTGCATTGCAAACGTAAAATTAAATGTTGTATTGAAAGTAGTTAGGAATTTCTGAATGTGAGTTACACATCCGTGGAAGAATAATTCTAATAGTTGGAAACAAATCTCAGAAGCACCTATATGTATTGAAAAAGGACTGAATTACTTTCTGAAGACTTTAATTAAAGGCTTTAACTAAGATGTTATTTAGTTTAACCTGAACAGTTTGCTGTGACTTTGTCCAGAGGAGCTTCACAAATGAACACCTAGCATGTATACACTTGCATTACATGGTAATTTTTAATGTGGGCTCCGTCTATTTTCTTTGGGCTGAAAGAAACATGTTCTACATTATTTGTCTTAGTTCAGCAGATGTGAAAAGACAAAATAGGAATATTTATTAACAAAAGTGCCAGAGAAATAAATACTTCTTTGTTACTTTCTGTTCACGGTATTTCTTGCAAACTTGAAAGAACTATCATTGCTTTTAACTGCTTTGTATCTAATTCTCAATCCTAAGCTTCTGTCCTCTCTTCCAAACAATAGAATTATTTATTCTGTCTTACTGAATTCGCTCCTTGCATCTTGAAGAAGTCTAAAAATCCCAACTATTCCAGTTCTTCTCTTTGCCTTTTTCCTGTTAATTGTTTTACCAGTGTTTGAAAAAGCGCTCGAAATGGCTTTGTCTGCATATTTGAGGAACCCTGTTATCTATGTTTTCCTCTGTCCCTGTAATTGAGATGTTTTCTGTTTTCATTGCCATTTTTTGGCCTGCTAAGCATGTTACAGGGGGATGGGGAGGGAGGGGAACCACAATAAGTAAAAGTGTCCATCAAATTATTTGATTTTTTTTGTTCATCAAATAATGCTACAGTCATTTCTGAGAGACATCTAAGTTTAGAGGTTTACCTTTGCAAAACAGCACCTAACCATCCTGCCTTTTCCTCTAGATTCCAAATAAACTGGAAAGTAAGTTAACCAGCTGTCTATATTGACTGAGGCCAGAGGGTATCTCAGATGGGGCCCACGGAATTGGACGCATCTGACAACGTACATTCTGCCCCATCATGAAACATAAAACACCCATCATGAAAAGTGAGTACTTAAGGAAGGTAAGTCTCACAGCAGGGGACATAATTTGATACATTTTTTTCTTTTAAATACATATAAAAAATGAAAGCATGTATTCTATAGTAAATGCTCAGTTGCTCAGATTAAATATATCTTAGTCGAGTTGAAAATTCTTTATGTGAAGCCTAGACCCACTAAAAGTATCTCACTTAAAAAAAGATAAATAAAGTTATATGAAGACCAAACAGACATAATTTTGTACTCAAAATATTGTTATGGAATGGAGCCAAGAAGCCTTATCTAGTCGAATTAATCTTAACAATCTAATCAAAAGCTAATAAAGTTTTTATTAAGCCAGTTGCAATAGTACTAATACTCATAGCCCACATTGATGATGAAAAACCTCAGTAGTAACAATAACCTTAAAATTACTATACAGAAGGCCCTGTCACCACCTACCTGCTCTCTGGTGCTCACCCTTCTATTGTACCTTCAGGGTGCTATAGTTGGCAGCTCCAGTGTTCCTCAGTCAGCCATCAGTGTCTCAAGCACTTCACCCAGAGGCATTCTCTGCCCATGGAGGGGACCCTTTCATCTTCAGACTTTGGCCTGCTTAGGTTTATTTCTGTCCCTTTCCCCACACGGCCCACACCACCCCCAGTATCTCACAGCCCCAGCACACCCAGGGAGGAGAGACTCCCTCAGCCCCAGGCAGCCAGGGCAGCCAGCACCACCCGGACCAGCCCAGCCCCGCACCCCAGACCCAGTGCTCCGCAGAGCCTTGCAGCTTCTGCTTGGAGTGGCAGAAATTGTATTCACTGGGCTACAGTAATATTGAACAAGGAAAAATTAAAAATCCTTCTGTTTTGAACCATATGGAATTTTGAAAAATCAGCTATTTAGTGATATCTGTAGGTAGACCCTCATGCAAAATACCTTTAATAATACTTAAACTACATATTCAGGAGAGTGTTTTCATTTGCAACGTAATGATATCTCTTATCTATAAATCTGTAGAAAGTCATAAGTGCTGCAGAAACTTTTNAACTGGATCTAGCTCCATTGCAACTGGATCTAGCTCCATTAACTGGATCTAGCTCCATTGCAACTGGATCTAGCTCCATATTCAGGAGAGTGTTTTCATTTGCAACGTAATGATATCTCTTATCTATAAATCTGTAGAAAGTCATAAGTGCTGCAGAAACTTTTCTCTGTACTAAATTCTACAGAATCCTAAAGGTGGGTTTGTCAATTGGTCTTGCTTTTATCCAAACTGCTTTAAAAATCCACGACTTCTGCAAAAGGGAAGAAAGTTTTCTGTATCTAAGCGTCGTGGAGCTAGTGGTAACGGGATTATTGTTTTGAGTTATATCAAACCTGCACAGTCTGTATCTTCCTATGTGAGCAAGATCTGAATTCAATTTTATATCTGCTGGGAAAAATAGTTACTTAATCAGGACAGTATATTTTTATGTTCCCTGAGATAGCTGGGGTAACTCCAATTAGAACACATAAATCTGATTTATTGAGGCCTGACTTTCTGAGGTTTAAATCTATAGTGATATTTCACCTCACTAAGCTTTGAATTATTCTGAGCATTAAGAAATTCATTTTCTGAAACTTAACTGAAACTCAGAACCTGCCAACATGAGAAAATTCTGCTACTTCAACTATTATCTGTACAAATAAGTTAATGTATAGTAGGCTAACGTGAATTTACACTACACTGACTTCTTTGTATAAAGCAGAGGAAGGAACTTTGCAATTATTGCGTGCCTTGCATTGTCTGAAAAATATCACTACTGAAGAGAAGTAAACATGGTGTAAATTCATCATTTAAGTTGTTTTGGAAGAAATGGTTGGCAGATAAGCACAAGAAGTATGAATTTAAACTTAGTTAAAACGTTACCAGTGTCAGTTTGTGCACTTTTATTTTCACTACCATCACATGTAACTATTCAGTTTAAGCTCATAGTAAGGACATTCTGTGAGAATTAGCCCTACCAATAATATTTGCTGTATTGCAGATGATGAACTTGTTTGAGAACCTTAAGGGTAGTTTCTGCTTCACCTTCCTTCTTTACAAATACAAAAAGGAAAAACTTTGTCAAGTTTTGACTGCCAAAATTAATGATGAAGTTTCTTCTAGTATTGTTTCTGGATGACCATTCTTCTAGTGTGGATGTTCTCACCTACTTCTTCAGGCTGGTTGTGAACTGTTTGGGAGAGCAGAGTATAGCTAAAAAAATGTAATGATAGTTGTTCTCAGTTTGCCATCTGTGCAGAAAGAAAAATATTATAATATTAATGAGTCCAAATGTAGTGATAGTAGTATCTCATATGGATTTTCATATATAATAACAATGTAAGGAGGATAGTCCTGGGACAGACCAGAAGTTACTTCAGCGCAGCACTTGCAGTTTACAGAACCCTGCAGGAATTTCCTTATCTTCTTACAGAATAAGCAAGAGTTTCTTAGTGGTCTCCCAGTTTTCAACAATTTGTAGCTCAGGGATGTACTTTGCAAGAGGTGGCACCTTTATATGTAAAACCCCCAAAAGATTTCTCTTCCATGATCTCTCCTAGTCTCCCTTACAATCAGGTACTTTTTAGAATCTAGAATGGGAATCCCTTACCCCAGCTGCTTTTTGTATGCTAAAACATCTCCTAGAACATAAATTATTAACAAGAACCTCTACAGCTTCCACAGGGAAGTCTTAAGACCTCATGCAATTTGGACAGTACAATAAACTGCGCTAAGTCTGGTTTGGCAAGGACAGAAAAAAATAAAGATGTTTTGTATGATGGCATTAGACTGAAACATTGGACATCCTGTTTCCAAATGTAGCTGCAGACTTCTAGATATTGTTTGACTAAACATCTATTCTCTAATTGCATCAGTTCTCTCGCCATAAGAAGGCTATTCATCTTGTGTGCTTTGTCTGCAAACAGTTTGGACAGGTATTTACTTTTAACTATCTGCTTGTGTGATATCTTCTGCAGTGTCTAGAGGCACAGAATTCTACTGTGAAGTTTCTGTGACACCATGCAAAACTAACAGCTTAGAAACGTATTTCTTGTGAAGAAGTAGAGAGAGGAAGATTTAGAAACAGTGTAGCATTAGTCGTCTTTGCGAGACTTACCAGCTCCTGCTTTTCATAACAGTGATTTAGCTTTCCTTAAACAGATTCACAGGTAACAGTGAAATACAGTAGGGAGCACCCATTTCTTAACTCAGCAGAAACGAAATTTGACTTGCATGGGACACAGAATTCTATTGTGATAAACTGCAGTGCTTTTACTAAGCATTATGTGCTTTTATGACTGGTTTGAGCATAGTAAATCCTGTTGAAAAACAAAACAAACCCAAGCACAGACCACAAGTTCTGTATACTTTGAAGAAAAACACATTTTCATGAATGAGAATCTTTTCCTAATTATAAAGCATCTCAAAATTATTTTCCAACAAAATTCAAAAGAAAGAAACCAGTGAGACAAAAATACTAAAAATTCTGACATTATTAGCAGGAAGGGAATAATATAAAATGGTCTATTAAAAAAGTTATGACATGCAATTAATGAAAAAGCCCCCTTTAACTATGGTTAAAATACATAAGAGTAATCTGGGAAGTACACAAAGAGGTTCTTAAAAAAGCTGTAGAACATGTCTCAAATATTAGACTTTCATAGTCATGATAACTATAAAATGCTATGGCTCACTTTATAATTAACTTACAACTTCTAAGTATCATGAAATGAAGTTACAATATGGATTTAAAATCAAACTTTTTTTGCATTTCAACTACAGATGATTTTCTTAAAAGCACATAGTTCTGTCTGTATTAGGGATGGCAAGAATATTTTCAACCATACAGTGGATATGACAGAAGATATCAGTTTGCAGTTCCCAAAGTTTTATGGAAGAATTCATGAATGATTCTTTTTGTGTTTTGGAGGTCCCTGCTACATAGATCCTACAGAAGAATTAAAATAAACATAAACATAAAAACATAAACTACATGTGATAAAATCACTTATGTACATAAATGTCTATCTTGGTTGAAAATATTGAACAATACTTAAAATGTTAAATAGTACTCTTTATTGATAATTAATCAAGTGAACCACATTAACTTTAAGAGTGAAGTACCTCAGGGAAATCTTTTAATGGCTGGTAGTCCTGTAAATATGATGTTTTCTATTACTGATAGAAGACCCCAGGCTCTGCAGTGCCCTGTAAGCTATTAACATAGAGATTAAAAATTACAGATGGTTGAAAAAACTAACAGTGATGAAAGTTTTCCTAGAATATTGATGGGTTTTGTTTCTCTTTCAGTTGCTACTTTTTCCTGCAGAATTACAATACTTTTCAGCACGACTCCTAAGGAAACTGTCTGTCCTGGTTTCAGCTGGGACAGAGTTAATTTTCTTCCTAGCAGCTGTTTTAGTGCTGTGTTTTGGATACAGGATGAGAATAATGTAGATATCACACTGATATTTTGTTTGCTGCTAGGCAATGTTTACACCAAGTCAAGGACTTTTCAGCTTCTCATACTGCCCTGCCAGCAAAGAGTCAGGTGGTGCACGAGAGGCTGAGAGGGGACACAGCCAGGACAGCTGACCCAAACTGGCCAAAGGGATATTCCACACCATACGACATCATGCTCAGTATATAACTTGGGGGAAGCTGGATGGGGGTTTAGACCGTGTCTTGGGAACTAGCTGGGCACCAGTGGTTGGCGGGTGCTGAGCACTTGTGTTGTGCATCACTTGTTTTGCGTATATTATTATTATTGTTGTTGTTGTTGTTGATATTGTTGTTATCATCATCATCATCACCATCTTCCTTTTCTCTCCTATTATACTGTCTTTATCTCAACCCATGAATTTTACCTTCTTTTCTGAGTCTCTCCCCTATCCCACTGAGGATACAAGCGAACAGCTGTGTGGTTGTTTTAGCTGCCTGCCAGGTTAAACCAAAACACCGTCTATTCATCTGATTGTGCCCTCCTACTCTGTTGCTGTTCATTGGCCAATTTCAAAGCAACATAAAAACAAGCATAAAGTTCATAACTATTTTTTCTGTTAAAAGTCTTCTTTAGTCAAGATACTGCCTTGTGTAATTAATTTAGCTCTGCTGTGCTCATTCAGGTTTATCTTGACTGTCAGTTTGGCAGTCATTTTAAACTTTTCACCAAAACGTTTAAATCATGTCTGTTATTGTTCTATAAATGACTTCTCTGAGGCTCCTAATGTTAATATCAATATATTTAATAATGCCTTTTATTACTGTAGATAATGCTAAAAGATCAGTGATACAGAGAAAAACCAAACATGGGAATGATTACTGCTTGTTTTAGGTGTCAGGACATAGTCCTTCTGGAAATCTTAAGTATTATATTTTGGTCATAATATACATTTTGGTTATGCTAGATTACACAATACGAAGCAAGGAAAAATAAACCTTATCGATTTTAAGCAGATAGCTGCTTGCTAATTCCACAAAATATATATGTGCTCTGTTGACTAGCAGAGGAAATACTTCTAAAAACAGAGGATCATTAGGCAAGTGTTTAGTGCTAGTGTATAATCTCCTAATAATTTCTACTAATATTTTATGTTAAATGGATGCATTTTACTTCCTGCAATTGGATATTAGTGTGGTATTTTATGACATGTTTCCAACATGGAAGTGATAAACTGAAATCCAATGATGATATAAAACTGCTAATAGAAAACTGCTACATGGAACATGATCAATGATAAAAATTCTTCCTTTTTTTGTTTTGGCAATAGTTAGAAACACAAGACTCCGTTCAGGAATATCTCACTATTTTTTTTGTATTCAAGCCCCATTTGTTTCACTGACAAAAACGGGGCGGGGTGGGGGGGAAAAGACCCCTGCTGAGTTAAGTAATTTCAGAGGCTGGATGATTCCATGATTTTCACATCCTAAAACAAACTTAACAAAGGTTTTAAGTGTGACATACCTTAATGGAACAGCTTTTCTGGACCAGGTCCTTAGTGGTTTTATGAATTTTCTGAGGATCAAATTACTTACATGGAAAACTCACATTAAAGATGCATCTAGCTGCAGATATTAATGAAATTATGCAAATGCTTCTAGATTACCTTTCTTATATGTACGTCTCCTAACCTAATATTTACTTATTTTGCTATATGACTTCTATCAGAGGCTGTAATTTTCTTTAGTTTGAGCAAGTTTGCATTTGCCAGAGGCATTTTTTGCATCAGTCTCTTTTTAAATTTAGTGCAGACAGTCTGTTTTCAAATACCACTATGTACTATAGGATGCTTTTCTTTGTGCTTGTAAGACTGCTTGTGACTGTGTGCTCTTCTGGGTTAGGTCTGTTTCTCTGTGTCTTTCACAGTGCTGTTCATTTTTTCATCAAATTAATCACCTTCCTGAATATTCTGCAATTCTTACCTAACCTGCACACCCAAATTTCATTTACATGGGAACCCATCGATCAAGAAAGCATAGGATCGAACTCTGCCTCATCTCAATGCAGAGGCTAAGGCACATGGATGTGTAGAATCTGCATAATACTTTTAGGACTCATAGCAAAGATTGCTTATGTGACAACTTATCTGCCTCTAGAGCTGAATCATCATCACACTTTGTGAGATCAAAACAGAGGTAGAAGAGAGGAAAACAGTGTCCTTTATGCTCTCCTTCCTTAACCTTTCTTTGCAGAGATCTGCTCCACGGGCACAAAGAGCTCCACTTTGCCAGTCATTCACTCAGGAAGACAAAAATAAGTATTAGCATGCTTAATGCATTCCATATTTAAAAATTGGAAAAGATAATTTCATTTTTGAAGATTAAAAAGTATATATGGTGAAAACAGACAGGTACACTTGTTCCTCTTCATGAGCCAGTCACAGTATTACTGTAGAGTAGCTGGGTATTTCTGCTTTAAAGAACCCCAAATTATCAGCATGGTGAGCAAAGGCTGTTATCTCAAGGGTATTTGCTTGTGGGTCTGACCTACCACAGGTGAGACTGCACAGTTTGTATTTTTGGAGGATGATGGAGCTGTTAATAAGTTTGCCAGGGAAGACCTAAAATAATTCTCTTGAAGCACAATACAGCCCTCTCAGTTTAACTAACAGGCCACGTATGTACAAAAGCATGACACATCGGATGTGTTCTAAACCCCCCCTAATGATTAGAATAATATGCTAAGTACTTGTCAACAAATTCAGATAAATTGTTGCTATGCATCCCATATATATTTGTTAAGAAACCACAGCAGCAAGACAAGTGATTAATTTTCAGTGAACCCTCAGAGGTTGCTCAACAGACTGGGCCACAGTAAGCTACCAGTTATGGCTTCATAAGTGCAGAACAACTTTTTTTTTTTTAAATCAATTTATTTCCTTTAGAGTAAAACCTAAATAAGCCAGATCAGAATCAGGCCTTTCAAATCTAAAGGGAAAATTTGAGATATAGAAAAGGGAAATATCCCCTGAGGATAAACAACTGACTATCTATAATGAAAATCAGAAAGCTTTGTTGTTGGGTTCTGGAGAAAAGGATTCATTGTCTATAGAAATGCCATTCCTGTTCATTACACTTCCAACAATGTAATCGCATTTATAAAATTTTGCTTACACACTCCCTAGTATAGTCCAACCTTCAGCAATTAATACACTAATTGTTTGATACAGATAGCTCTAGAGTACTCTAATTATACAGATTGTTTGATGAGAAAAGATAATTATTTCATTCTGCAGCAAATGTGAAAAAAGATGCTTAAAAATGATGTCTTTGCTCAGTACAGAACATAATAGGAAAAAAACTGTTCACATTTTGAAAAGCAGGGAAGTAATAAAAGCAGATGTTCACACAATTGCATGAGAGTGCTATAAAGTTCACACTGCTGTAGCTGCATTAACTAGTCCGTGTTATCTGTGTTGCAACTTGCCTGATGCCACTGCTATAATTGATTATACCAAGAGGTGCGTTCAATTTTCACAGGAAAACTGAGAAAGGTTCTCAGGTTTTCTTATAAGTCAGGACCTGAGCAAAATATCCCTATGAGTTTGTGGGATAGAGAACGTCCACATACTATGTCTTGTACCGTGCCAGGTATACTCACATTGCTTACCAAGTTGCAGTCACCACCATTCAGGCAGGATAACATGTTTGTGGAAAGATGACGTAAAATTGAGCAGAATTTTTAACAACATGTCCATGTCTTTCAGATGTATTAATTTGGTATAAAACCAGAAAAAACTCAGAAGTTTTGGTGGGGAGGCTGACTGGATTTTGGGTTGGGTTTTTCTTTTGAGATGTTGAATATTCTTAAGTCTAACCTTCAAATTAAAGCAGAATATATATATAGCTATGAAATGAAAATGAAAAAAAAAAATATTTTGCTGGATCTAAGGCAAAATGAAAGCTGTAAAAGATAAGAGGGAACAACAAATTCCCTCTAATGCACACCCAAAAAACCCCAAACAAAACACAGAATCTTTTGAAAAACTGGAAGGTGAAAGCAGAGTTTAAATTATACAAATTCTGAGATTTCAAAGACCTTTGAGACAGTATATGCAAAATATTTTTTTCAAATTAGCCTTGCATGTTTAGCTGATATCTGTATTTAAAAGTCTTTATATATTTACTTAATTATTTTTTCCTATTTACAAATTTTAATAGACAATTGCATAATCTCTTTAGGATTTTGTCACGTAATATCACTTTCTCTATATTCTGTATTTTTAAAGCAAGCTCCCTAGATCCATTGTTGACATTTTAGACAATTCTATTTACCACCTTTGTTCTGGAGAGGCTGGCTAAACTATAAGGGTCATAACCAAGGACAGCATAGTCCTTAAAGAAGCTCTGCAACTCATGTGAAAATAAAGATGAAAGAGAGATTCTTTAGTAAGTCTAGCTTAGGGTTTCTGTGGATCTGCAGAGAGCTCTTACCAGAGCCAAAGGATTACCATTAATGTTATCCGCTCTGCGGCTGAAGGCTTGTGCTAGCTGTGCACATAGTCCGTTCAATTCTTGTTTCTCACTTTCACTCCCCATACTGAAAGACAGCACGCGGCAAGGCACGATGGAAGTGCAAACTCAGGATGAAAGCTAAGAAGACAGAAGTAAAATAAAACATGTTGCGTAGGCAAGCCATGCACAGTCTACTAAAGATATGAGCTGTTTATAGTCCATATGTTTTATACAATTCTCTGCTCTGAATTGTGTATGGGACTGGGTTAAACCCAGTGTAATTCATATATTTTAAATGAAATTATTTCTGATTTATCAAAGTGTAAATAAAATGTGCTATATCATGTTTTTAAAGTTTGTAATGAACATACCATATGAAGGAACATACATTTTACTTTGAGAATGTGATTAATTTCATCCCATAACAACCACAATAAATATAAAAGTGGCCAAATACTGTGCGAACTTGATTCACTTTGCAGACAGCTAGATAATAATGATTGTATAAGGGATTATACTGGAGGTTTGTGGGTTTTTTTCCTTTTGGCAGCCTACTATGTTAGAAGATAAACCTGATTTATGCGCCATATTACATGTGACATTTACAATAGCTAATAAAAGAGTGGATCGTGAAAGGTTTAACGCAAATGGTCTGAGTGCCCTGTTAATAGGGTCAGAAAGTCCATTTTCAATAAGAAGAAAATTAATAAATTGCCAGTTTTTGAAAAAAGATCATGTTCAATATAACATTGTTAGGTTAATTAGTCATACACTTTATCTCAGTTCATTGAATTAAAGGTTGTCCTCAGAAAGACACAATCTAGAGCTAAGGTAACACTTTCAATACTAGTGCATCATAAGGGAAAGGTACTCTTAAATCCTTTTGAAATTAATTCTCTTCTACTCTTCCTACCTTTCTTGTCTCTTATTCAGAAATTAATATCCAGAGGGAAGTCAGGTCAAAAATTGGAAAATTAGATTAGATAAAAAAATTGATGTTATTTCCTGCCATTTAGTCTGACCTGAAAATGGTTGACTTCTATGTTCACATGTCCTGTATTGAACTGTAATAACGTACTTGGAGCCATAAAATGTTAAAAATGTCATGAAAAACTCTAAAAATAAAAGTAAATTATTTTACTGTGCACTATCAACTTCAGAATTAGCTGTTGCTCTACATAAAAAACTTAGCTTCATACACAGTGCTGTAGGTAGTTTAGCATAAATTAACAGAAGCTCCAAAGACTCACTGGAGTATAAAAACTTTTTTTTTTTTTAAAGATGTTTTCTGACAGTACTACTGTATAATTGCCTTGATAAACATTGTTCAACATTGTTAATGATAGCTGGCTTTCACCCAGCAAACAGTGATGTCAAGATTCGTAGGTAAGAATACATGAAGAATAAAAGCTGCCTCATGACAGTGGAATAAAATGCAACTAATTAATTAAAAGCATCTTTCCCTTCCTTATGAAACTTGCAGGAAAATTATCAGCAATTCACAACAAAAAACCCAACCAAACCCAAACGAACAAACCAAGACCCTCCTCCCCAGTTCGAACAGTATTATTACAGATTTCTCACTTTAGTCCTTGAATGGCAATGAGGAAAGGATGCATCAACACACCTAACACCAAAATTTCATCTAAAACAGTGCAAATTGTCCATCTCAGAAAGCCAAATCATCCTACATTGGCCTTTTACCACCTAATTGATGTGGAAAGTTTTGCATTAGTACCGTTAAGAAATTCAAGTTGTAGTAGAAATATTTTATTTTTCATTTATTTCTTGCATAAAGGTCATAGCACATGAGACTTGTAGACAGTCTCTTGAAGATAGATTGAAATGATTATCTGGGCCTGGAATTTGTCTGAAATGTTCACAAATATTTGTATACTTTAGAGAAAGGCTTAGAATCTCAGCCATGCTTTATAGAGTTTAAGTATGAACACATCAACAAAATATATAAAGCCTCAAAGCATATTTCTTTCATTTACTAAAAGAAGCCACTATTCAAACACAGATTAGCATGAACATACAACCTTACTTAATTTTCCTATTGACATATTTTTGCTTATTCAAACACTTTTTTACTTTTTAACAAATCCTTTTAAAATACTTTAAAAGTTAAGCTAATAATTTTATATTTCACAAGACCTGAGTGTTCTCTTACATGCAAGATTCATTTCGATGGAATTTAAAATTAGCAGCTTCTGAAACATCTGCCAGAGCTAGCTGCTTTGGACACTGCTAATTGCTAAATCATGTGCAGCTGTACACATTTTTGATAGCCCTTATAGCTCACAAAACTGCTTCAACAGCCATAAATCTAAACAATTCCCTCTATTATAATCAGTCTTACCATGTTTTTATACACAAAAACAATGTTTGCAGGTTCAGATGCAGAAATTTAAAAAAGCTTCTGTTTAGTAAATTACATCTATTTTAAGAGACGGTGATTTTTCTTGAGATTGTAATAATAAGGAAAACACTGGAAAAAATAGATCAATCTTGTTCTTCTGTGCAAAAAAGCATCCTCTTTGCAACCATTTCTAGAATATGCCAAGAAAGAAACTGCTTTCAAATGTCAAAGAACTTCAGCTTTTCGTACATTGAGAAGAGCTAGTCATGAAATCCATATAACGATTTTGTACATTTTTGGGACCCCAACAGCAGAAGAGTGACTCAAATTAGCATGAACGAATAGATCAAAGTAATGAAAGAAGCAGAAACGAAGAACTGTGACTGGAGGGGGAGGAACCCAATGGTATGGTACCTCAGTACCTCTAGAGATACTTAGCAAGAATTTGTTGGCCTACAGGGATTTCTATAGCTGCAACAGATGCAAGGAAGGTCAGGATCACTTCTGACCTCTGTGGGTCTGGGCCTTTGCACCTTTAGGGCTCTTTGGAAAGGTTTGTAAATTTTAGAACTCAGATCACACATACAGTCTTTTAGTTGCTTCTCTCATTTATCATATACCTTGAGTCTATCTTTAGGCTGATAGTACATTTTAAATGACTGGCTTATTTTGTGAATTAGATGTAAGGTACTAATTGATAAATGAGGACTGTAGCGGGAATTAAGTTGGATCAGCTGTGCCTCCTTTACTGAAGACACTGAAAAGTGTGAAGTATGTGAAGCAGATGAATGTAAAAAATACTTTGAATGTCAAGATTAGCTGCTATCCTGAAAAAGCTGGATTTAAGCCATGCTTGGTTTATGTTATCATGTCAAATCACTTAAATAGTCTTTTATGCATGATTTGATAATGATATGTTTTTACTTTCTGGATGCTCAGTTCAACACACCAAGATTTTGACTTACATATTCTACAGAAGCTGGTGGACTTCTCTCAACATCAGCTAACATGGTGTGATCAAGGAAAATTAACATGGTATGAACTCAAACACTTTAGAATAACTATACAGACAAAGAAAATAGGCATGCTCAGACTTCTGCCTCTTTGGAGGATCTGCTTGCTCTGTATTGATAAGAGGTGTCTTCATCACAGTCTGCAACCTCCTCCAGGTGGGCAGCGGAGGGGGAGGTCTTGATCTCCTCTCTCTGGTGACCAGCGATAGGACACAAGGAAATGGAATGAAGCTGTGTCAGGGGAAGTTCAGACTGGACATTAGGAAAAAGTTCTTCACAGAGAGGGTGGCTGGTCACTGGAACAGGCTCCCCAGGGAAGTGGTCCCAACACCAACCCTGTCAAAGTTCAAGGAGCATCTGGACAACACTCTTAGTCATATAGTTCAGTTTTAGATAGTCCCATGAGGAGCGCGGAGTTGGACTTGATGATCCTTATGTGTCCCTTCCAACTTGAGATAATCTTTGATTCTATGATTCCAGGACAATACATGGAAACTCAGCTGACAACCTAGACAGTTAAACTAGATGGTAGAGTTATCTTCCATATCCTAATATCATAGGTGCTGTTTCTTTGCATTACCAACGGTAAGAACTTTAAAGAAACCAGATCCTCTATGGATACCTTATATTGGGAAAGCAAAACAAATAGTGATAGCTGTCTTGAATCTCCAGTTTCTTAGCAATGAATTTGAAATAATAATAATACCAAGATGTACTGCATGGATATTGAAACAAAACAGTCATTAATGTTTCAAAAATTTTCAGTGACTTCACCATAGAAATTCCTGGGACAAAATGTATATATTTTTATTCAGTGCAAAGATTGGGTAGTGTACATTAAATGAAGTTTGACATGACATAATTGAAGGGAAAGATAAAAAATAAGAGTATCAAAGCAACACTCATCTGCTGAATGAAGTGAGAGTACTCTGGAAAAAAAGTGATCATATGAACACTGTTTCCTATGAATAGCTGGTCCAAAAAGAGTTTTTGATAGAAATGTCATTGTTTACAGTGTGTTTTATTTTGTCCTTGGTTTTAATTTGGTTTCAGTTTAAGTTGGACAGAAATAATTTTTCTAGAAACTCCTTGGTTACTGTAAGTGCTGGGTGAAATTTAAGATTGTGACAGTTCTGATGCTAGTAACAGTCGTTAAGCTGATGAGCGTCCACCAGGCCACTGCAGAAGTGCAGAAATACTGTAAGAGCGACCACGCACAGGGAAGATCTATCAGGTGCAGCCACTCTAGGGCTGTAGAATCTGACTACAGACAGAGCTATGGTGGACGTTTACGCCAGAGGGAGCAAAGCTTTAGCTTCATGGATTCTTGACTCAGAGGCACATCTGCAAATGGATTGGGGAAAATCCAGAACTCATGGTTTATAGCATCCCTGCCCTCAAAAGGGTTCAGCAGAAAGTTGGACAACTTCTATTCAAAATCATTCAAAGGCATATTTGGTGGAAAAGCATTCTTCAGTGAAAAATTTGCTTTGTGCAAAGTAGATGTATTTGGAAGCTCTGTTTTACCTTGTAAGATATTGATTTTGCAGCCTTTATGGATTTTTAATATTCATTTAGATATAGGATGGTACCTGCTTGGACAATACTTATGGAAAATAGAAAATCATAGACTTGCCCCTGAATAAGTATGACACACATGCACGAAAATAATTTTCCTGGGTTTATATCAGTAAAGTAAGCACTCTGTTACAGAATAAATCTACTTATGTGCACAAAGAGAACAAAAGCCCATATCTAGTTATAAAAAGGACTTTTCCTAACCTGACTGCCTAGATGAAGGCTCCCACAATGCCATTTAAACATTGAGAATTTTTAGTAGTGAGGAACACACCCCGCAAGTTAAGAGAAAAGAAGAGAAAGACTTCTCATCTAACTATTTTCAATCCACAGTTGTTTCTGTCATATTTAAAAGCAGTATGTTAAGGAAAAGAGTTTTTTATAATAGTATACACTGAACTAATGGAAATTGTTCCTTCTACCTACTGAAGAAGGTCATGTGCTATGATATTACAGACAGATAAATATAGATAGCTTTGTTTCAATGATACAATATATTCTCCCATTTAATGTGGAAAGGCACTTTTGAGAAAGCAAACTTCATTTTTAGACACACACATTTTAACACGCAGTTTTGACACTCTTGACCTTAACCTTTCACATAAAAATCACATTGAGATAAGGTTCTGTTAAAAGAATACAGCTGGTAGTAAATACTTTTTTTTTACATTTTGACATAGCTAACTGATTTCTTAAGATGCACAATACAGAGCCACACAGTAGTAACTTGGATAACTCTAAACAAGATAGATCACTGCTAGAAGCAGCACATCTACATTTATAAGTTTTCTACTTGTGCTAATTTACCCTGCTTCTGCATTTCACAATTGGGTCAATGCACAATAGAACAGGAAGAAGAATGGTTTAAAAAACCTGTGATTAGTTTGCAGCTTACTTCCATTAAGGAAGAAATTGAATGTGGAGTTAGGTGTTTTGAGAACTGTTTTTGTCCATTTTTTTTTTTATTCAATCCTATGTATTTGCAAAGAGTTTAAAGTTCTTTTTCCTTGGACATATCACAAAGCAAACAGTAAGAAGCAGTTCCTTTGCTCAGAGTTTCAGGAACCTTTTCAGTCAACACATATACCCAAAACGTTTGCTCTCACACAACAGTGCTCAGAAAAGAAGAATTAAAGAAGTCATTCATTTTAAAGGAATGATAGGGTCAGGTCTCTGGCTAGATTATTGAAGAGAACAAACACTCTTCAGTAGTATCAAAAGACACCATAAGACACACAAAAGCAGTATGTTCCCTAAGATTTTTTTTTGGAAATATTGATTGCTTCCTACTATCCTATTCTGAAAAGGGTGGCAGTTACCTCCTCTGAACGCAAACTACAGAAAAAAATACCATGTAAGAGGGAAAACATCACAGCTGAATTTCCTGACACAAGTCAGACCTTTGCCTTTCTCAATGAGAGAATTAGATCTATGAAAAAAGCTTGCAGGGAGAGAATGTAAAAACTTACCTTTGCTTTCTTATCAGAAATAATGTTCTCTGTTGTGGCAGTGCAATTACAATATTGGATCATTACCTCACTTTGTCAATATTTTAACCAAACAAGTCATTTGCATTGTTTCTCACTATATTCTAAGATGTATACATACTTAGCAGAATAATAAAGTTCCAAGTAAAAAGGAAGAATTACTCAATTTCAGTGATAAAGACACAACAGATTTTATACAAAATTCAGTTCTTTTTCTTCTTAAAATATTATGATTTCTTCACTTAGTTTACTGGATAATATATAAATAAATGGCACTAATGCTAACAGCAGTGGTTTGCAGGTCTTTGGGTCCTTGATATGAGAAAGATGAAGACAGAAAAACACATATTGACAGGATTTATTCTTATCACTAGCTCATTATGTAATCTTGGCTAAGTCCTTGGTTTAGAATGAAAATCTAAAAAGATCCTGTACCATTTTAAAAAGTTGGTAATTTTGATTTTTGGAGCCACTCTTCTGCTCCTTAGTTAAGCTAATTGGAATATTAAAAAAACAAACAAGCAAATAAAAAACCCCAGATGCTAGTTATGCTTGGCTAGAAACAAAAGCAAGCAAAGTAAATAAAATATGTAAACAAAATAGTACATGACTTTTTCACACTTTGAGTCTTAGTTTTCCTGTGACTTGAATTATCAGGGCTAAATTCTCTCTGTATTCTACATTCAACTTTCCCAGCAGAAAGGAGGAGGTACTGCTGTCAGGAAACTTGTTTCCTCGATCCTCTATTTGGGTATGGCCATGGGTGTAGTTACAAGCAGCCTGAACCATAGATCAGCAGCTCATACACCATCCTGAGGCTACGTGGTGGAAGTAAAGGAGACAGAGAAATTTTAGCCAGTTTTCCTCTTCATTTCCACTGTAGAAGGGCTTCAAAGGGGACAGTAAAGTGGGACCAAGAAACTGATCCAAGCTACCAGCATCTACGAAACTGGAATTCCACTTGCTTATCAGATGAAGCATTCCGAAGGAACAATGTGCTTTCAAGACTAAACATGCAAAACACATGGCATGAAGTGTACGATGTGATTAGCTTTAAGAATGATGTTGAAGCAGTTCAGGGATCCTGTTTAAGGAATTCATAGAGTCTTTCTGACAATAAAGTTAATGACAGCGATGAAGCCCAGGTATGCAATTCAACTGGAAATACAGTTTCAGGTTCATAAGTCCTTGTTTTTACCCTGACTCATTGCCATCCAAATAGGTGGGCAAAAACTAAATACAAGAAGAAATAACAACTAACAATCAAGAAATGTTAAATCTGAAATTTTGGCTTATGCTGCTCGTACACAAGTGGTTAAAATACTGTGTCAATGTGGTTGTGTGTAAGAAAGTACCCCTTGTATTCCCCCAATTTCCCAATCTTGTATTTGTAACTCTCAGCATCCTACCATCTTCCTTAATTTCTGCTTCTCTGTAAGCTTGCCTGCTGCTCCCTTGCCAGCTGAATAAGCATGACAGACATGCCACTGTCTGGAAAAAAAAAAAAAGTAATTAATGGTTTTTTACTTGTTACTTAACTATGGTGGGCTACTGCAGCATTTAAAGAAGCAAAATATATCCTATGGTTAGCCATATACCTTGACAAAATATAACAAATTACCTAAGCACAGTTTTATTTAATGTAAACCTATACATATAGTCACACACAAATGTAGTTTTTGATGCTGGTAACAATTTTTACTGCGGAGGTCAGAACATTCATTCAGCAGAGTCTGTAACAATGTTGTAAAAGCAGTTAGGTCTACTGCAGACTGTTTGCAAACCATACCCACTTCTCTATGCTGATATCGTGGGTGTTCTTCAAAGAACCTGAAAAGACTCTTATTGCCTTACCACTAAGTCCTCTTTGTGTTTAGACTTTTATACTCACCTGCGAACTCAGTCACAGTATCTGCCCTCTTTCCCGACTTTTGCCTCCTTACTGAATGGGAGACTGAGAAGGGGAGTGTGAGAAATTACTGTGCTTGGTTTAGGAATAACACCTTTGAAGACCGTGCCTTTAAACAGAGCATATTTGACCAAAAGATAACTACTGAGAGAAACCAATTCTTTCAAACTAATTTGGTGAAGAGAAGTTTTAATGAAGTGGAGAAAGTGTTCAGAAGTCACCTGCCAGAAACACGAGATATAATGGAAAGGGTCTCTCACTGAATATTTTGTGAGTAGAGACTCTGTTCTCTCTTTTGGCAGAAAAGAAAGTGTATATTGAGAAACATGACTGCCTGCTTTCCAACTGTTTTTTAAAAACCATCGGGCTAGTCAAGGAAGAAGTGAAGTAGTTGGCTAGGCAAAGAATGAAGGACAGAAAAAGTTGCATGGGGGAATTCTGGACGCCCTGAGAAATTCTTACCTAGACTAAGGAGCACTGATGAACATGTGGCAGGCCAAAGCTGATCTCTATGGTTTTTGTGCTAAAAATAACAGTAAACTCCCATCTTTTTAAAACAAAAGAATAAGATCATGCATGTCCAATTTCAGACTTCCACAAAAAAGTGACCTGTGTGCCAACAGCTAGCTGTTGGCAGCAATTTTGACCTGGCGGCCTACAGAAAATCTGACTAGTGATTACCCTTCTTGACTCACAAGATCAGTGCAAGAATAATGTGAAAATGCTTATTTGTCTTTCAACACCCAAAGATGTTGTGCATGTATGTACCTAAGCACATGTCAGGGTATTCTCAGTTTGGTTTGCTCTATATATAAGTTCAGCTAACCAGTGCATTTGAATTATCTTATTATCTATTACAGCTGACTGTCCTCAATATAGGGCACTATTTTAACACTTAAAATTTGAGATGTTGTACAGCAGACCTCTGGTTTGACAAGAAAAATAATTAGACTTATCTTGTTCATTCACTTTCTTTTTGCCTTATTTGCACATAGCTAAGCATGAGGAGGTTACAGCTTTGTCAGGGAGGTCCTATGTTGCTAAGGTTTTACACCAGCAAAGAGTCCGCAGACACAATTTATTCAACAGATTTTCAAATACCAGTGCAGAAATCAAATCACTGTGTTTGGGGCATTATCTTTAAATTTTGGCCACAGAAGTCCTCTTGCTCCTTTGACTTTCATTAGGATTTTTCCAGCAAAACTTTGTGACTGGGTGAGTATCTCAAGCAGCAAGTACACAGAGAGAAGGAATGTGAATTAGCGTGAGAAACAAATTCTGTTTCCAAAGGTCTCAAAATAAACTGCAAACACGTTATCATCTCTGCAAGCTTCCTTGTGACAACTATTTTTACTCTTTTTAGAGAGAGTGAAACAAAAGGACAAGGAAACAAAATTACTTGAAATTATCAGTGACAAATCTGGAAGCAGAATATATTCAGAAAGCTCTTGTAAATGAGTGAGACACTTGAGCAAGGTTTCAAATCGAGGTTTAGCTAAAGGGCTTCTGAAGTCTATTGTGTTCCCTAAATAGGAAAACCAGAATAATTGACTGGCATGGATTCTACACAGTGCCTCCATCTGTGTACTTGGTGCTGAGTACACAGTGGTTTCCATAAATCAGACTTCTTTTCAACTTTTCTCTTTGACAGGCTTTGTTGAATGACAGAGAAAGAAAAGGAAAGACACTGCACTGCAATGGTAGAACAGAAAATACTGTTCCTGTATAAACACACTAATTTAAAAATGTTCATATGCACTTATTTTTTAATTATAGACCCAACATAAGTTATTTTTAGAACAGTGATTTGATGGTTGTATCCGTAACAAATTCTGCTTAGCCACAAAATCATAGAATCCTAGAATGGTTTGAGTTGGAAGGGACCTTTAAAGGTCACTTAGTTCTGTTGCCTGGCCCTAACTATCCACAAGTTCCACCCCCCTGGAATGAGCTGGGATATCTTCAACTAGATCAGGTTGCTCAGAGCCCCGTTCAACCTGACCTTGAATGTTTCCAGGGATGGGGCATCTACCACCTCTCTGGGCAACCTGTTCCAATGTTCCACCATCCTCATTGTAAAAAATTTCTTCCTTATGTCTAGCTCAAATCAACCCTCCTTCATCTTAAAACCCATTACCCCTTGTCCTGTCACTCAATGCCCTTGTAACCAGTCCCTCTCCATCTATCCTGCAGGCCCCTTCAGGTACTGTAAGGCCACAATTAGATCTCCCTGGAGCCTTCTCTTCTCCAGGCTGAAAAACCCCCACTCTCTCAGCCTGTCTTCATAGGAGAGGTGCTCCAGCCCTCTGATACAAGACATTTCAATGGTACATTGGCCAACAGGTCATTTTTTCACATTTCTTTTTTTGATCAATGCATGAAACAACAATCAAGTACAGGTCTCCTATTACCTATCCAACAGCAGTCAAGCTGTTGCTTATTACTTGCTAATAAAATCTTACTAATGGTAGAGAACCTAATCTCACATGATTTTGATGATCAGATACAGAAAAGCATTAATGCTGCTGGGGGCAGAAGGGAAGGAAAGTTAAGCCCTTAAATACCTTTGAGTGTCTAGGCCTAAATGACCTCAGTTTTCTCTGACTTTGATATGAATTGAACCTTCACAGTCCCTCTCAGAGTATTTAGCACTTGAATTATTATACCACCTCACAAATTCTGGTCATTAATTTCATCTCTCTGGGTCAGAGGGGTTACATTTTGTCATAAACCCAGCTGACTCTGGGATCACATTAATTGCTTTCAGTGGGTCAAAGCTGATGACAGGGCAGCTCATTCTACTGTACTTTTTGGCCCCCTACGTAAATCTCTGTCAGATAAATAACTCTAATTTCTTCAATAAACTGTATTCTATTGTTCCTTCTGTACTGTTTGTAATTGTCATCCTCATTTCTAACTGGCACTCCAGAAAATAATTTCTTTCTAAATGTATCACTTTATTTTTTAAAAGAAATCCCCATGAAAATTTTACTACCTGCCTAATTTAAATGCATCTAAGCTGTGAGTACCAGAACTTTTCAGAAACAGAGGCGTCCTCTCCTTAGCAGAGGTGCTGTTTTCTGCTTAGCAGGCTGGGAGTGCAGAGAGATGGAGAGCATACACTGCCTGAAGTAAAGGACAGCCCTTGTTGCAGCATATCCAGAAGAGGATTGCAGCCAGGGGTTGGGTGGTGCTCAGGTGGCTCACAGCTTAGTCCTTGCATCCTCTTCGCTTAACAGGGCAGCAGTCTGCTACTTCTGTTGGCTGAGAGTAAGAGTCCTCACCTTTGGGTGACAACAGAGGACATCACTTTCAGTTCATTGCTCTTTTGGGGAGCTACATGTGTCAAGACTGAATATTCATCCTGTGGGAAAGTCTGGAGGAAGCTACAACACCTGCACTCTACTTGCCATCCTTTTTGACCAAAATATCCTGATATCGTGCACAAGCTAACAAAGGAAAGGAATGCATACATACTGCTCTTGTCTGAGTAGGCTGGGCAAGACAAGGGTTTTAAGACAAAAAAAATTGCATGGCTTCTGTTTTCATTAATGGAATATTGTGTGGGGGATTTTTTGTGCTGTAATTGTGGAAGCTCTGTAATAGTTGAGACAACCAAGTTTCTGATCCTAATTAACTTCCTTTGCCAAGCAGGAGGACAATGCTAATTCTTTCTTTTGAGCTAATGGACAGATGCCAGAGAAAGTTATGCTGGCAATGTATCATTTGCCAACCAATGCATATTCTAATTTCTTTCCTGGAGGGAAAACAATCCATAGTCTGGATAATATTTTTGTTTGAAATGCAAGCCAAATCCTAGATTTATGGAGGGAACAGCATGAAACACATTGTGTTTGAAATAACTGATTGACTTTTAGTCCTACAGATTAATCAAATTAATTAACATTTATGAGTAAAATTAAACATTATTTACAAATAAACATTAATTAAGGTTAGTACTCTTGCGCTAGACTTCCCAGAGTGTATTTTTCAAGTGTTTTTCAAGATCCATATTCTACTTTTCTAAAAACAAAGTTCAGATAGTCCAATTCTATGAACATAATTGTTTCACATATTCTGCTACCTAATGGCTCAATTCTGTTTAAAATAGCACAAATATTACAATGAAAAAGGAATAAAATTATCAATGGCCACTTGAGTCATCAGTAGACAATTTTTAGACCTGGTTAATATATCTGAAAAAGTACTGTAGAGCAGCAAGGACTAGTCACTTGAGTAGTATTAAAATAATGGGATATATTGCCAGTTCTGTTTCCTGCGTATCATTATTAGCATTGAGCTTATTAGGTCATGCTAGCTCATTTCAGCCCTTAAGATGGGTAAAGGCAGGAAATGTCATGCAGGAAAACGGATATATCTGGAAGTTCACCTGTCCTTTGGCAAGTCTTTTCCCAAAAAGGTGTATGTCTAACTGTGGATGACACTGTGCAAGAGAGCTTTCCCTGCGCTTTGCCACTTTGTTCACACACAGGATGACATTGCAGGGCAGGAAGCATTACAGCCTTTCTCTTTTCTTCCATTCCACCTACATACAAGGCAGACAGTGGTTGAGGCAGAGTAAGTTCCTTTTCTGCCTTTAGGAAGGCAAGCAATTCTCGTTCAGGAAGAAAGAAAAATCCTGATGACATTAGGGATACTCAAGCTGCCGGTTAGGCAGTCTTGAAATCAAATGTGCTCCAGAATTAGACAGCAGCTCTTAAAGATGAACTTCTCCAGATTGTCTGTCCTTATTTCTCCTTCAGCACAACCAGCATCAGAACAATAAAAAAAATCTCCTCCCTGCTTTGAAAGGGAAGGGTCTTATCAGTGCTTACCTGTATTTATTAATGCTTTAGATTTCAATGATAGTGCCATTTATCTGGTACTGACTTGTATTTTTTTGGCAATTGCACTGTGCAGACAGCTGACTGGACAAATGCTGGAGGACAACATTAAAAATATAGAGAGTATTTCTGGTCTAATGCAAGTGGAAAGCTACTTCACTCTGGACTATGTCCCAACCTTGATCAGGATTCCCTCTTCCTCTTTTTTTCCATTGCTACAGAGAAGAATAACTACTATTGCTGGAATGTAAGTCACTAAAACCTGTGTAACTGAAATATTATTACCATATTTTCTTGGTCATTTTTGTTCTAATTTAGTGGTTCTTTTCCTTATGATCCCTTCTATTCTCACATCTGCAAGCAAAAAGTAGTTATCTGGTGCTAGTATTTACCAACAGTGCTACAGACAGAAGGGTGCAAAGGGGAATTTTGTTGTTCTTGTTGCTTTCTTATTAACTAACTTGAAATAGCCATGGCCTTTCTGATGACATGAATAAGCTCTATATACCTGGAAAAAACCCATTTCAATTCAATTGTTGTTGTACTACACCTCTAAAAGCATTTTCTGAAATTGAAACATATTCTAAAGGACCTAGAGATAAGTTAAAATATTTTTTTTCTTTTCTGGAAAGCCTGATTATGTTTTCTCTTCCTACTAATTTGTGTAAAAGGAACAACACCACAACAGTGTGGGACAGGAAATCATTAAAGGAGATCTCTTTCAATTTTTCTGAAAGCTTTGCAATAGTAATAAAGAATAAAACGTGTTTGAATATACTTTTCTGCTTGGTGGTAAGTGCAAAATTGATGAGATCTCCACATGTCCTGACTTGTGTAGGGTATATGTTTAAGAAATTGGCTATGTCCTACACAAAAATTATATTATTGTGAACAGGCTGCAAATTGGTGTGTTCCTGCTGTAAGGAATACTCATGCCATATTAAACCTAAAACCAAGATGGAAAGGAGAGACTAGAATACAAGCATACAGTACTTCATCCTCCATTATGTATACACATGCCAAACTATATATTAATTGTTATGTGTTGGCAAAGTAAGTGGGAAAGCTGGAAGCTGTTTCATGTTTCTATTGGTGTCTCCTACCTCTAGGCTTCCAGTAGCCTCAACATCCAGTGCTGCTTACAGTGCCTGAGCTCACTCATTCACTCCCTGCCCACCATACCTTTTCCCTCCAGCTCAATCCCACATGCCGAGCATAGGAAGCAGAAGAACCTGGGTGCATGAAACAAAATGTAGGGGTTTTTGCTAGCTGCTGCTCAAACCATACCCTCCACAATGCTGTGGGTCCCAATGCAGGAGCATGCTGCCTTTATCTAACTGCAGGGAAAATGTCTGCACGTCCAGGGCCAGGTGTTTCTATATCATGTATTGAGATTGCAGCCAACGTCTCTCTTCACAGTCCATTCCCTTCCATTCACACAGGGACAAAGACCTTTCTTTGATGACACTTGGTTAGCCTGAAGATAATGAGGTGACATAGAATCTGCAAAGTGAAAATATTTTTTCCAAGACTGTAGACTCAGAAGTAAAAATGAGCCTTGAGTAAGACCTATGTACTGTGCAACTCTTGTCTGGATAAGTGGGACTTAAGTGGCATATATACAACGTTTGATTTTCTGGCATAGGGATAAATTCTGTTCTAACTGCAACTTTGTAAAGCAAGTTAAAAAGAAGTGTTAGATTACCCTCTGTTCCCCAGTGTATTGCCTCACCTGTGTTTCAAGAATTACCTTGTGTTCGAAGTAAAATTTAAAAAGTCAGAAAAGCAGAAACAAGTCTAAGTCAGGGAAGGAAAGAGCTTTATCAAAAAGGTGCAGGGGTTAGAAAACTAGTTCAGTCATTATTTTAGTTCTTTTTAGACACTCTCAGGATGCTATTGTTTATGATCTTAAAGTTTTGAACAGTAATGTTGTGCTTAACTGGAGCACAAGCTGTGCACTGATTAATTAGTCACATTTTAACTTTTACACTCTGATTTTTGGGATTTTTCATTTGCAGCTGATAGCAATTCATTTTGTAAACTTTAAACCAGGTGTATTTTGTTTGATTGTGCTTAACAACTTTTTGGCAAGCTTTTCCATCGCTGTTCCTATTAATGATGCTTATTTTTGCACACTGTTTAGTAAACTGTAATCTCTTTCTAAAATGCTTTTGTTTCTTACAATGTCCAAGCACATCTGAATAAACCTTCTGTTGAAATATTATAATCAAGCTGTGTCACTTGACCGTACATGAATAGCACCAAAGACTGAATGTGTAATTTTTTTAGAACTGAAACTATAGATACTAATGTATCCGGAAATACAAGATTCGACATTGTTCTGGTTTCCAACAGTCAACAATTAACGAGCCAAACTCATAGGCATGTAATGTGAATTTACAAAAGAGTTTGCAAAGGTTACAAAACCAGCAGTGAAATAGACAAACCAGTATCAGACACTAGATCAAACATTAGGATTCTTTTTGGCATTTTATTTGCTGTTAAAGATCATTGTCTCTTGGTGAAAACTTTTTTTATTGTGAAGTTACTACAATCAAGACTAAATTGTTTATTTGGCCCTCTCATAAATTCACTATAGCTGCAGAAATAGCAAAAACAAATTTTCAGTTTGGAAATTAAAAGGATCATGTTTCTTGGACAGTGAGCCTTCACAAAATCCAGTGCAACAATAACACGTTTTGGCATTCATAAGCTTACAATCACGTGATTGTAAATATTGGTTCTGATAATAAAGAGGGAAAAAATTCTGACATCAACTGTACATATGAATATTTTCAGTTGATGTTTTGCAGTATCAGTGGGAAATTAAAATGTTTTGTATTGCATTTCAGTTGCTTATTTGCTATATGGATTTCAGAAGCAGGAAACTATTATCAACATATGCTTCTAGTTTTTTGTTCTGCAAGCAGTTCACTGATTTCTGTGTTCTTTTCTCTGTGTATTTGTGGAAAATATTTTTAAAGGAAAAGTATAAATGAAAATGTTATTACATTCAGCCAATAAATTTCAGGAAAAAAAAGATAGAGCACTTAATCAGCCTGGTGCACTGTTCAAAGTATAAATAAGTATTCTTTCATCAGCTAAATGTACGTATATCTGGAATGAAGCACAATGACTGCTGCAACATTTAGCACACAATATTTAAGGCAAAGAAATGTAAACCCCTCTGACTACTTGCAATAGGATTTATGTGTGAAAAATTAGGTAGAATAGTGGTATAATTCTATCTAACTGGAATTTGTGAAGCAGGTTTTTTGCTAGTCTTTCCTATAATAAAAAAAACAACTTTTTACAAAATCAACAGGGAACACAACTAGGTTTTAGGTTTGCTTCTCAGGAGGACAAAAACCTCCATGAAGGACAGGATCTTCTTACATTAGAGTGGATGTTTGTTCACTACTATCAACCTTGCATACTGGCCTGTTGCTACAAAATCTCCTATAAAGTTCTGTCAGAACTGTAGAATTTTCAGCAGGCTGCTCAGTCATTTTAGGGAGTATCTTTCTGCAGAATAATATGAAGAGCATTGACATACAGAAACTGGGACTCAGATGCATCCATCTGCACGTTAACTGCATATATCCTCTGTTGGCAGCAATGTTATATACCTTGCCGTTGAAATGTGTATGGCATTTTTAGCATCAAACCAAAAATCCCTCTTCAAAGCAGAAATACTACTTACAGACCTAGGTGGTAAAAGCATTGTTAATCGTGTGTTGTGTAATTCCACTCACAGGTAACTGAAAAGCCAGACTATGTTCTCACTTTCTTTCTATCTGAGGGAAAGAAAAAGGGACAGGGACGTATTTTGTCCTCATTGGTACTTATACAAGATTGTCCTCAAATATTGATTATGTTTATGAATTTCAAAAATTACACACCTCTTGCTTAGAAAGTATGACTGGTTTCATACCTCAGCAAACACCTAGTCCAAAACATCAGTAGAGGGACCGGTCTTCTGGCCAGAAGGCTGAGCTGTGAACAACAAGACCTGCTTTGCACTCAGGCTACTGATCTAAATTTTGGGGTCACTTTGGACATGCACGCTCCTTTTCTATGAAACTAGACAACAGGATTTTTTTTTCTTTTTACATTTCCTTATCCTATTTCACAAATTTATTTTGGCTAATTTGAACAAATAAGCTGTCTGAGGTAGTGACTCTCAGCATAGATCAGTCAGGTAGTAGGATTTTCATGCATCTGGTGGGATATCTAGGCACTACATAAATCAAAGTAATTAACTTCATAGTGATCTACTAACACTGTAAAAAGAAATAAAAACCTTACTTTAATTTCAAATACAAGCAGTGCCATAGAACAGCCCTCATGAAAAAGACCACTGAAATAAAGAGGATATTGTCAGTGAACATTCAGGCAAGGGCATTTTAATGTTTGTTAGTAACATTCCTCCATCTGCCTAATGGCTAGAGCAAACTTTGTCATTGTAGATGTGCAATGAAGCTTAATTGACTAAAATGTTTCAGACAGCTTCAGATGGAGAGTGATAGATATTATAGAGAAGTAATACTATTGTATCTGATTCCGGGGTAGAGCAAATATTAAACTGTAGCACTCTCTTTAATCTTTAAATATTAAGTTGTGATTTTGATGAGAACAAATTTGCAACAAGTCATTGTAACTCCACAACTTATAGAAGAATTTCCCTCCAAGTAAATATGCCTGGCAATCAGCAAGATAAAGCACTCAATTTGCATCACGTTTATCTTTTCTGATTCCTATTTTTGCATTGTCTATAAGCAGAAGCATTTTATTGTATGGCACTTTGTTTTGCTTTGCAACATCACAGCTGTAACAGCCAAATATATAGAAACAATGAAGCCTCTTTTTCAAAGAATAAAGGAGATCTATAGTTCCACCCTAATGAACCAATTCAACGTATGTTTATTCATCATACTAACAGCTCACATGGGATTGCCAGAAGCACTTGCAATGAGAAGAAAATTGAGACTCTGATATTTTATTTTACTTTGTGCCATAGCTAGTTTCAAATGCTAGTAGCTAATAGGTACTTAAATCTGATAATTTTACACTGTATCAATAAAAATTAAATGAGCAGAAAACTGAAGATACTAGGATAGAGAAAGATGATATGGAGAGGAGAGGAGAGGAGAGGAATTCACAGAATTGTGTACTGCAAAAAATGATGCAAATGAGATTGCTTTGTTTTGGCAGAAGTCTTGAATTACCTTGAGTTAGCTTCATTTTCAGTTATTTTGGTCTTTTTTCTAATGGTAAAATAAGCAAATTCCATACTCACAGCAAAGGAGAGACTGTGGAGATATTGTCCAGTCCACCATCTGGTACACTGCAAAGCTTCCCATACCCTCCATCTCCCTGGAAAGTGCAGTGAATTTCAAACAAGTCCAAAAGAACTTGTAATGCAGCCCTGTACCCCATAGCATAGGTGGCTTTAAAGTCCTAAAGGTGGTTCAATTGGAATGAAAGCCTTTACCTGAATGCATTCAACTTAGATCAGCTCTCAGGCACTGATTTCCCACCATCATTCCTCTCTACATTCCTTCTCAGAATAGTCTTTCCATCAGGTCCCACTCCAAAGTCCTGCAAGAGACTCTCTGTGAATGCATGGAGCACAGTCTTGTAGATACTTCAGATTTTCCTGATGCTATGTACAACTGCCACGAAGTCAGAGACATACAGAAGGGAAAATATCCATAACTGACACTGTGACTAAAGAGAGGATGAAATCAATAAAATGTCATGCCTTTAAAAAGAAATTGTCCGAATTCTATTGCATATTTCTGACTGATATAATTTCAATTTCAGTGCAGCCAAGAAAACTTAAAATTGCTAATACAAATACCAACAAATTTTTGAAGTTACCATGTAACACCTCTAGACTGGAGGGTTTAGAAGGATCAGAGGGCTCTGCTTTCTGTATCACTAGTATTACAAAGAGACATGTGGCATAACCCGGTTCCCATTATCCCCACCAATGTAGAAGCTCAACAAACCCTTCTGCCCCATTTCTTGAATCGCCATCTCTGGAGTAAATAAGCCAAATCTATTCCACTGAGAGTGTTCCAGGAACAAAGCAAAACCTTGCTCAGTTGTTTTAATTGAGGTCCAACTGTCCTCTGATGGCTTAAAATTACAAGCAGCCTTCTTACTATTCAATATTATATTAAGGAAGTTTCCAAAGAGAAAGAACAGGGACATACATCAAATCCTACTTCATACACATTTTGAAAGATTCTTTACAGTCTGACTTCTTTTGGTATCCAACATCCTGAAGAATGTAATCCCAAAGCATCTTTTTTTCTGGCTTCACCCTGGATGCACAGTAAAGAGGTGCATGTACAAAATGTACTACAAATTATGACTGTGCTGAACCACAGGCTGGCCTCTTCTAGATTCTGGGTGGTTTGAAATTATGATCCCCACATGGAAGACAGATCAGAGAGATGGAAGCCATGCAGAAAAATGTCAAAAAAAGTAGTTTCAAATGCTTTATTTTCCCCTCTTATGTTTTGGGTACTAGCCACCTTTGAAGAGCCCATGGGAGAAACAGGTTACTGATCACAGAGTAGCTTAAATGAGATAACCCTTGCAGCAAGTTGTATAAAGTATGTGCTTCACTGTCAGACGAGACAGCATAAAGCTTTGTCTTGTTCTGATAAAAGATCTATCCAATGGGAAACACAATTTTAGAAACAGATCATAGGAGACCATCACATTTAAAGACATTTTTTCCAGCTTTGTCTCCTTTGAGATAGACTGACAGGCAAATTTGAAAGTGTGTCTTTTCCTCTGAGTTTTGGAAGGTTATCTTTTAGGTTGATTTTAGTTTCTGTGAAACATTGATAACAACCTGCCAGAGCTGATGTGTTTACATCGATTTTTCAGAGGTAAGAAACATACATATCTTATGAACTGAGTAGGTCTTAAAATAAAATCGTGGTGAATTTCAGTAAAAATCACTTCATTACAAACAATCAGAGCCAAAAAGCCACACAGAAGTGGGATTCTGAAAGCTTTATCTGCTTAGAAAGTTCTTATACTTCTAGCTAGCTTATGAATTTTGATGTTCAATTAAAAATTAAAAAAAAAAAAAAAGAGTGGCTGAATATCCTTCAGTTTGCTAGATATTTTTTCTACACTTTGGTAAAGAAGTCAATGCCTTGAGTCTGGAGTGAAGAAGGGAACAGGGAAAGTGAATATGAAATAAAAAATAGAGAGCTTAATATTTTTCATTTGTGCTCAAAAAACCCCCAACCTGTAAAACTACAAATAAGTCATCATCTGCAATTACATATATATATATATGTATATATATATATATATATATATATAACATTATCAAGAGAATCTGTAACTGAATATTTATGACCCTTTCTAAAAATGTTCTTTATAGGAAATGCCATCTCTGACATTGGGCCTTGCAATGCAAGGCCACAGAGATATTCAGTAAATAGTTAGCTCAAATGTAAAACTGGATACATGTTAAATTCCAAATACATGTGAGGAAGGTTCTGTACTAGCCTAATTGGAACTGAACATGCATAAGGAAACAGGAGCTAGCAAAATGTGAAACCACATTTATACCTTTTAATCAGTCTAGTCTGCTTCCCGCTTGACAATATACCTTCAGCAATCCCAAAAGCTCATCCGTGCTATGCAGGCTTTTTCAGGGCTCTAAGTGGTGTGAAACATCACTTGGACTCTCCGTTGAGAATCTTTTATGCCTGTACATTCCTTCCAAAGCCCCTGATACCACATGTTGGGGCTACTCAGTGGGATGTTAGAAAGCAGGTAAGTAATTTTTTTCCCATGCTGCTTGTACTGCAGAAGCGCAGACAGAGTTTTAAAGCTTCATTTTACCTCTCTGTTTTTTGTACTAACATATGCAGCATTAATAATTGATCTAGAAATATTTATTAGAAGCTTTCTACACATATGTGCAACTCCAGTCTTTAAATTAATGTTGAACATTAACACAAAGACTGCAGTTGACGGAGTGAAGAGGCAAAGGTCAGCTCTCCTTCAAGCAGGTTTGCCGTACTGGCATTACTTGCTGGACATACCTCCCATAGAGTTGTCCACCATATAATTTCTAAGTAAGGCCCTATAGGGACATGTCAGGAAAAAACGAGGTGTACAAAAGGCTCCCTTTCAGTTTCTCAAATCCATAGACCAGTCAAAGCAGTTAAAAGAAAATCAAGCTACTATAATAAGTACTTGAAAGGGTCATGGATCAGGTGTATACTAAGTCCTTCTTTTACATGTGATTGTAATGGCAGCTTTGAGATAATGTTGTTTTATAAGGATAAGTGTAAAGAGTCTCCTGGTGATGCCTGACCACTTTTACAAATTCCTCCCGTAATCTTTTTTCCAGTTTCTCTGGCCTCCTGCTCATTGACACTTTTCTCCGAACTCACTTCTCATCTTCATATTTTAGTAATCCATTCCAGTTTTCTTGATGGCTAACAAAACCAAAATAAAATAGCCGCCTTTTCCAGAAAGCTTCAAATCTGTGCTGCAATTTTGTAAGGCATTTAGAAAACTCTTCCAACAGTATTAAGACAGTTTTAGTGTTAAAAATCTCTATATATTGTGGTTAGGAGCAGACATCTTTTTAGCATTGTGATGGTATGTTACCTCTATCATCCTGCTGAAAATATCTGCACTCTCGACTGTTTCTGTGACAACTGCTGGGAGCCTTGGTATATAGAAAGCTGAAGTACAGGTGAAGTTTCCGTCAGTATACCACATCTGTGAGAGTCAATACATCTTAATGGCTTTGTCACATTCCTCCAAAGCAACTTTCTATCCTCTCAAACAGTCCTTTGGCTAATTTAAGGAAGTCTTTCTCTTAGGGTATAAAAATGACATATCTTTCACAGATACTTCCTTTACTTTTCTCTTTAAGTGTAGGAAAGCTTTTATGGAATTTTCCTGATAGTGTAGTTTGGATTTTACAAGATCTCTATATGTAAATCATGTGCCTCTAAAACATCCATGCATTTATCCTATTATCAAAAGTTCTCTTAGTATGAAGCAAGAGATCTGCTACCATTAGTGCTCTGTATTAAGGCTAATAATTTTCCTGCTTCTTAAGATTCTTACTTATTTGTGGATATGTCATTTGTTTTCCACTGGTTTTCGGTTGGTACACAAAGTTTTGGGCTTACCTGTTTTCTTCCTCTTTTACTTTCTTTTGGGTGGTGTCTTCACTTTTTATAACTTTGTACCTCCACAAGTCAAATTTTTTTTTTAGTATCATATTTTGAATGGCCCTTGTGACCTGCTTGTGTAAGATTTTTGGCCTATTTTACAAGTCTAGAAGGAAGTATGGGAAGTCTTGGCTTAGGTGTCTGAACTTAACCAAAATGGCTGATCTGCTGAGACTGTCCGTCACCATAACACAATTCCATGTTTAGCCAACATCTGTGCCTGCTCAACCATTCTTGAAGACAATAAAACATAACAGAATAATTTTGAAATCACTTGAAAATAGGAATTTATATACAGTTATTCCTCAATTTTGACAATAGTACTGAGTAATCTTTAGATATTCAAAGAAATATTTTTAAAGTGTTCTCAAGCTTGACAAATCTATACACTTCAAGCAAAACATGTAGAAACAGTCTGTTTCAAATTTACCATTTTGATATTTTTTTCACTGCCACAGAAATAATGTTACTGTAATTGACACGTTCCCACAAGACCATCCCTGCAAATGTTTCCATACTTTGTTTCACTGAAGTAGGACTTTCCAACAGAAAAACATTTCATATAAATATTTTACTAGGTCGTCTTAATTCTTTTTTCTCAGATACCCTGCTGTTCCTTCCTCTGTATGGTTGGGGACATTACAATAGCTGTTCCCTTATTAAAGAAATATTTTCCTTACTGAATGCCTGCACTCCTGATACTGTAAGTACAAACTCAAAGTTACCAGAGACTACAGTGAGGGAGGAAATGCTACATAAGAGATTCCTCCTCAGCAGCTGTTTTGGGAGCCTTGTAGAAGACATTGTATTGAGGAGTTAGTGACCTTGAACAGACCATGTCTTCTCTGTTGTTCCTCATACTTAGGGCTCCTGTACGTTCGCATGAGCAGCCACCGTAGGGAAGCTGCTGGCGTGCCCCATGCTGGCCTGCACTGCGCTGGTGGGTGTTATGAGAGATAACATCCTGGCCTGTCAGGAAACTCTACAGCTTACTAATCTGTAATTTGCAATAATTTCAGGAACCGTAAAGTCTATGTGCATCAAGGGGTGCAATGTAGTCATCCTGATCTGGAGACTGCTGCACATGGGAGAGCTGGTGACCCACATCACAGCTAACCCGAGCAGGCACCGGTGTTGCGCTGGGCTGGGCTGGGCTGCCTGTCCAGTGTGGCCTTCAGGCTCTGCTGTGCTGCACAAATTCTTGGCTGCAGGACAAACCCAGCCAGCTTGTTGTAAGTGAGGGGCCCACAGGCAGCTCCCACCCACCAAGCACCAGCCATTACACTACCTGCACGGCCTTGCCTTTGTCTAACTGTGCAGCCAGAAGTTCCTACGTGAGCATCCATTCTCTTTGACAGTACCAATGATGAACAGAGTGGTTTTCTTTAAGAAAATTATATGTATCAGCTTGAATGACCAAAACGGAGGAATATTCTCCATGGACAGGTTCTGTGCAGTACACTGGAGGTAAATCCATCTGTGGTCTGTCATGCTGCGTGCATGCAGGGTGCCCAGCATTTGAAGAGACGTAGGAATCATAGAATCATAGAATCATCTAGGTTGGAAAAGACCTTTAAGATCATCAAGTCCAACCACTAACCTAACCTTGCCATCCCACCACTAAACCATGTCCTCAAGTACCTCATCTATCCTTCTTTTAAATACCTCCAGGGACGGGGACTCAACCACCTCCCTGGGCAGCCCATTCCAGTGCCTGACAACCCTTTCTGTGAAGAAATTTTTCCTAATGTCTAACCTAAACCTGCCCTGGCGCAACTTTAGACCATTCCCCCTGGTCCTATCGCTTGTTACCAGGGAGAAGAGGCCGACCCCCACCTCACTACAACCTCCTTTCAGGTAGTTGTAGAGGGCGATAAGGTCTCCCCTCAGCCTCCTCTTCTCCAGACTAAACAACCCCAGTTCCCTCAGACGCTCCTCGTAAGACTTGTGCTCCAGACCCCTCACCAGCTTTGTTGCTCTCCTCTGGACATGTTCCAGCAGCGCAACATCCTTCCTGTAGTGAGGGGCCCAAAACTGAACACAGTATTCGAGGTGCGGCCTCACCAGCGCCGAGTACAGGGGCACAATCACTTCCCTACTCCTGCTGGCCACACTATTCCTGATACAAGCCAGGATGCCATTGGCCTTCTTGGCCACCTGGGCACACTGCTGGCTCATATTCAGCCGGCTGTCAACCAGTACCCCCAGGTCTTTCTCTGCCATGGAGCTTTCCAGCCACTCTTCCCCAAGCCTGTACTGTTGCATGGGGTTGTTGTGACCAAAGTGCAGGACCCGGCACTTGGCCTTGTTGAACCTCATACAGTTGGCCTCGGCCCATCGATCCAGCCTGTCTAGGTCCCTCTGCAGAGCCCTCCTCCCCTCGAGCAGATCAACACTCCCACCCAGTTTGGTGTCATCTGCAAATTTACTGAGGGCACACTTGAGCCCCTTGTCCAGGTCATTGATAAAGATATTAAACAAGACCGGCCCTAGCACTGAGCCCTGGGGGACACTGCTTGTGACTGGCCGCCAACTGGATTTAGCTCCATTCACCACCACTCTCTGGGCTCGGCTATCCAGCCAGTTTTTAACCCAGCGAAGAGTACACCCATCAAGGCCATGAACCGCCAGCTTCTCTAGGAGAATGCTGTGGGAGACTGTATCGAAGGCTTTGGACTTACTTGCTATCCATAATCCTCTTTTTATTCTATCTTATTTAAACAGCTGCTTTATTAAACTGTTTGTTGTCTGGCCTTTCTTACTGAATCCAGAAAGAACTCTGCACCAACTCTCTCCCACTTCAAACACCAAGTGCATAGCAGCAGAGAATTCAGAAACCAGGATTTTCCTCAAGAAATGGTTTGAAAAATAGGACAAAGAATATGTACCAGTCTGAAACAGTATGTTGTAGAATTTAGTCAAAGGTCAGTGGCCACACCGACAGCCAGAAAGTATAATCAAGCTTCAACATCATGCAAAAATCAGCTTAACTTTGCCCTTTGGATTGGTACCAAACTTTAAAATGCACAGGAGGAAAAAAAATATGCTCAGAGTAAAGCAGGACAAATTTCTTAATTTGGCAAAACTTGTTTAGTAACTTGCAACACAGCCAAAGGTACAGGAAGAACTTCAACCATTACAGGACTGGCATTCTGCAAATGGAGACTAAAAGATCGAGCTGAGAAGAGAATTATAGTGAATGCAAGAAGGAGCTTATTTCAATGTAAACAGGGAAGAGACTGAGATGACAATTGGACCTGCTATTTGGCTGCAAGTCACAAACCTAGATATTACAGAGCATTCCCAATACTTGTTGTTACATGAACAGCAAGCTAACAGACCTAGGACAAGCACCCTGTGCTTGCAATGCTAACTGAACGTTGTCTTAGAACAAAAACAAACAAACAAGGAAGAGTTCTAATGCTTCACAGACTTAATGGAAAATTATTCCTAAATCCTTGGCTTAAGCATAAGTCAGGAGAAAGTGGAGGTTATCAATACAGTGTTCCCATCACCACACACTGTAAGATGTCTTGGGGATGGGAAGTTGTAATCATGAGGTAGTATCAAATGGAGCAGGAGTTATATTACATATTTGAACCTCAGCGACACATGCTATGATCAAATGGAAAGCTAGAAGTGATCCAGAGCTGACTTTAGTTTATGATTCTATCATGAATGAATGGATAACATGTTCAGTTTTCTTTAAGGATTATATACAATTATACATCAAGAAAGTTTGCTGAGTATCACCTGATGGTGGTGTTTTTCCTACAAAAATAAACTGGGCGCCAAATGATTACTAAATATTCTTTGGAAGTTGTAAAAAAATAGCTTGGTTCTAAGAGATGCATTTGATAGCCTGAGGTACACAAATAAGGAAAATTGTGAAATTATGTTAAAATTTTCAACAAATTAAACACATCAGAAATGTATGTATATGTTTATACATGAATCAGCATGTATAAAATCATTCTCTTCCAGAAAAATACCTTCATTAACCACTTACGAGATGGGCATCTATTGTAGTAAAAAATGCCCAGAAATGCTATATGAATTCATTTAGTTCAGTACAGGCATAAGAATTTTTGGAATACCTTCTTCCCCTTGACTTCTAGTGTTCTCAAACATACACTTCCTACAAAACTTCAGGTGTGGATTTGCAACTTTATTATTAAATAATTTATTATTTTAAATATTGATTTTAAAATAATATATTACTATTTATATTAATTAGAAAAGAATATGTTAATGAACTAACTTTAGTATAAAAATAAATAAATACACTTCATCACAGATTGCTCTGTAACCAGCAGCTGTGTTCAAGTCACGATGAAACCTGAACAATCCAGGGAGGAAAATTCTGATAAAATTCCAGTAGTGACCTGTATCTCTAACAGCAAGCCTTCCTCTTAGCTCTAACTGCCTACATAGGCAATTAAACAGAAGTTCCAGACCCACCATAATCACACCATCTGAAACCACCTATGAGCTTGTCACACTGTGCATTTATTGCTGGTTTACACTCTCTGCTGTACTGGGCTTAACAACTGCCTTACCCTATTAAGTTCTGAATAGATCACATTGGGGCTGCTCTCATTTCCTCCATTTCATTCTTATGCTAAACAATTGTAACTGTTTGAGTTAAATGGACACTACATTAATATGTACCTATGTTTTCAAAAAACCCCAATGCTCCTATTCTACACAAATATTTGTAAAGTACAGTTTGCATACTTGTAGCAGCAATTGTAAATTACTTTCTTAGGTTACTGAAATGCAAAGTAGTGATGAGGAATTGATAACACTTCAAAAATTTTCTAGCGCTTCATAAAATGTCTTTCTTATACTCTTTCTGTTGATTTGTCATCTGAAGCATGGTAAGATAACCACATTTCCAGGAGGTAGAACAGATGAGTAAAGGAAACTCAGTGGTCAGCAGCACCAACAGAGAAGGCAGGCACACAAAAGATGACAGCTCTCCTGTAAAGTTATTTTACAGATTTCTTTGCTGCACGCCACACCTGAAGCACAAAAAGAGCTGTGTTATCTTGAGAAGAGAGGAAGAACATCCTTGAAGCACACTGTTTCAGCTCTGCCTAATAAAAGTCAAGATCATTTTGCCAGAAAGGAAAAAAAAACCCAAACCAAAAAGTAACTCAGTCCAAAATGATAAAGCTAATTTTGACAGAAATACTGATCACTAAAGCGTAAGATATTTGACAGAAGAGATCTGGTGATTTTTTGCAGTAGCGTAAGACATTGCTGAATCTATGTAACAAATTATCATCTTACGGAAGAACTCAACATATGCTAAACCCTGAAGCAAATCCCATTCTCAGCCCAGACTCTTGGCCCAAGTCCCCTAATCAAAGATTAAAGCTAATTTGCTGAACTAAACTTGAACAGCTGAAGCACCCCCACATACTCCATTCTGCTGACTCTACTACTAGAACAGTAACATCTGGAAGAGGGGCAATAACAAAATGCCTGGGAGCTGCCTAAAAGAGCAGCAGTTGCTTGCTCAGTGAAAGTGATTCAAAGCCTTGAATAAATGGCATGTATTTTTCATTATTTTTTGTGACTGAACAACCAAATAAGGATATTTATTTTTGTATGTCAATGGTTGCAAAGCAGAGAAAATATTCAAAGTTACTTATTTTTGCTCATAAAACATGTACTTTGAATTTTGTAGTAAGATTATAAAATATTGAAATAAATAAAGCTCTTATAGTCTATCAACTAATTAGTCCAAACCAATAAATTACCAGCTATGCCTCTCTACTTGTGACCTTTAATTAAAAAAAACTTAAGTTCTCTTTATCACCTTTACAGGGGAAGAAAAATTATTTCTAGTTTATCAGAAAAGCTCTTATGCAACTCTAATTTTATTCAGTAGTAAACAAAGATTTAATCTTATTTTGATTCGATAGTGGAATGAGATTGGGGCCATTTAATGTTTCAGTCCTTCTTTGTAGACGCTGCTTTTCATCATGGTAGGTCTCTGGGGAATCTACATTTTTTAAAAGACTTTTTTCTGTAGACCGCTTGTAAGAAAAGACCCTGCCTCAAGTACGAGCCGACTGTCTTACCAAGTGTTGGATCCATTCCCAATCAGGCAGAACATGTTAATTAAAAATTCTCCAGAATGTCTCACACAGGGAAATTTGGATGGAGCAGGCACAAGAGCAGAACTATACCACTACATGACATTTAATCTAAATTTCATTTATTAAGCAGAATAATTTAAAAGGTAGATAGCAATTTTTTATTTAAGATTTTTATCCTGCAGCACTCATACATTTCTAAAAACAAAAACCTAGACAAAATCGAACCCAACCCAGAACTTCCAACCCAGTTTAGACCACTTCAATATTTCCAAGTCCTGGCTGGCAGCCCAGGGCAGTTCTGCACTAGGCACTCCACCTCCCTGAAGGGCTTGCTTTTTCAACTGTTTATTGCCTTTTTATTTTTTTTTTCCCCCAGATAGATGGTCAGCATAAACCATGAACGACCCTGCTATCAATATAGCCCCAGCACTATTACTATGATTTTCCCCATTTCTAAGGCCAACCAGCAGTTCTTACTTGGGTTACTATCACTCTTTGGCCTTCCACCCCAACAACATTACAGGAAGGTAATGACGCTAACAGCTATCTAACAAAGTTCATTTCTGCTTCTTTCCTTCTCTTTATTTCTTTCCTCTGCATACTGGAGCAATCTCTATAGTGGGCAGATGTAGTCCAGGTCTCGCTTACACGAGCATTACTTTTAGATAGGCTTCACCCCACGGCAATGTCATAAAGATTGAAGTTTCCCATAATAAGTCTTGTAGTTACATATGCCTGGAATTAATGGGGAAAGTATCAGAATCCAATCAGGAATTTCATTAAAAGTCATTGAAAGAAAGAGAAGAGGAGAAGGGAATGTGGAGACAGTGCTAAAAGTTTCTGGAAGAAAAAGAAATGAAGGCAGTTTTGAAAATAATTTATGTTTGGCTTTGTAACACTCAGCAAAACGTCAGAATAAATGGACATATCAAGCAATAAAACTGAAATCCACTAGCTCTTGAAAGAAATTGTGCTCTATATAATTCCCTGAGCCTTATTCAGTAGAACTTTGCATGAACACCAAAGCCCATGTTTATAAATCCTTACACAGGAATGGATTTTAAATTACTTTGGAAGGAAAGGTAGACTTTTATTTCCAGGAAAAAAATGTAGCCTTCCTTTATGAAGGTTTCTTAGGTTAGGAAATTTATAAATAAAGTTGCAGTTAGCTTCTCTATATTAATGCAGACATCATACTTAGCATGACTGATTTCTTAATTTTGTGAATAAATACTATAATGAGAATATACTTACTTGGTTTTCATATGGAAGAATTAATTTTAGATTAATACTAAAAATTGTGCAGTCTTGCTTGTTGTAAAATCACCTTAAACATTTAATTATATTTTAAAAAAAATAATTGTCACAGAGCACAAATATTTCCTGTATTTTAACAAACATTTGCTTGAGAACAAACTATGCAAAAAAGAGATTCAGATAACATGAATATGAAAATATTCATTAAGAAAGGAAATGAAAAATGTATTTTCAATGAATATGGATCTGTTTTCGAAGCAATCTTAATCCATATCTTTCTCTGAGAGCTAGCAGATTTTAAACTGGAACTGGATACAGCTCATCAGTGAGATAATAGACCTTTCATTGAGCTTAAAAATGTATTTAAAGCAGTTAGCTTTACTCATTTTCTGCTTATTGAGCCCTAATTTATGTTATTGTAAATCTGAAATAACTCTGTTGATGTAAAATGGTGTTATATAGGTTTTATACCAATGTAAAGGACAGCAGAATCAATCCATGAACTTCCTCTAGTTCTGCTTCATCATTAGTATGTTGTGGGTGGGACTAAAAGATAATTTGTGTCGGAAAAGCAAATTATTTGAATTACAATGCAATCATTTTCACAGCACTATTTCCATCTGCTTAGCTTCTCTGGAGGGTTAGTTTTGTCTGACACATCATTATATTTTTTAGTTATAATCTTTTATTAACAACAAACAAATATGTTGACAGTGCAAAACATTTTATTTCATGAGGAGTAAAAGATAGGCAAACACTGTTTAGGATTTAGAAAAAGTATATGACAGAGTTGAGGTAATACAAATTATAGGTTACATTGAACATAAATACTGTCATAAGCATTAGATCAAAGTCTTGTTTCTAATTAATTCATCCCATCTGAATGTTTCCCTAAGTAATGTTGTTCTGTTGTTACATGTTGCTAGCAGTATTTTTATTCCAACTCTCCTGTGTCTTTTATTGCAGTAAGCCATATTCCTTTAGGGCTCAATTCTGCGGTTTTCACTCAATCTAAATTCCCAGTTCAGTCTGGGGGCAGGATTTGCTTGAACAAGAACAAAAGAATTTAGTCTCTAGTGTGTAATTATATCTGTATTCTCAAAGCCTAAATGCATTTTATTTTAGTAGATTCTAGAATTTAACATGGAATAGAAAAGTCTTAAATTCAACTCCACTTTCTGGTTCTGAATTTTGTATGACAAGGTGCCTTAGTTTCTTTTTTTCATTAACATTGCCCCCAATAAGATACGTAAAATAATAAGCATTAAGTTCCTCTGGCAGATAATTTGATGAAAGGCTCTGTGCACCTATTGTAGGTCAGATGCTGAGAGAGAAATCTCTCATACAGTATAAAGCTCAGATCACCCACTGAATATTTTCCTTTTTATGTGGCTAGGAAGGGATTCCAGAGCAAAATCTGCTTGGGTAATTTTTGAGTCAGTCACAAAGTACTTAAAAGTCTAGCCTTAAGTTGTAACTGAAGTACAAGTTAGTCCCCAGGAACCCATGACATTGGCAGTGTGGAAAAGGGGCATACAACTATCTTTGCTTCTCACTGTCCAGCCGTACCAGGCAGGCAAGAATTACACTCTGTATGCGAAGAAATATTATTAGTTTATTTTTCCAGGGTCTTGCACATATTTCAAACTCTACTGCCTGGCAGATTTTATACAAGTTAAACATCTACCCTGCCTATCAGAACAGTGTCACAGCTCAACTTCTTCAAGTCAAATAGGATATAGCACAACTCACATTGTTCAGTTCCAAATATTCAACTGAGAAACAAATTAACCATCTGTAAGAATATGCAATTATCTTATCCCAACAGAGTCATGCCATGTACTTTGAACTCTCATAGAAAATGTCCTCTAAATCAACTGCCTTTTGATAATATAAACTTCTAAATAATATTTGAAGGACTAAAGCAGAAATTAATTTAGATTATCACACACAATGCCTGCAATTTTATAGAACAGTTGGAGCTCAGATACAAATTTTAGGCTACTACAGAGCACAAATACAGATTCACTGAGAAAGCATAAAAGGTTTTCTGAGGGGCTGGAAAACATGAACTCTTATCTCACATTACACTGTCCTGCAGGTCCATAACACCCATCTTCAGATAACAGTAGCACATACCCTTAGCAAAATGTTCCTTGTACATTAATCTAATGTTTACTTGTTGAGAGGAACACAGCGAAGTCAGGTGTGATCTTTAGATCATGTATATCATAATCTGAAATCTGTCTCACCAATGACTTTTAAAGCTGTCGTCAGAATCCCTTTTTTCCCCCTACATCTGCTTTTATAAAGTTGCATACTATTTCCTCTATGACTTAGAACAATTAAAAAAAAATCTCACATATCCTTTATGTCATACATTCCATTTTACTAACCCGCTTTTTCTACTTTCCCTTCACATGCGTCACAGTTTTAAACACCTCCGTTCTGCCATCCTCCAAAATGTTCAATGTGTTTTGACTTCTCTGTTATACAGTCCTTCTCATTATTGTATCTTTTTTTCCTACTTGAACACCTTCACTTCTGTGAAGTTAAGCTCACGAGTTACAACTCAGTAAAACCTTTAAAAAGTATCTAAAGTGACGTGTAGGTATGTCATAAAAAATAGCTGTGTTCTGGCTTACCCATTTTTTAAGAATGCTATTATGATGTTGCTAAAATGATTTTGTTTCCCTAAACCTAAACACAAAATGGTTTGATTAAAAGACAACAAAAAGCTTTGATCAAGAAAAAGAAATTTGATCCAAACTGACTTAATTAGATGAGGATTAGTATACTGTTTTCAATCTGTAATTTCTGTAATGGGTTAACACCCCTGAAAATGTTAATTAAATCGTGGAACCTAACAGTACATGCATTATAGTGGTAAGAATTCAAACACAACATTTTAATTTTTGGAAGTGAAAACTGACATTTCTTATATTTCATCCTTCTTGTAAGAGTAAAATATTTTAAAATAAAGCTGGACTATCCATGTGTGAGGTTTGTGTATCATATGTACCAAAGTGACTGTTTCATTAAAAAAACTTCTAGTCAAGCATTAGGGGATGCTAATGAATATAAAGCAGCCTCTCTCATTTTCTAATGGATACATTTTTCCAATCTGATCACTATTTATGTAGCTTTAATAATGATTTATTTGTCAAGATTCCAGTCATGACATCACTCTTTGTATCTGAGCCCTGAAAAAGCTTTTTAGAGATCATGAAGTCCTATGTGAACTCCTACTTACAGCTTAATTATTGTAAACTATCTCTAACCCACATAAAAGCCAATTAAGAGGCAGCATGAATGGCCATATTTAATATAAATAATATCAATAATATCAATGGCTCATATTCTCTCAGCATGATTCAGTTTAAACACTTAAACTATGAATAACTATAGACATTTTTTGTAATACTCCTGAGGTAGAATAAAGTTGTTTATAGAAGAACTTATTTAAGATATAAAAATTTACATTTATATCTAGACTGTATTATTCTAAGCCACAGGTATCACACTTTACACATGAACAACTAAAGATCTCTGTCAAACTCTGGGTGAATCTGAAACACTTGAATATGATATTCATTCATTAACAACAGTATGAGATGAAGATGCTTTACTGCAAAAAAATCCCCAACAATGAATCACAAAAAATTCAAAAGGACAATTACTGAAATTAACCATAAAAATATTTCAGTGATCGTATCAGTTTGAGAAATCCCACAGAAAAATGTTTCTTTCCACATGCTAGCATAACGTAGTAACATGTTGATACACACTTCTTATCCAACAGTTCCTGTGGAAAGATTTAAAATAATATCCTGCCTATTACTCTTCAAGTTCAGACAATTTTGTCCTGTAACAAAATGCACAAAGGTACACTGCTATGGAGAACACTTTCTGCCATTTAATTTCTGCCCTCCATCTCAAAGATGACTTTTAGCATTACTGGATTTCCAGATTTCCTCTCAAATAATCTGCCTGTGCAAAACTATATAGTAGTCATGATAGCAGAGAACTGATAGCAAAGAACTGATCTAGGATTATCTGTCTGAACTCCTAGCTCTAGATATTCATTTTGAACACTGTAATAAGATATTTAAATCAAAATATACGTGCTTTCAAAAGCCACCATTTCCACAGATGTAATGGTAATTCCTGAAGTAAAGATAGGCCAAGGGCTTTGCCTTTGCAAAACAGTTCCTTTCAACTCACCGCTTCTGCACCAATAAGCAGGCAAACTCACAGAATAAACAAAACCCTTGAGGACGCTACGCTATTTGTCAAGGAGCAAGGGAGCCGCTGACAGTGATGGATGTACACTTTTACCGCGCTTAGCGAGCTCCTTCAAGGCCTCCTCAACTCCAGGGATGCCCTCTGCTGCGCTGGCTCAGAGAACCTCACACACAGAGGGCTGTCCAGCTGCCGGCACAGAGATACTCTGTCCACCCGAGGGGTGATGCCGCTGGATGCAACGGCAGATAAAAGGGTAACATACCCACATTTCACCACAGGCTCCCATTGCAATTGAATAATACCATTATCTTGGAGTGCAAGAGCAGCGTTAAGCAGCTACTTCGTATTTGCGTTCTGGCCTTCTAAATCATGGATTTTTTTTTCTTTAGAAATTATTGTATCTAGATTTACATAGGAAAAAAAATATTCTTACTTACTGTCTTTCCTTCAAATATTAAGAAGGCAATATACAAGTTCTCTAGTCTGTGTATAGCTTTGTGATTTAAGGAGTGGATCCTAAGTACAATGAAGAAGAATTTTATACTTTTCTAAAGTAGATTGTTTAATCAAGCATATTCTGCGTAAAAGCTGCAACAAAAATTCTAATTAAAATGTAACCTGGGGTGGCTTCACCAATTCTAGTCTAATGGGAACTAATCCCTGGTTTAGGTAAATTAACTCTCAGGTCTTAATTTGCTCAGATCTACTTTCCTTAGAGTCATCCTTATTTAAGGAAAGTAGTTTGCTAGAATGTTTCAGCCTTCTAGGCCAGAGGCATCATCACGAAAATACTTGCTTAAAAGAGAAAGATACATTCAATTTCTGTTATCTTCTGTATCAAACAACAAGGTGGTTTTTTTGGAGAGGTGAATACCATTCAAAGTCTTATATATGTGAGTGTGCATGTGTCCTCCCCTTGTGCCCCTAATTTAATTGTTTGAAACTCAGTATTTTTTGACCGGTCACATTAGACATGAATGAAATATTTTAAAAGTAAGTAAGAGTTAGGACCACTTCTTACCATAACACACAGTAACCCAAGAGTCTATCATCTCATGGAAACTCTGAATCACAGCAAGACAATTAAACCATCCCTAGTTGTATTTGAAACACTGGAAAATACTACCAAAAGTAAGAAAATTACTTGACATTGCTTCTGAATTCTGCTTAACATGCAAAAACATCTGCAATTTCTGAAAATGTAACTAATTTCAGAGTATGTTCATAATCCTGTGCGCGTGATTCCTAATTTAGGATTAATTGTTCTATTTCTCAGTTTTCAGTCTGGTCCATCTATCATAACCAGTCTGTCATTTAACTAGTCAACTACACTTGGCAGTAGTCAGTTACCATTTTAAAATTCCTTCTTAAGTGAAATGTGTAAGTTACTGACTAACCCAAGTGAGCAATATATTCATCAAAAGAAATGAAATCAATTTGAAAATGACTAGCACATAAGCAGAAGGGAAAAACAAAACAAAACAAAAAACCCAAATCAAAACCACAACAAAGCCCAGAAGAAAAACTAATCATATTTACATCCAAGATAAGTGACAGATTAATTTCAGTACAGTTTTGTCTACTTACAACAACCAGTATCTGAATCATAGGAAATAAAGAACCCAAACCAGAATGACTTGATGCTTGATGGCTTATATACATGCACATTTAAGAATATTAATCTCCTGACAAGAGTCAACACATAAAATTCTCCCACATGGTTGTGCATACTGTTTTTATATTAGTAGGGCACCTGAGGACAGTGAGCTATCAAGAGAAAACCACAAAAAAATTGACACTAGGATCAGAAAGGAATAGAAACAGTATACATATGATAGGTATTTAACATCAATGTTTAGAAAGTACAAAAAATTTGGTCTGTTTAGTATAAAAGAAATGTACAAGTGATGTAAGTCTATTAATAATTAATTTTATTATTATTTTAAATCAAGTTCTTTAAGTGGTCTATGGCTTCTTATGTTAGAGAGCTGGTCACAAGAGGGCAACATAGTTACATACATATAGAGCAGTTCTGACATTCCACCCAATGGAAAATAGTAGTATATAAAAAATAAAATAGGGTATGAGAGTTGTTTATTGATCAGTATTTCTAACAGAGTAAATATCAGATTAAAATTACAACAGTTAACCTTAAGTCTGTCCCTCTATACAGGGTCCTGGTCACAGTCTAACATGCTGCTTTCAAATAACATGTAAATGTGTCATACAAATTTCACTACATTCTGAAAGGATGTGCCTGCTCTCATTGGAAATCCATACAACTTTTGCCAGATCTATACAACTGTCTCTCTATATTTCACAAGAAAAAAACCAAATCAGACAAGTAAATCAGAGAATAGTCTGAAAATGTCACTGTCATTGGAATGTCATCTCCTACAATATTCTGATGCTTTTAACTCATTGATTATATATTGTTTCTACCCATAGGAGCTCTGTCTCATTCAGGAATAATAAACTAGGTAGCTTATTGATTAGGGAATAAGAGATGTTTGGGTAGAATATGGGTAGTACATTCAATCTTAATTCTCTTATTATTGTTTTCTTAATAAGATCAACAGCATCAACGAAAGTTCTGAGTGAACCACTCCTCAAAGGAATGTTTGGTTTTTTTTTTTTACTTAAATGTAAAAATTCTCCTTAATAAAAGCAGAGAAAAACCTTCCAATGAGATTTCAAATAAGCTTTTGTTCAGTTGTAACCTTAGAAATAATCTGAGACAGATCTGATATTCTGAAAAGACAAAGACTATTGTCTTAGAGCTGGTTATCAGTTTCAAGGTTATTCACTACGTTTATAGTGGTTTTAAGTCATATAACACAGAAAAGAGCCAAGAGAATTCCCACTGTAGGTGCAATGCTGATCAACAATATTGTCATTATTAATTACTACAACATCACCACAAATTGTGTACAGGAAATCAACTGGAACAAGACTTCCAAGGACTCTCTGACAATGTCAGACAAAAATAAGTTCCAATCACTATAGTAACATCTGTGAGCAACCTTTTGGTTGTATTGCAGTCAATGGCAAAACTCCCACAAACATCAGAAAGGCTTAGAGTTCATTTCATGACAGTCATCCATGAGACACACAATTAGCACTGACATTTTAGATGTGAAATAAAAACAATTAATTTCTCTACAGCTTGTTTGTAAATGAATTGTCTAGAGTGCTCGAATGCCTAACCTACATACTGAAAATTCTGCAAAGCCAAAGTCCAGCCTTCTTTGAGGTCAGAAACTTAAATGTGAAGGTCTGTTACTTGTGCAATACATTTCGGAGAAAGATCTGTAGGTTTGTTTTTGTTTTTTTTTTTCCATAGTCAGCCTGCCACTCCTTCCTTGTACATTTCAAAATTTTCAAATTGTTCTTTTATCTGGGGTGAAAGAAAGATGGGAAGAGGAAAGGATATAAAGGAGAAAAACCTAAATTTAAGAACAAGTCCCAGAAAAAAATATATTTATTCAAAATCTGAAATATTATATTAAAAATGAGAATCCAAGCAGTTAGAATAAAAAAGTGGTATGAACATGTTAATTGATCTAAAGTTTGATAATTTTTATTCTGAGAGAAAAAAAATCTGGTTTTTCATCATTTTTTTTTCCATTTCTAACCACATGAAACAGAATTAGGACCAGTGAGTGCTTCTCTTACATTACACTTCGTTGTATGGAGAGCTTAATGAAATTGTAATTTAATGTGACAATTTTTTTGAAAGTATGGTCTGTAACACATAAGTTCATTTAATTCCAGACCTTCAAATGTCATGATCCTTCTCCATATCAAAATCTTATAGCAAGAAGGCAAAGATGAGGTATTAGTCATTTTTATTGCTTTTGTCAGCATAGTCTCATCGCTTTTCATCTTTATACTTTAACTTACATATCACACAAGGTCCACGAGCTGACTCCCTTGGAGCTATCCTGAATGAGATCATCTTATTTTGTTAACAGCTCGCTCTCACAGATTTCAACATCCTATCTTTTGTTCATCTCATTGATCATCACGATCTTGATCCTTCTGGCACTCCTCTAGTCACATTTCTTTCTAGATATTTATCATCCACAAACATGCAGTTTAATGTCTAAAATCCTGAGACTTCAGAGCATCCATACTCTGTGTGGATGTGGTGTCAATTTCAGTTATGTATTCTCAGGTGAACTCCTGAAGACTTAGCCTAGGTTTTAAGGAGAAGCCAAGCTGCACAGTTACTGAGTTGCTGCATAAAAGAATTATGTTAACATCTCAAGAGAGCTGTTAAGACTACACCCTCCTGGCAGACCACCCAAGATGAGCTAAAGATGCAGCCACATTAGAGCTAACTCAGGGAAAATAAAGGCATGTCACACATATGATCAGTCCCACTAATTGCCATATATCTGTGGAATCTACATTTGACTAATAATTTGCATGGAAAGAAGTGCATGAAGCATGGAAGACAACAACAACTAAACAAAAATGCATGTCCTGGTGACTGTAAACTACAGGAAGAGAAGAATTTTTAAAAAGTCAATTGCTTTATCAAGCTGTAAGAGATAATTAAATCCCCAAACAATGTAAAATTATATCTGCATAAAACAGTACGAACAGCAAAGTTACAAGACTAATTCCTCTGTGGTTGTAGAATAGCAAAATAAGGAGCTGATCTTTCTTAGTAGTTATAACTAATACTAATTTGAAAGAGCTCCTGAGTGCAATAATCAGACCAGTCTTCCCTTTCTGAATGGAAATATCCTTTTAACTTGCAAGAAAACTGTACGTAGGTGATTTCAAAGAAATGATTTCTAATGTTCTTTCTGTAATTTTACTTTACTGCATATCTCAGTAAAAAATAAACAGTATAGTAAAATACACAATAAGGTTTAAGAATGGTAGTGGGCTGTGAAAAGTAAGAAGTGCATGAAGCAGTTTTCCATATATTGTAGAGATTTATTTTAATCCTTATGTATTCACTTTCACTACTCCTGAGATAATTCTTTGTGCACTCCCCTGTGGAACAAAAACTGTTCTCCAAGGAGAGGTCAGCTACCTCAAAACTCCTTCCCTTTCTTTCTTCAAGGAACCCAACATGACTGAGTAATTACAGAAATTTCAACAAGCAAGCCTCTCCTATCTCCTACTGGTCATGTCTTTTAAAGGTACTATTATCCCCTAATGATCTGTAAAATCTCAGAAAGAAAGGCAACACGTAAAAGTTCAGCTGCTTTCTTTCTCTGCTTAGCTTCAGCATGATGGAAATCAGGAACCCCTGACTGTGTTATGGCCCTGTGTCAACTCTGCTGCTGCTGCTGTCACCCATGGTAGCTCTCTTTTCATGACAGGTTCCTCCTCATTAGCTTTTGCTTTCCTACTGTTGGTGAAATTCACCCACTCATTCTGTTGTACAGCTGCATTTCAGGCTGTCACTTACCTAAGGCTCAGGACCTCATCCAAAGTCCAGTGAAAATTCTCAAAATTTTAAGATTATTTGGATCTGTGATCTGAAAAATATGAAGACTTGGTTAATTAGTCTTTTATGTTTCCTGCTTTTACCATATTCAGCACAATTCTGACACTCCTTTCAAAGAACACAGGAAATTCACAGTGACATGAACCTTTTTTCCCACGTGACACATTCAGAAAAAAAAAAACCTCCTTGCAACAGAAAAACCACAGCACAAATTTCACTGTAGGAGTACTGTGAGGGCCTAATAAGTGTAATGGGCTGCACTGAGTCCTGTGGTAAGTGGTAAAGCACTATCTAGTTAGAACGTTTCCCTTAAAAAAAAGGAACTCCTCAGTCTCTAAATAACAAAGATATACATAAGATAATTCATAAAGAAATTTTGAAATAGATGTCCAGTAATATTTTGGTAGCATCTGCAAACAGCTCTTTATTCTAACATTTGCACACATAGCCACAAATCTTGAGTTCTTTCAACCAAATTTTTTTTTAATTTTTTTTTTTTTTTAAGTATTCAGCTTCTATAGCTTCTTACGGAGTCCAGTGGGATTCAGATGCACTCATAATCACTAAAACCAGGACATGTTTCACATTAGCTACAAAACCCACATATTTCCAAATTGATTACTGGAGCCACAAAAGGAAATGTTGATCTCACTGAAGTAATGAAGTTTTAGAAAAGCCAGCAATAAGGAATTCTGAACAAAATTTTAACAAGTTACTTTATCATATGATCTTAAAATTACCCAGTACGTGGAACCAAAAGATGGCTCTCACATAAAAGTTTGGTACCTTGGACTGCTTGAAGACAATATAATATATGAGTATTCTCTGATAGCAAAAATTGCCATTTTGTCTGAGAATAAAGCTTAGTTAGGAAAAAGATCTGACCATCCTTGGTGGGTTGACTGTGGTAAGGGCCAGACAACCACCCAGCCGCTCTCAGCCCCTCCTCCTCAACAGGAGAGGGGGCAGGAAGAAACACGGAAAAGCTCATAGGTCAAGGTATAGACAAGGAGGTCGCTTACCAGTTATCCTCACTGGCAAAACAGGCTTGGTTTAATTTGTTCCCAATTAGAATTGGATGGTGAGAAACCAAGACAAAAATTAACACCCCTCCTCCCCACGCCCCTCACTTCTTCCCAGGCTCACCTTCACTCCTTCATCCCCAANTATGAACAGCAAAGTTACAAGACTAATTCCTCTGTGGTTGTAGAATAGCAAAATAAGGAGCTGATCTTTCTTAGTAGTTATAACTAATACTAATTTGAAAGAGCTCCTGAGTGCAATAATCAGACCAGTCTTCCCTTTCTGAATGGAAATATCCTTTTAACTTGCAAGAAAACTGTACGTAGGTGATTTCAAAGAAATGATTTCTAATGTTCTTTCTGTAATTTTACTTTACTGCATATCTCAGTAAAAAATAAACAGTATAGTAAAATACACAATAAGGTTTAAGAATGGTAGTGGGCTGTGAAAAGTAAGAAGTGCATGAAGCAGTTTTCCATATATTGTAGAGATTTATTTTAATCCTTATGTATTCACTTTCACTACTCCTGAGATAATTCTTTGTGCACTCCCCTGAGGAACAAAAACTGTTCTCCAAGGAGAGGTCAGCTACCTCAAAACTCCTTCCCTTTCTTTCTTCAAGGAACCCAACATGACTGAGTAATTACAGAAATTTCAACAAGCAAGCCTCTCCTATCTCCTACTGGTCATGTCTTTTAAAGGTACTATTATCCCCTAATGATCTGTAAAATCTCAGAAAGAAAGGCAACACGTAAAAGTTCAGCTGCTTTCTTTCTCTGCTTAGCTTCAGCATGATGGAAATCAGGAACCCCTGACTGTGTTATGGCCCTGTGTCAACTCTGCTGCTGCTGCTGTCACCCATGGTAGCTCTCTTTTCATGACAGGTTCCTCCTCATTAGCTTTTGCTTTCCTACTGTTGGTGAAATTCACCCACTCATTCTGTTGTACAGCTGCATTTCAGGCTGTCACTTACCTAAGGCTCAGGACCTCATCCAAAGTCCAGTGAAAATTCTCAAAATTTTAAGATTATTTGGATCTGTGATCTGAAAAATATGAAGACTTGGTTAATTAGTCTTTTATGTTTCCTGCTTTTACCATATTCAGCACAATTCTGACACTCCTTTCAAAGAACACAGGAAATTCACAGTGACATGAACCTTTTTTCCCACGTGACACATTCAGAAAAAAAAACAACCTCCTTGCAACAGAAAAACCACAGCACAAATTTCACTGTAGGAGTACTGTGAGGGCCTAATAAGTGTAATGGGCTGCACTAAGTCCTGTGGTAAGTGGTAAAGCACTATCTAGTTAGAACGTTTCCCTTAAAAAAAAGGAACTCCTCAGTCTCTAAATAACAAAGATATACATAAGATAATTCATAAAGAAATTTTGAAATAGATGTCCAGTAATATTTTGGTAGCATCTGCAAACAGCTCTTTATTCTAACATTTGCACACATAGCCACAAATCTTGAGTTCTTTCAACCAAATTTTTTTTTAATTTTTTTTTTTTTTTAAGTATTCAGCTTCTATAGCTTCTTACGGAGTCCAGTGGGATTCAGATGCACTCATAATCACTAAAACCAGGACATGTTTCACATTAGCTACAAAACCCACATATTTCCAAATGGATTACTGGAGTCACAAAAGGAAATGTTGATCTCACTGAAGTAATGAAGTTTTAGAAAAGCCAGCAATAAGGAATTCTGAACAAAATTTTAACAAGTTACTTTATCATATGATCTTAAAATTACCCAGTACGTGGAACCAAAAGATGGCTCTCACATAAAAGTTTGGTACCTTGGACTGCTTGAAGACAATATAATACATGAGTATTCTCTGATAGCAAAAATTGCCATTTTGTCTGAGAATAAAGCTTAGTTAGGAAAAAGATCTGACCATCCTTGGTGGGTTGACTGTGGTAAGGGCCAGACAACCACCCAGCCGCTCTCAGCCCCTCCTCCTCAACAGGAGAGGGGGCAGGAAGAAACACGGAAAAGCTCATAGGTCAAGGTATAGACAAGGAGGTCGCTTACCAGTTATCCTCACTGGCAAAACAGGCTTGGTTTAATTTGTTCCCAATTAGAATTGGATGGTGAGAAACCAAGACAAAAATTAACACCCCTCCTCCCCACGCCCCTCACTTCTTCCCAGGCTCACCTTCACTCCTTCATCCCCAACGCCTCTACCTCCATCTCCCGAACAGTGCAGGGGGTGGGGGGAATGGAGGGCGTTCGTTCAGCCCGTAACTGTTTCTCTCTGCCGCTCCTTCCTCCTCACACTTTGCTCCTGCCTGGGGACTTCCCACAGGCTGCAGTCCTGCCAGTTCAACCTGCTCCAACGTGGAGTCTCCACTGGTTCCTTCAGGGTATGTCCATTTGCTCATCGNTCGCTTACCAGTTATCCTCACTGGCAAAACAGGCTTGGTTTAATTTGTTCCCAATTAGAATTGGATGGTGAGAAACCAAGACAAAAATTAACACCCCTCCTCCCCACGCCCCTCACTTCTTCCCAGGCTCACCTTCACTCCTTCATCCCCAACGCCTCTACCTCCATCTCCCGAACAGTGCAGGGGGTGGGGGGAATGGAGGGCGTTCGTTCAGCCCGTAACTGTTTCTCTCTGCCGCTCCTTCCTCCTCACACTTTGCTCCTGCCTGGGGACTTCCCACAGGCTGCAGTCCTGCCAGTTCAACCTGCTCCAACGTGGAGTCTCCACTGGTTCCTTCAGGGTATGTCCATTTGCTCATCGGGGTCTCTCCCGGGGCCGCAGGGGCACCTCAGCGGGGGCACCTGGAGCCCCTCCTGCCCTCCTCCCGCTCTCCCCTCGGGGCTCGCAGGGCTGTTTCTCACCCCGTTTCCCTCAGCCCTGGCTGCCGGGCAGCGCTTTGCCCTTTCTTACCCAGGCTTTCCCCGAGGCGCCCGCCCGTGGCTGAGGGGCTCAGCTGTGCCCTGCGGTGGGGCCCTTGGAGCCGGCTGGAACCGGCTGTGTCCGGCACCGGGCAGCCCCGGCCGCTCCCCACAGGGGCCGCCCTGCAGGCCCCACTGCCAGCGACTGGGCACCTGCACCAGGTACAGAACCTCTCTCATATAAATTTTGGAAAGTCTTAAATTAAAAGCAAAAGTGGATCAAAGATCTGTTCTGAAGTTGTTTGATAAAAAAAAAAAAAAAAAAAAAAAAAAAAAAAAAAAAAAAAAAAAAAAAAAAAAAAAAAAAACCTGCAAATGAAGCTTTCCAAATTGAACAACACTTCTAGCCACTAAATCAGTCTGGAAAGTTAATTTAAAAGAGAAGTATCAAGCCAGCAATGAGGGATTGTATAGCTGTTTGATGCAGGGTTCCAGGAGGGCTGTGAGAGGCCTTAGAAATGTGGGACAGTCCCGTTGTTTTTTCATACTTTTCAACTATAGAATATATTTTGTTTTGCCAGAATTTCCTAAGAACTTCAAGTGCTCTGTTTTTCAGGAAAATCACATAATTTAGGCCACTATGTAATTTTAAACCAGGTTATTCTTTAAAACACAGCTTTGTTCAGCTTGTCATTTCTATATGGAATAGTTATGTGGACATTCTGAAATATACAATGATATATGTTCAAAGTATTGGTAGTGCTGGTCCCTTTTTAAAAATAGTTTGTGGTGCAATACAGTAACATTCCTGATGAGGAGGTTCAGTTAATGGTATGCAAAAACAATTAACAACTGGATTCCACTTAGATTTTTCAGTGATTAGTTTTGTGATTGTTCTTTTATTAAGTCTGAAATGCCAGAAAAATGTGCATGTATGCTGGAAGCTTTTCCCACAAGCATGAACAGGTGAGGTAAATACTAACCAGGTGTTGCTTCTGCAAGAATTTCTATTTTACACAGGCTAAAATGTTACTATTTCCTTTGTTTTCTCTTCTACCAACACTCAGTAAAAGGGATAAGTCAATAATCTATATGAGAAATCTCTTCTCAACGTTAGCAACCATATCATCACACTTTCACTAACCAGAATAATGATAGTTGGTTTTCAGAAACATTTGAATCAATAAGGTTCCACTCTATTCTGGAGTTCCAAATTTTCATATGGTTACAAATAAGCTTTGATAATTTGACGTTCTACATAATTCTACATTCTGGGTCAGAAGCTCAGGATTTAGTCCAAATTACTTCAATAAGATCCATATTTTATTGTCTTGGACATGTGCTTTGGATAGGTTGGGGCAATAGGCAAGAAAAAGTTTCTTCTTTTAATAGCTGTAAAATGCACAGATAGCAGGTAGATAGCTCTTATTCTAGCTATACTATTCTCTGCTGCTGCACTTTGCTAAAGACAACAGAACTCAAGCACAAAATCTTCTTGAGTTCAGAAAAAGACAGCAATAGTTCAAATCTTCCTCATAAGAAGGGGAGGAGATGAGCAATGCTCATCTGTAACTCCTCTGTCTCCAAGAGATTTTAAATGTATTAATTATCAGACCAAAGACATTCTGCATTTTGTCAACAAAAATAATAGTACACATTGTCAGATGCACTGCCTTTCCACAGCTATGCTTTTTTGACAGAAAAGACAAGTAAATAACCCCCAATCTCCCTCTACTTTGCTTAATTTGTTTCTGCTATCTCAAAACAGACTATTACTGTGTTTATAAATCAAAGCATAATGCTTCTCAACTGCATGACAATCTCAAATGGGCTGAACAATTTGGGGGACTACAAACTGCACATACATCCGCTGGTGAGGCACAAAGATCTGGAAATGCACAGAACTGGCAATATGGAACATCCTGCATGCTTCCCTGTCATAAACACCATAGTCAGTGCTACGTTGAGACAATGATAAAAAACACATCAAAGTTGAGAAGCAATCTAACACCAAAACCTATGACTTTCCTAAACAGGATTATTCTATCTCAGCAATGGAGCTGCAGTACCAAGGAGAGCCTTAAATCAGGTAAGTGGAGGGAAAAAGGACACATTTGAAGACACTGAGGATACTGTCAGTTAGGAATCATAGAATCATTTGGGTTGGAAAAGACCCTTAAATCACCGAGTCCAACCATAAACCTAACACTGCCAAGTCCACCACTAAATCACGGCCCTAAGTGCCACATCTACGTGCCATTTACATACCCTCCGGGATGGTGACTCAACCACTTCCCTGGGCAGCCTGAAGTTCTATAAAAGTAGATTGTATCCCTTAGACAGCTTAGACACTTCATGAGACCAGATCTAGAGTTTTCCAACATAGGGTAAACACAGATACACTTAGGAAAATCTTCAGCAAGGCTTTTCTCATTTCTCATTGATACCTGGAACACCGGATGGAAAGCCTGCATTTGTTCTAATTTGTGCTAGCAAGGCTCTGAACCAGTCCTGTCCCAGAATCTCCACTCCAAGGGAATAATCCTTTACAGCTGTCTGGACTCCCAGAGTTACATGTCTGAATATCAGTTTAGCTCTTTGATCAGCAAGTATGGATGTAATTACGACTGCAAAAGTTCACATCCATTTGTGCCTTTAGTGGCAGGACTTCAGGAAGGAATCACCACAGGGGCAAAAAATTTCTCAGACCACACTTCAAAATCCAGCATTTGGATAGATGCCACCTCCTCTCTTCCTGGGGTTTTGTTCCTTGACTTGTGTGTTTAGCCTCAAAGTTACATTCTAGTCCTTAAAATGTTGCATTTAAGATCCTTATGATACAATTTCATGCTTTTAGTTTATCTGACAGAAGAATAGCAGTTTACATCAGAAATAAGAACTTTTAGTAGTGATGGAGACAGTTGATGATATCAAGGAGAGAATTAATGGGTTTCCTGGTTTTATGCCAGTCTGTAGGCAAGAATTATTTACAGCACAATATTCATTCAGGCCTTCCAGATTTTGTTCAAGAAAAGCAGACTTTGGATACAGCCAGCAAAAATTATTCCAAGCACTTTTGCAGTCAATTGAAGAATGAAGCTGCTTGACTAAAAGTGGAAAATGGAATATATTATCATATGATATTACTTCACAAATTGAAAACAGTTGTTTGAAAACATTTTTCTTCTTTACAAAAGTGGCACTTCCTTTGCATTTCACTTGCACAGCAAGGCTACACTTCCCCTCTTTTTCTCCCCACCCCTTTCTCAAAGTAAAAGAAAATAAATGTAACATTAGGAAGATGAAGACTGGCATCAAGCTATCAAAGAGTACAGTCTAAATTAAAATTTTCTGGAAAGACAACTGCATGATCTTTCTATTAAAGATTTATGTCCTTGATAATCCTGGTAGTTCTGTACTCCATGGTAAACTATAGAGACACTTAAAAAAATTATTTTGTTTTTTACTAGTGGAAAAAAGTAGCTTCTCCAGCATGACATAGTTCAGATGCTTACTTGAACACATTGACTGAAATTTATAAATTAAAGACAATATAAAACTAATTTAACAGGATGCACAATTTCTATAATGGGACAATTCTGAAAATGCTAATCTATTTCAGATTGGATTTTTTTTTTTTTTTAAATTCAGTTTGGTATGTAGTGTCATTAAAAATATTTAGCTCTTTGGACAAAAATATGTGAACCCAATATTACAAGAACACCTATTTAATCCCTTGACTAAAACTTGGCCTTCTAAAACTAGCAGAAACTTACTATTTGAGATATCCAATTTCTAAGTAAGAAAACATAGAGATGTTAGTTTTGTCATATGTTCCCACAGAATTATTGAAGGAGATGAGTAATGAACACTGTTATTATAACTAAAATTTTTATTATGTCTATGATAACTTTGACTCTCAACACACTTGCTCATATCTTGGGAAAACATTTTCTTGCTTTGAAAAAGAGCTGTAATGAAATACTAATCCAATAACATGAAAGTATGTGTGGACATTTTGAGAGGATGACTAATGTTAAACAAAACAAGTTCATCTCAGCTCTAGACAAATGATTCATAATTTTTATTTACTGGGGGAGGGGAAAAAAAAAAACAAAAAAACAAACAAAAAAACCAAAACCAAAAACCCAAATCTTATTTCATTCTCATTTATTTTGTCTCAGAAACCTTAATCTGAACTCTGGTAGCTAGAGATTAGGAGATATTATACATTAATGAAAAGTGTGACTTCATAATGTTGTAGACATGGAATTGTTACAGATGTGGAGAGGAAATACTTTATTAGTGCAGCTGATGTATCCAGTAAAAGCAGATCTTAACCCAGTCACCTGATGCAGCATACCCTGGAATTATGGAAGGCTGCCTATTGATTTTAATGGTTACCAAATGATCACAGACTGCAGTGAGGTTTGGTTGTAGTCTCAGGCTGTTGAGTACCCATTAAAATCTTGACCACTAAATCTGTGATTTCACTGTGGTCAGTTAAAACAAGCTGATATACTAAAGTTGTCTGTTGATTCTTTATTTTCTATCTCAAACATATTCATCATTTAGTCTCAAGCATTCTGCGTTTGTCAAATACAGCAAGATGCTTCAAGAGCAGCTGTGATTATATTTTTTGTTACCTATTTGTTACAGAGCACTTCTGTTTGCATTCTTCATGAGTCAGGGCCCTGAAAAGGGATTCAGATTTCTCTCCATGCTCTATTCAGTGCTGTGGGAATCCAGTAAATGTGTTCACAGATTTTCAACTGGGAGAGCTTTTCTGGGCTTTGTTGATTTTGCCATTTGCTCTCAAATACATCAGAAAATTCTGGCTGATGTTTTCAGGGTTGCCTAAGGGATTTTGATGACCAGTTCCCATTAAAATTAATGAGAATTGAGCATACAAATCCCATTGGTAATCTCACTCTTTATGTTATTAAAACAATAAAAGTTGGAGAAGAGTGACATGTAAAATAAAATTTATGTTGCATTAAAAAAGAAAGTCTTGTTATCTATAAAACCATTCAGCAGTCCCTTTCCCCTCAACCTTCACTGAAATCCTTTATGGAAACTCCATGAAAGCACTTTGATTACAGCTCTAGAGGCTCATACTTGGGCCTTGTTTACATGGGTTGTCTGACTGATATTTATTTTATATTACAGTATATTTCTGAAACTTTGACCTCTAATTTATTACAGGAAAGATCCATAATAATAAAAAATGGCAATAAGAGCATCAGTTTTTAACAATTTTGCTGATGCTTTATATCTTTTACACTGCACTTTCATTAACTTCTTAAGAGTTTCTGAACACTAGACTTACCTTTGTTCTAACTGTTTAGGAATCAGTCCTGCATGACGTAGTCATAGAAATGGAAAGTAGGACAAACACACTTGAAGAACTTGAGTGCTGTCATTAAAACCTTAGTTGCACACTGAAGGACAGATTAACTGTTGATATCACAGAAAACTGAGAATTTAAGAGACATACTGATAGAGTGCCAATGCATTCAAAAGGTTTCTCAGGGTTAGGACAGAACTGAAAGCTTTTTTTAGTGTCAACCTCAATAAGGAAGTGACAGATCTTAAGCTCACATGACACAAAAAAGGCTGGAAAAAGAAATCTCTTCTCATGAAACAAAATGAAACAAAACAACAACAACAAACCAAATTACTTTTGAGAAAATATTCATCCAACACTTAGATGAAAAGTTTAAAAAATCCAGAAAACTTTCTTTTTGCCTGTCATTTATTTGATAGAAAGGATCTTGACAATGTCACTTTCTCCTGTAGGAAGCAAAACTGACATAACGCTTCAAGAAAAGCAGTCAAAAAGCTATCATTTAATTTTCTTGATGGAATTTTCAAATTTTTCAGAACAGAGGTTTTTTTAGTTGGAAAATTAATGAAATGGAAAGTATTCAACAGTAAAATTATTTCTGTCCAAATATGGAACAATTCATAGCATTTATTCCATACTTTTATAAATCATTAGTAAATACAATTCCTACAAATTCTGAGCTTTTACTTATATTGGTTTTTTTTTAAATATTAACACATAGATTTCATGATTATCTTTCCAGGAATTTAAGCTGAATTTTTAATAGAACTTTAGATTCTCTGTCTCTACTTCTTCCTGTTCTCCTTTTTTTAAAGAGAAGCTATATGCTTGCTTTGCAAAAAAGGACCTGGAAGTCCTGGAGGACAAATTGAACGTGAATCAGCAGTGTGCCCTTGCAGTAAAGTTCAGCCACCTATACAGAAATGGGATCATAAATGCAGACTGGAAGGGTCTTCAAGAATTGTCAGTCCATCCCCTGCTGAAAGCAGCATCAGCTGTGCGATCAGACCAGGTTACTCAGGGCATTATCCAGTCAGGTCTTGAAAACATCCTAAGACAGAGATTGCACAGCCTTTCTGGGCAGCCCACTCCATGGCCTGCCCGTTCTCAGAGTGAAAAATTGTTTCTTTACAGCCAGTCTGAATTCACCATATGCACCACTGGGAAGAGACCCCTTCCAGCTTCTTGATAACCCCGTCATAGGTACTGGGTCATTGTTACTAAGCATGCCTAGGAGAATCTCTCCTCCAGGCTGAACAAGCCCCACTTCCTCAGCCTCTCCTGGCAGAGCAAGTTCTACAGCCCGCAGCCAGTACCCTCTGCTGAACTCACACATTTATCAATTTCTTATATTGAGGGGCTCAAAACTGGATGCAGTATTTCAGATGGGATCTCAGGTATGCCAAGTAGCAGGAATAAACCCTCCCCTCTGTTCTCACTGCACCCCTGTAAAAATCTCCCAGGATGCTGTTGGCCGTCTCTGCAGCCAGGGCACACTGCCGGCTCATGCTTAGCTTGTGTCTGCCATGGCCCACAGGGCTGCTCCCAGTCAGGCAGGCACCAGCCTGTGTCCTTGAGAAGCAGCAGCATTTGGCTTTGCCATTGTTGCATTTCATGAGGTTCCTGTTGGCCTATTCCTCCAACTTCTCTAGATCTCACTGTAGTCCTGCCCTTCAATTGACTAGTTCCCCAGTTTGGTGTCCTTTCCAAACTTGATTAGAGTGTCCTCCATCACCTCTGCCAGTTCACTGATAATGTTGAATAGAAAAGGTCCCAGAACAGCCTCCTGCAGTACTGCACTTGTTACCAGGCTCCACTTAGAATACAACTCTTTGACGATCACTCTCTGAGCCCAACATACCACCCATTTTTTATCCATTTGGTTGTCCACCCATCCAGACTGTTATAGAATCATAGAATTGGTTGGAAAAGACTTTTTAGATCAAGTCCAACCATGTCCCTAAACACCCCATCTACACGTCTTTTAAATACCTCCAGGGATGGGGACTCAACCACCTCCCTGGGCAGCCTGGTGCAATGCTTGACAAACCTTTCATTGAAGAAATTTTTCCTAATATCCAATTTAAACCTCCCCTGGCACAACTTGAGGCCATTTCCTCTTGTCCTATTGTTTGTTACTTGGGAGAAGAGACCAACACCCACCTCGCTACAACGTCCTTTCAGGTAGGTGTAGAGCACGATAAGGTCTCCCCTCAGCCTCCTTTTCTCCAGGCTAAACAACCCCAGTTCCCCCAGCCGCTCCTCATAAGACCTGTTCTCTAGACCCTTCACCATCTTCATTGCCCTCTTTTTGGACATGCTACAGCACTTCAGTGTCTTTCTTGTAGTGAGGGGCCCAAAACTGAACACAGTATTGAAGGTGCAGCTTCACTAGTGCCGAGTACAGGGGCATGATCACTTCCATAGTCCTGCTGGCCGCACTATTTCTGATACAAGCCACGATGCTGTTGGCCTTCTTGGCCGCCTGGGCACACTGCTGGCTCATATTCAGACAGCTGTTGACCAGTACTCCCAGGTCCTTTTCCACCAGGCAGCTTTCCAGCCACTGTTCCTTAAGCCTGTACCGTTGAATGGGGTTGTTGTGACCCAAGTGCAGTACCTGGCACTTAGCCTTGTTAAATCTCATACAGTTGGCCTTGGCCCATCAATACAGCAATTATGTCCCAATTTGGATAGAAGAATATTAAGGGAGATGATGTTGAAAGCCTTGAAAAGTCAAGGTAAGTGACATCTACTGCAAGGGTTTCTATGACTTTGTCTGGCTCCTGTGAGAGCAAATCTGGAGTACTGTGCCCATTTTGGGGCCCTCCTGTACAAGAAAGACATTGGTGTTCTGGATCAAGTCCAGTGGAGGGCCAGAAAACTGGAAAACACAGTACAGGAGGAGAGGTTGAAACAGCTGGCTTTGTCATTTGTAATAACAGATGGCTAATGGAGAATTTTACTGTTGTACAACTCCCGAGTGGGGTGACATGGAGAGGATGGAACTGTACTCTTCTTGGAAGTACACAGTGAAAGCAGAAGAGGAAACAGTTCCAAGCTGCAACACAGGAAGTTTCAATTAGATACAAGGAAAAGCTTTTTCACTGTGAGGTGATCAAATACCAGAGAGGGTGTAGGATCTTCATCGTTGGAGTTGTTTAAGACTCAGCTGGACAACAGGAGCTCTAAAGTTCCCTTCCAACCTAAAGTATTCTATGATTCTATGATTTTTCTACCCCTCGCAATTTCCCTAACACAAAATTATGAATGACACTGAAATGATCCTGTATTATATAGTACATCTCAATGATCAAAACTACCATGTAAGTAATCTTTAACTGATGCTTTCATCTAGGTACCTTTCAAAGTTGATTGCATTTACATTAGCCATGTGCTCATTAGTGAGAATTTAAAATAAAACTTAATAATAAAAAGCATTCTTGACTACTCATGTACCATTTCCTACATGTAATGGGGGTACCAACTATTCCCTCAACCTTTCACTCTAAGCATGCATAAAAAATTCTTTTCTTGTTATACTTTCTCTACTTTATTTGTTGCAATTCAATTTATCTTTCAACTTTCTGATTCTCTTTTCACAACTGCACTGTTCTTTAGTTCTCATCCTCAGTAATTTGACTTAGTCAATTCTTGTGACATTCTTTCTTCAATTCCTATTCTTTGAAAATCATATAGATTGGTGAAGTTGATACATCTTTAAAATGGCTTTCCCTTCATTTATGATCTTAAAATTACCTCTGTCACTCTCTTGAACTCCTTCTTCCTTTAGGAATGACGCCCAGTTAATCCTACCTACCACACTTCTCAGTTAACTGAAATTTGATTTCTGGAAGTCAATCACCTTGTTTCACATGGAATTTCTCTTACTTGTTCCATGCTACACAATATATGCATTCATACATGTACCAAGTACAGGAAATGTTTACCTTGAGACTGGATTTAGACATTTCCAATACCACAGTATCACTGCTGGAGTGTACCTATGTTCACAACTATTAAAAAGAAAAAAAGGCTATTAACTTAGTTGATAATAATCCTCCATAAATCACAAATACTTGTTACAAATAGTTGTTTTATATAAATGCAGACTCACAACATGTCAAAATCTCTTCTAGTCTTCCAAAGTGATATTAATTTCATCCTCACTAAAATATATATTTAGCTAGTATTTTAAAAATATTTCTATTAATTTTTGGAAGAATTATGAGCAGTACAAAAAATTAGAAAGAATAAGTAGAAAAAATTCACCTTTTAAAATGAAGGGTCAAAATGTGGGTAGGGAACAAGTGTTTTATTTCATGTATTCAATGTAAAAGTTTTTGAGATTCTTGTAATTATTTCTAGAGTTTAATTTAGTATGTAAATAATATGTATAATTTATTCTCTATTTCTTCAATAGCCAACCTGAATTTTTTAAAAAATAAATCTAGGAAGAAGTACAAAAGGTACTTTATTTTAAGTGTGACTAAAAAACCCATTTCTACCTCTGAATGAAAAGTTCTTCATTTAATGCCAAAATTTTAACATTCTTCTACGTACGTTACTGAAATTAAGAGCTAAGAATCAGTAGCTGGTGTTCAGAAATATGAAAGTACAAAAGTGATTCTATCAATGTTAAAAGCTGCTTCCATTTCAGTAGCGAAGCTTATAGCTAAGCTTTTAACAATAGAAAAGTGTCCAATTTTGCTAAAACGTGCTTATACAATGCTTGGGACAGTTTCAGAAATATCCTTTTCTGAGTTCTTAAAATATTAAGACAGCAAAACTGTATACAGTTCATACTGAAATCCTGTGTGTCTATTCCTTTCTCAGAAATCCCAGTGGCTTCAATATGAAATTTTCAGGCACTGCACAAATTATAAGTGCAAGATTTGCTTCTTTTTTATCATATTTATATATATGACAGAATACTACTACTCACATGTTTCTTACTCACTTCAACATGCGGATACGATGGCATGAATTTCTCACCCTGTGAGGTACGATTTTGTAGATGTTTGCCAAATTAAAATTAACAACTCTTTACCTTTAGCAGTCCCAAAGTGATACAAGCTTTCTGAGGCAAGAAAGAGTAAGAAAAAAAAAAAGATCCTGGGAACCAATTTCAGTATTTTAACATTACCATGGTGTTTGCTTTTACCCTTATAACCTACCACATCAAGGAAAGCCAAGACGTACATCTGCATCACTTTCAAATGAAACTCCAACAGCCAGTCCAAAACATTAAGAACAGAGACTATTAGAACACATACTATAATCTCCTGCTAACATTTTACTAAGATTTTTCACATCTTCTCAGTATGCTTCACTACAATGCTGCTCCTTTCATTCAAAAAGTTCTTTTAATGGACAAAAATAATTTCTCAGATTTCAAGGCATAATCTGTACACTCAGGTTTACCCTATCTGAGCTTTGAGCTGTGCTTATCTTAGTGCCAAATTAAATCCAGTAGTGCTGAGTCTCCATTAACGTACTCTGAATCTCAGCATGGTTTATAAAGCTCAGACTTGACTCTGTACATCCAGCATTCACACACCTTCTGTGCAGACATGAAAAAAAAAAAAAAAAAAAAAAAAAAAAAAAAAAAAAAAAAAAAAAAAGTAAAAAAACCC
>VXBL01000235.1:1175-38310 GCA_013400195.1 Aramus guarauna | reverse complement strand
AAAAAAAGAAAAAAAAGGTTCAAACATCCTCAGATTTTCATATTGGAAGGAAATATATTTCTTATTTTTGTCTTTTAAAATTTCTTGTTTATTTTCTTGACCACAAAAGCAAATAGAAACACAGATCAATCCCAAGATTTAGAAATTATATATAGCACACATTATGAAAATCTACAGAATGTGAGTACCAGCATGTATCAGTTATAGCTGAAAATGAAAGAAAAAAAGTTTAGGAAACAATAAGCAACCATTTTTGCTCTCATGAAATGAGCCACAAGTATGCTGGCCAAAGGTCAGAATGTATTTTTGTTCACAAAACCATTAAAATCAAATCATCAAGTGTCCTCCTTCTGAAAAACAGTTACAAAATATTCAAGAAAAACTACAGTGAGAAACCTGACAGGTAACTTCTGCTACTCTAACTATCATAGTAGCTTCATAGAGTTCCTCGATGCACCAGCTAGGGGTTGTGTACTTTTCTTACATTAGGAAAAGAACACATATGTATGAAAAATACTGCCTTCCCCAAACAGTTGAGATATTTTAAAATAGAAAGCATAGAAAAATGTAGTTTGGAAAGGATTTTTGGAGATCAACAATGACCTGTTCAAAGCAGAATGAACTTCAAAGAACGTTGCTTAGTGCCATGTCCAGCTGGGTTTTGAATATCTCCAAGGATGAAGATCTCACAGCTTCTCTGGGCACCTGTGCCAGTGTTTGACCACCTTCATGGTGAAAAACATTTTATTTATGTTGCTTAGTCACTCAGAACAAATTGCTTGTTAACAGGGAGTTGGATATTGTCATAAGGGAACACTTACTGGATTTCTTGAACAGGATGGTCAGTTACTGTCTAGATGATGATGGGAGTGCCTTTTACGAATGTCTTTGCAACTACATCTTCACCTGGATCAGATAAGACTCCCTGAATCACTGTTGTGCTCAATTCGAATAATCCAGCTGTCTCATGGTCCTGCCAACCGCTCTGGCCCATGCATAATTAGTCACTATTTGTTATCTTAATGGCATACAAAAGTCTCTTAAATATGTTATCTACCTATAAAAGGCTGTCCTACCTGACCATCTGTGCAGGAAAAGTTTCACAGAGTCACAGAAGGGGAGAGGTTGGAAGGGACCTCTGGAGATCATCTCATCCAACCCCCCTGCTAAAGCAGGATCACCTAGAGAGGTTGCACAGGATCACGTCCAGGTGGGTTTTGAATATCTCCAGACAAGGAGACTCCACAACCTCTCTGGGCAGCCTGTTCCAGTGCTCTGTCACCCTCACAGTGAAGAAGTTTTTCCTCATGTTGAGATGAATCTTCCTGTGTTCCAGTTTGTGCCCATTGCCCCTTGTCCTGCCACTGGGCACCACAGAGAAGAGTCTGGTCCCATCCTCTTGACATCTGCCCTTTAGATATTTATAAGTGTTGGTAAGATCCCCTGGTCCTGGTTCTGGCTGGCCTGGCTTGCCTAGGATCAGCTTGTTGGAGTGCAGTGGGACCGCATCCTGCCAGGGAGGGACATGAAGGGCCCTGCCAGCCTGTGGGCTCCCATGCTGACCATGGACAAATGTTCAGATGTATAATACTCAACTGCTTACTCAGTGTAGTCTAGAACATGTCTCTCCCCCCCCACACACACACAGCATTTATTTCAATTTCATTTTCTTGAGATTATTCAATTGGTCATTTGGGTAACGAGGTTAAAAGTTTTTCAAAAAGTCTTCAATAAATATGGACAAAGATAAAACATGATTGTCCTCCTAAAATCCAGTGCTAGAAACTGAAATTGGTCCTGAATGCCCTTCCATTTGAAGATAAGAAGTTGTGCTTCCAAATAATTTATTTCATAGTCTTGTACACACACCTTGCCAGGAAGAAGATACAAAACCCCCCAAAACCTCATTTTTCAAGATTTATCCTGTTGTAACTATTCAATGTTTCACTACAATATTGTTCTTCCAGTTGTGCTAAAGCATCAGGTTACATCAGGACCATCAATATTTTATTACATGTATCACAAAACCACAAGAAACAGTGAAGATTTTTGAAGTGTTTAATGAATCATCGCTCCATTATGTCTTTTTTTTTCACCCCAGTTAACAGAAAGAAAAAGATACCTGTATATGAAAATTGTAAAATACAATCAGTAATAGAAATAGATCGGAATGTTCTCTGTTCAGCCTGTAGAGAATTCCTGTCAAATTCATCTACTAAAATCAATCATTTCTTAGTCATTTATTAATGAGCAAAAAGTACCAGCTTTTAATACTTTAACTTGATTTGTAATTATTAGAAACTTCATCCAATTATTTAAATATTGACCTTAGCCTTTTTGGCTTTTGTTTCAGAGCATTACAAACTTTCCCAATTACCTCTGAATTTACCAAAATATTTCCTTTTTCCTCTTCCTCTGGGCCACAAATAAGTGGAATAACACTACTTACTGACATGTCAGAACTCTTTCAGACATTGCACCCTATCTACATTTTGATTTTACATAGTTTTGAAAGGTGTTTTTTTTTTGTGTGTGTCAGAATCACACAGACAGAGCTGAGGACAGCCATCAGATTGGTGAAAGTTTCCTAAAGAAAGAAACTTCACTCTGTTAGGTTTAGCAAACAAAGGCAAAAGAGAGGCAGTATATTTAAAGCAATCCCTTTATTCTGATCGTTACATGATTTACCAAAAAAGCTGCTCCGAAGTGTATAGTAATCACATTGTCCTTGGAATAAGGTGCTTGCTAATTTTATTTCTTGGTCAACAATAAGCTGATCAAGTCTAACTGCTGTAGTGGAAAAGATAAGGTGCAAAGAAACTGCAAGCAGCAAGTCCTACTGAGTGGCTCCCCATTTGAAACAATTAAATCCCAATGCAAATAGACTCAAATACATTCATCTTATTGGAATAAATCCTGCTTCTTCCAAAGCAAGGCAAGGACCGTTTAGATGCAGAACTATAAGTAGAGAGTGATTTTGAGCATGCCAGTGTAATTGCCTGTAAATATACCCCAAGCACTGAATTGCTTTGATGAGACCAGGACCACACTGAGTAGCCAAAAAGGAAGATAACAAAAATTATATCAATGTCTTGTCCCCAAAATTCATATTTCTCACTTCCCTTAAAACATTAGAAAGAAAAAAGTTCTAATCCTTAAAAATTATGAAGTATAATATTACATCTGCACTAAAAAAAAATTAAAAAGAAGGACAGGGAGCTATGGTTGTTCAGCAAGCATTGATTTAGTCAAATCAACTACTCCCACACAGAATATTGGTCGCATAAATCCTCCCTATTATCACTTCATATTTTTCAGGAAGAAAACGTGACTGATAATTATTTGTGTAAATTGTATATAAATATATGCCATCTCAGAAAGAGACACATTGAAAAAACCTGCCTAGATGTATTTGTAAATCAAATCCAATGATATTCAAGTACAATATATGTCTATTAAATCAGGTGAAACAATTAATTTTTCTGTTTCCCAGTAGTTTAATTTAGGTAAAATATATTCACAATTTATTAATCGTGAGACCAGAAAAAGAAATGAAAAGCCCTATTGTACAAGTCATGTGGAAAATAATAGGTTTTAATTTGCTTGTGACCCCACAGCATATTACATTTGCTTTTCTTATTGTGGCTAGCTATGGAGTAGAAATGTTTACCTGCATGTTACCTCTAACTTTCAAGCCTTTTCTAATCAATGCTTCTTTTTACCCCACTTTCAATGGGAAAATCCTCCTCATTTTCCTTACAGCACTCATTGCTCTATACATGAAGGAGAGAAACTTAATTCAGTCTCCTCTTTTTAATATTGAAGATTGGATGATTTTTAGACCTTTTAGTTTTGTTTTTTGTTTGTTTACTTTGGTGGGGTTTTGTTTTGTTTTGTTTAGATCATAACATCTTCAATGTCATGGGTAGAAGTTTTCTGGTTGCGTAATGTTTTCTGGTGGTTTCAAAAATGAGCAAGATCAAGACTCAAATTACTGTACAAGGTAATGTATGCCTCATCTGCCTGACTAGTCAGTCTACCTGACTTGCGCTTACAACTATAACAGTTTTGACAACTCTATAACAGTTTTGAAAACTAGTAAGACAGCCCTAAACAAATATATTGTTGAATTATTCTTCTGTACTGAAGGTATAGGCAGACTAACAGTTCATCTTTTTGTCTGCATATATCTCTTATTTCAGCCTACAGGAGGAGCTGGATGATTTTTTACTTGTTTCTTAGTCTTTCAGAGCCTAAGTTTTCTTCCCTTATGGATCAAAAATGAAATTCAGGAGTTGCAAGGCTATACAAACCACAAACAGTAATGACCATTACATCATCTGATGCCTAAGTAGAAAGCATGTCTTAGAGCTTCACTTTTTTTGGTAGATAAATCACGTGAGGATCTCACAGAATGCAACAGTTTTCTATGAGTTTCTTGGTTTACTATTACAGCGCTTAATGTCCTAAAGGATATAAAATCAAGTTTATCCGACACATTCTATTACAGCTGTGTCATCTGACTGGCCATTCAGTATTGCATTTCTCTAGCTGGACTTCTGAAACATGAATTCCAGTCTTAAACTGCATTATCCAAAATTGGCTAAGCTTTACATTGCATTGCAGTCCTCCCTTTTCCCTTCCTTTCCATGAAGACTAGTGAGGTAAAAGTGACATAGAAATTTAGCAAAGAATTTGCAAGAATAAGAAGTTATTTGTCATAATGATATAATGATAAGCATTAAAAGAGAAATATGCTGCAATACAAGTTATTAAAATTTATATGATGCTAGGATACAGTATTTACATAGACATGAGGTTATTTGATTTGGCATTAAGAAGTCTGATGTATATTCAAAAAATTCTCATGTGAACATAGAGTACTAAATGGAGGCACTTCCTTCAGAGATATAAACATTTAGTTAAATAGATTGTTCATGCTTGCCTTGCAGATTACACTTAGTAATAAACTCATATGGGAGAAATATTATTTCATCTATCTGAATGCTGTTACCATCTCTTCATTTTCTCTGGCTGTTTTGCATAATGCCCATAAAAGTATTTAGAAAAAAATATACTGTCCAAGACTACCGCACAACCCACAAGTGTAAAATTTTTCTCTGGATGCTTTTCTGAGGTTCTTTTTCTTTTTTTTTCTTTTCTTTTTTAAGTTGCAAGGCATCTTTCACAATGTCAAAGAATGAAATAGCTGTGAACTGCTCTTTCTTGCATTGTATAATATTTCTTAAGTAGAAAATTAAGTGACTTTGGGACTGGCAATTATTTCTCTGTGTGCGTGGCTTTCTGATCCCAATTACTTATGGTTATATAAATATGGTATAGTATTTGTTATTTTTTCTCTGTCATAAAGTATCACTGCTGATCTGTGCATGGATTCATTTTGTAAAATATGCCCTGATAGTAGCCTGTATTTATATTTAGTAGTTAGTTACCCAGAATATATGGGTTTCTTAATTCTCTCTTATTAGGAGATCTAATGTCTAAACTCAGACATAGCAGCTTATGCTGTTTCTTTCCCCCTCTGGCTGTTGTGTTTAAAGTGGAGTATGTTTCTGTACATTTCATATTTGACACTCATGAAATAATGAGGACCACCTCTAAGACACTGTGAATGTAATAGAGAAATCCTAAGGAACATGTTATTAATTCAACTATTAAATTAAATTTATTTCACTAAACTTAAGGTGGAATAGGCAGCTTTATAGGCAGATTTATAATGAGAATGTAGCTTGGAGAAAATGATTGCTTTAAAAAAAAGTAAATTTCCTATCTAGGATCTTATCCTTGCATTTAGTGGATGCTGGAATATCAAAGAAACAAAATATATGAAGTAATTATTCTCTTCTCTTATCCCCCCACTTCAAATGTTTAACACTACTGCTTTAAAAAAAAAAGAACTGAAGGGTTTTTTGGACTGATTGGGTGTCCTTTTTAACTTACAAACATGACCAAATATTTAATAATGTTGTTAATTTTAGGAATAACTGGTCTTCTTCCTTAAAAGCAAAACAAATCAAACCTCCACAGTACCTATACAACTGTTCACTCCTATTGCACATCCAATCTTCATCTGCTCTACACCTATGTATATGCATCTCTATATACAACAATATGAATATATATCATGTTACTTCAGTGTTTAGAGAATGCGGCATATAGGGGATGATCCTTTCTCCAATGGACTTACAAACTAAACAAACAAGAGAACTTTTGAGAGAAGTTGTAATGTTACTATGTTTCCTTTAGAAATTGGGGGGAGGGGAATAAAACTAACCCCCAACCACCCTTGAGCTGTATGCTCACTGTTAAAATGGACCTAGTAACCAGGTTACTCAAGTCCCAGTTTAGCTCTTTGTCCATGACACTAGTTTCCCTGTTGTAGAAGACGGTGGCATTTTCTCTGGGAGGAGTTTCTCAAGAGGTGAAATCATCAAGTGACTGACGGACTAAAGAAACACATCAAAAGAAATTTGCAACAAGCAGTTTGGGGAGCTATCTCCCTCTGACACAATATCAAATAGTCATGAATAAGTTCAGAGTACTCAGTGCAGTGCTAATGTGTTTGAAGTATTTGCTTTTGGTAAAAAAGGCTGATTGTCATATTACAGCTGCCTAAGAGAAAAATAACTCAATGGAAAACTTTTACTTGATGATTGTAACTCATTTGTTGCTGAACAAAAATTAGTCCAGCAAACAGAAAAAAAAACATTGTGATCTCCTAGTGGACGACAATTTATCCTTTATTCTCACTCACAGTCTATTTTCTATTTTGAAACTGTCACTGGCATTTGTAATACACTGAATTTCTGAAAGATAGTTCTATTTACTGTCATTTAAATTATAGCTTTAATATGTCCACAACTACTTCTTTTTCATCCTTATTAACAGTTTCATGACTAAAACTTTTTAAATAAGTATTTGTAGCTTCATGACCCAATATTTAAAGTAAATCCAGAGCTGGGAACAAAGGCCGCTTAGTCCCATCAGTTGCTTAGCTGAACAACCCATAAGAAATTTAAATGGACTTATAGTGGAATCCGCTTTTCACAAACGTGTCCTGTAACAGTAACATGAAACTGCCATATCGGAAAACATTAGTCTGTGTTCAATCCTGGGCCATCACCAGAGAAGGAAATTCTGAGGAAATATTATCCCCAATCTAGGCACAATGAGACACAGGGGAAGACAACATGCCTCTTCCCATCAGCTGTTTATGCTGTCTCACTTTAAAGAATTTCAGGAAGAAACGAGGCAGACCAAGGCAAAGTCTCTTAAACTAATGCTCTCTGCTTTGATAGCTTTTTCAGGGAGAAGATTAGAAGGAAACCAGATTAAGTAATAACATTTCATAGACCATCACATGCATCAGAAGTTTCTGACAAGAAGAATTACATTTAATTTGTTTCCGAAAGTTGCACTGGTTCTGGAAATCCTGACAACTGGATACTATTTCTAAAAGTGCTATCATTATTTTCACTTTTAATTTCTTATTCCTCTGTTTAAAAACTGACAGTTACAGAGTTCTCCCAAACAGTCAAATAATCAATAAAAAACATCAAATGAAACCAATTACACACCACAAATAATGGATAAAATATAGTCAAAGTGGACAATTCACATATACCCCCTAGACTGCAAACTGCTATCTAAGCTATTCAGATTACATTTATGCATAAAAATCACATTTAAGGAATGAAGCTCATTTGATAAACGATTGTCTAACAGAATAAAGAAGGCGTAATTGCTTAGATAATTTATTTTCACAGGAAAACAGTTCAACCATTTCTAGAGACTATATCATCAACCTCCTAGAGCTTGACAGCCCACTAACTCCCTTGATAGCAATTCTGAAATCAAATGTCTTACCTAACAGTACAAGCATATCTGAATAAAAGCAGGATGTTTTATAAAATTAGCAAAAGCTTTCTATCTGCCTTATTTTAAGATAATAGACTTTCTTCTTGATTTTTTTTTTTTTTTTTTTTTTTTTTTNTAGAAAACAAAACCTGTCAACAATCAGAAAAGGCAATTAAGGAAAATGTTCCTGAACTTGTGCTATTATGTCAACAGTATATAACACTTATGAATGAGGTTGTCAGGGGCCATTACACTCCTAAATCAGCAATATGCTTCCCTAAAGTAAACTCACTACTTTTGTCTCTATCACAGCATCTGCAGTGACATGTTCTAACATCTCTACATGTATACAGCACAGTCCAATGCTCAAGTAATTAATTGAATATAACCATATGCCCATCCACTGAAGCCATGTTGCTATTACAGTCACTGCAACAGTTGGACAGTTTGTAGACCAATGATTATTATAAAGTGGTTTGGATTTTTTTAATGTGATAATAATTTGATAACACAAGCATCCCTGTGAATTGTAATGAATCTTATAGGTAGCAGTTTTGAAAATATATAAGGCTTGCATGTATATGCATATACTTGCAGAAACGCAGGTGAATGCAGCTGTGAATCCTAATGAGTTACCCCATTATGTTCGGCTAGGCTGAGGAACATTTTACGTTTCTTTGAAAAAGATCCACACAACATAAATACATATTCTTTTGGAACAATAAAAATAATTTTAGTTTCTTAAACAGCCCATCTCAGTTCTAGATACTCTTAAAAATTGTAAGTCAATGCACAAAACTTACTGTGGCAAATTATTACTGGCAGCAGAGGCAAAACCCAAACCAAAAACCAGTTACTGTTAGGTTCCTGAAATTTATAGGATAATATTATTGGAGTAAGCTATTAGCACTCATCCTTCTGCCAAAGGTCCCTAGCCATGCCTTTTAAAAATGCTTACAGGAAAAAAAAAACCCCAAAAACCCAAGCATTGAGCCCTGAAAGTCAGTAAAACCAGACCTTCCTAGGTCATGGTGTCAGATTAGCTTAAAATATTAAACACTTTTACCAGTGCTCTCTGTAAACCTTTTTCTGTTTATATCAAAGTGGATTTATGACAAGCATCACAAATGCTTTCATCTTCTACAGAGTAGAAAAAAGAGCTTCAGGAGGTCTAGTGCTCTACTTTTATACCCTAGGCATATATCTCTTCTATGCTGGTTTTCACCTTCCCTAAACAAAGCTATTACTATTGAAAGATAATCTAATTATCACAGAAACATTCTTTTCTTATAGGAAAAAACATCATTCAAATTGGAAATACAACTCAGCTGTGTGAAGTTTTGGGAGAATTTTTATGAAAAGAGCAAAGACTCTGTTACAGCAAAGGATCTGAACTACAATAGCAATTAAATGTCCATTACCTGGCCTAGTTTTAGCAGCTCTGGCAAGTCCCCTTTGCCTGGGAGAAAAAACCTAGGAGGAAATGTAGTCACTACGCTGGGAGACAGGCCTTTCTTTCAAATTACCCTTTGCATTGCTTGCACCTTTCTCTCCTTGATTACCCCCTAGTTAATCAAGAGTAAGAGTAATGTCTACACCCCAGTATTTAACGGTGGAAGTATACTGTGACAGCTGCTAGAAGCAATTCCCACATAGCAATATATTAACTGCACTGCTATTGCTGGCTGTAAAAGCAATCATTAGGCCAGACCTTTTTTTTTTTTCTTCCTCTTTCAGAAAGGAGATATGAGCTCATTAGGTTCTCAACACTCGTGCAGTACTAAGCAGGATATACACTGCACTAAGCTACAGCCTTTGTATAGGGCAAGAAGACAAGCCTTTTTTCTACCACATTAATCTAGTTAACATTGGATTAACAAGATAACTCACGCATGAAAAGAGAAAGAGAGTAGGAGACAAGCTTTTATTCACTTTTAGATGTGCCCAGGGTCAAATCTTTCCCTGATTTGAACAGTATTTATCCTATTGGTCTTTCTCAGCTCAGGAGTTATGAAGATGGTAACAATCACACATGTATTATAGAACTTTTAACCTAAAAGATTATAATGAGATTTATAATCTTACTATCAACACTAATTTTGACAACATTTAACTCCTCCATCCCAATAGCTGCCAGATTTAACTGCTTACCATGGGAGGTCTGATAAAGGGAATTTGAGGGAAGTTACAGTAGCAACAGACAGGAAAGGTTATCTCTTTAATTGTCTGCTGACAAGTTATTACCTAGAAAGATCTTTTCAAACCATGCTTAAAGAAACAGAAGTCTGTTCTTTCAAGAAAGTTACTAAAGTTTTTAAGAGTTGTTGAGGGACCGGGATCCAATTTAGTTTTATCTTACTATGTTCCTTCTTTGACTGAAAGATGTAAATCGGGTAAACACCCCTCCCTCACCAGCAGAAAACCTGATCAAATTCAAAGTGAATATGAACTATGATTTAAAAAATATTATCTGTTCAAATATTATGCTTGTCTTCATGGGGGCACTCATATATCTGAGCAGATGCCCAACTGTTAAGCACCCATTAGTCACTTCCCTCATCCAAAAATCACATCTGTTTCTAAAACCCCAATTCACACAGTCATACAGTAATGTTTTTTACGTAACTTCTTCTCAGTTTTCCATGCATCCATTTTTCTATTCACTTTCAAGAAGAATGATATGTATAGACAGAAATAACAGAATTATGCAATAAATATAACAGTCATTAAAAACCTAGTCTTCCAAATTTTAACCTGATCAATTCTGTCTGGTGCTTAATAAATAAAACTTTTTGATGAGGATACTGTTCAATAATAATTTTTATTTATGAATATTTGAGAGATACATTTCCACTTCCTCCAACGAAATTACAGAAAAGGGGCAGAAAAAAAACCCAGAAATGTACTGTAAAGGAGACCACAGAGAGAACTACAAATATTATTTCAACAAAATAAGTTCCTCTAGCTGTAATGCTTCGTTCAGCATATATCTGCTGAAAGCTCAAAACCCTTCTTTTTTTAAATCTCAGTTAAAACTGTGACAAAAATGATATGTTTCTCAAACAGGTCAAACCAAGTCTTCAAAATTTTTGGGAAAAAATTGTTGATTAATTCTTTTACTGAGGTCTGTGATATGGTTGTAACAACTGAGGTGAATGCAGGGTTTACTATCTTAGCCCATTCTACTGGCCTGTTGTGGTTTAACCCGGCAGGCACCTAAAACAACCACACGGCTGTGTGCTCACTCCCCCCTCCCCAGTGGGATGGAGGAAAATTGGAAAAAAGGTAAAACTCATGGGTTGAGATAAAGACAGTTTAATAGGACAGAAAAGGAAGATGATGGGGATGATGATGATAATGATTATGATAATAATAGAATATACAAAACAAATTATGAACAACACAAGTGTTCAGCACCCGCAGGGCACTGATGCCCGAGACACGGTTTAAANAAAAAAAACCCAGAAATGTACTGTAAAGGAGACCACAGAGAGAACTACAAATATTATTTCAACAAAATAAGTTCCTCTAGCTGTAATGCTTCGTTCAGCATATATCTGCTGAAAGCTCAAAACCCTTCTTTTTTTAAATCTCAGTTAAAACTGTGACAAAAATGATATGTTTCTCAAACAGGTCAAACCAAGTCTTCAAAATTTTTGGGAAAAAATTGTTGATTAATTCTTTTACTGAGGTCTGTGATATGGTTGTAACTGAGGTGAATGCAGGGTTTACTATCTTAGCCCATTCTACTGGCCTGTTGTGGTTTAACCCGGCAGGCACCTAAAACAACCACACGGCTGTGTGCTCACTCCCCCCTCCCCAGTGGGATGGAGGAAAATTGGAAAAAAGGTAAAACTCATGGGTTGAGATAAAGACAGTTTAATAGGACAGAAAAGGAAGATGATGGGGATGATGATGATAATGATTATGATAATAATAGAATATACAAAACAAATTATGAACAACACAAGTGTTCAGCACCCGCAGGGCACTGATGCCCGAGACACGGTTTAAATCCCCAGCCAGCTTCCCCCAAGTTATGTAATGAGCATAACGTCATATGGTAAGGAATATCCCTTTGGCCAGTTTGGGTCAGCTGTCCTGGCCGTGTCCACTCCCAGCTTCTTAGATGCCCCCAGCCTCCTCACTGGTGGGGCAGTATGAGATGCTGAAAAGTCCTTGACTTGGTGTAAACATTGCCTAGCAACAACTAAAAACATCAGGGTGTTATTAACATTATTCTCATCCTAAATTCAAAACACAGCAGTATACCAGCCATTAGGAAGAAAATTAACTCTATCCCAGCTGAAACCAGGACAGCCTAAAAAAAAGTAAGATCCAGCAGACAATCTACTCAACATGAATGTAAGAAGAAATACTGGAGAAAGATGGTTGTTGTTGGTGGTGCTTCCAGAAGTAAATCTTAAGTTCAAGAAGCAATAAATTTCTATGTATTTTAAAAGTCTGTCATGATTTGTTCCCCACAACCCTGAGCTTTCTGTTTCCAACTGAACTAAGCCAAGATATGTTGAAACACCCAGAAGGGAAGCTGTTCAGATATTGTATGCTGCTTAAGCAGACACGGGAGACATGAGTAGTCTCTNGGCAGGCACCTAAAACAACCACACGGCTGTGTGCTCACTCCCCCCTCCCCAGTGGGATGGAGGAAAATTGGAAAAAAGGTAAAACTCATGGGTTGAGATAAAGACAGTTTAATAGGACAGAAAAGGAAGATGATGGGGATGATGATGATAATGATTATGATAATAATAGAATATACAAAACAAATTATGAACAACACAAGTGTTCAGCACCCGCAGGGCACTGATGCCCGAGACACGGTTTAAATCCCCAGCCAGCTTCCCCCAAGTTATGTAATGAGCATAACGTCATATGGTAAGGAATATCCCTTTGGCCAGTTTGGGTCAGCTGTCCTGGCCGTGTCCACTCCCAGCTTCTTAGATGCCCCCAGCCTCCTCACTGGTGGGGCAGTATGAGATGCTGAAAAGTCCTTGACTTGGTGTAAACATTGCCTAGCAACAACTAAAAACATCAGGGTGTTATTAACATTATTCTCATCCTAAATTCAAAACACAGCAGTATACCAGCCATTAGGAAGAAAATTAACTCTATCCCAGCTGAAACCAGGACAGCCTAAAAAAAAGTAAGATCCAGCAGACAATCTACTCAACATGAATGTAAGAAGAAATACTGGAGAAAGATGGTTGTTGTTGGTGGTGCTTCCAGAAGTAAATCTTAAGTTCAAGAAGCAATAAATTTCTATGTATTTTAAAAGTCTGTCATGATTTGTTCCCCACAACCCTGAGCTTTCTGTTTCCAACTGAACTAAGCCAAGATATGTTGAAACACCCAGAAGGGAAGCTGTTCAGATATTGTATGCTGCTTAAGCAGACACGGGAGACATGAGTAGTCTCTAGAGAAACCAAAAAAAAAAAAAATTCTTATATGCTGTAGAAAAGGTCTATGTTGTAGAAAGTTTTACAAAAGTGAATAACGTATAGTTTGCTTGTGATGCTTTAGAGGTTAAAACTACAGCAGATTTTGTCTTCTATGACAGTTTTACAGGCTAAATTATAGTATGCCCATGCAATCAGCAACATTCAGGCTTACAAGGAGAATAAAATTAGATACAGTGGGAGGAAACTTTCCAAAACCTAATGAAATTTGCAATATTAGTATAATTTCTTTTTTGAGCTCAAATTATTATCATAGAACAGACTTAATGGCCCTGAAGGAACTGACAGGCCTTACTGATTCTGCCCAGCCTCCTCCCATCCATCCCTGTGGCCCTGCCTAGCCATCCCCGGGCCATGTCTCACCCTGTTTCCCCACACCAGGCCAGACCCTGACCCCCACTGGCAGGATCACATCCCACCCAGCCTTGTCCCAGCCCCATTCCCATGCCTGATGTCTGGCCCATGCTGTGCCCTGACACACAGCAGCAAAAATTCTTGCCAAAAGGCATAAATTCCTCTCATAGTTTCTCCCTTGCTTCCTTCCATTTAAAATTTTCTGTTTCATTTTATAAGATTCTTCAAGGTTGGTTGTTTGGTCCTCGTTACTCCTCGAGGAGCATAGGGCTGCAACAACACTATGCCACCGAACCCGGTGGGATAGTGTTGTTGCAATTTCTGTAACAGGTTTTGTTTTTTACATGATTGGGTTGTTAGCCCAAAACAAAACCCCCAACCTGGAGGGCCAGGGTGCAACATTTTAGTCTGGCCCGACAAGGCACGCAAGCCACCACACCACGACAAGGTAAGTTGCACCAACTAGTGGTGGATTCTTCAAGGTAGTCTTTACTAAAGGAAATTAAAACACCAAACAACAGCTCATTTAATCACATGTATTGTACCTGGCTGAGACGGAGTTAATTTTCCCCGCAGCAGCCCCCCCAGCGCTGTGCTGTGTCTGGGCAGCCAGCAAGGTGTTGGTAACACACCGGTGTTTTGGCTCCTGCTGAGCAGCGCTGGCACAGCACCAGGGCTGTCTCTCCAGCGTCCCCCTCACCAGCAGGCTGGGGGTGGGCAGGATCTTGGGAGGGGACACGGCCAGGACAGCTGACCCAAACGGACCAAAGGGATGTTCCATACCATATGGGGTCTGCTCAGCAATAAAAGCTGAGAGAAAGGGAGCAGGAAAAAGGAGGGAGTATTTGTTATTACAATGTTTGTCTTCTGGAGCAACTGCTATGCATACTGAAGCCCTGCTTCCTGGGAAGTGACTGGACATCACCTCCTGATGGCAAGTAGAGAATAAATCTTTTGGTTTCCTTTGCTTCCACGCATGGCCTTTGCTTTTGCTTCATTAGATGGTCTTTATCTTGACCTGCGAGGTTTTTTCCATCTTATTTTCTCCCCACCCTGTCCTGCTGAGGAGTGATAGAGTGGCTTGGTGGGCACCTGGCATCCAGCCAAGGTCAACCCACCACATCAGATTTGAACTTACAGGCAAAAAATTAGATGTAGGCATGATTTTCAATGAGGTAGGGATATCAAGGCATACATCAGAAGTTAGTACTCAAAGTTGGGACCTTACATATAGAATGGTAATTAATAACCATAAACATCTTTCTAAAAGACAATTAAGCCAAATTCATACCTGTTAAAGGAAAAACAGAAACAAATTCTTTACGTGTTTTATCTAAAACTAATGTACCTTCAACTGAGAATCTTCAGAGTATTAAGTAAAATGGATTTGGCTTAGGTCCATTTTATTTTAATAAGATACTACCCACAGATTGTCCATTTCTTGATAGATAACAGAACCTCACAGAAACGTTAAAGATAAAGTTTTGAAATTTGAAACATTTTATGGAGATATCTCAATTTTGAATAAATTTGACAGTAAAGGCAAATGTGTTTTGATGGTTTTGAATTCAGCCAGTTCTTATCTAGTATTGTTCCATTTCCCTTAGTATTACCTCAAATATAAAATAGCTATTCAAGTTATATGCATAACGGCATAAATGTCAAATAATTAAAAGAAAGGACATTTAAACAAGACTCAAAAAAAAAAAAGAACTGTTCTGATCCTCCTCAATGATGAGAACTTATTGCTCTTTGGTGATAACTTTGGCCTTCTACTCTAGTTCAAAACAGGAAAATAGGCACAATATACTTTTTTCTTATTAGAATGGAAATTCTCATTCATGATAATAAAAAAAAAACTTATTAATAATACACTAAATATGTAGGTATTTCCAAATGCGTTTTTGAATAAAAACTGATTTTCTTTATATATGTATGTATATTGATATATAAGCACTCAATCCCTGCACAAATATATTTATGCAATAAAATCCACATGCATATACATACAAAGCATAAGAAGTTTATTGACTTCTGTACAGATTTATAGAAACCTATATAGATCTGTAGTCACCAAGAAACAAAGTAGATGTTCTACAGTCAAAAGAAGAGAGACAGTCCCTCTACCAGTGAATTTATCTTTGCTGTATCTTGGATATCAGTAACAGTCTAAACACAGCAATCAAAAATAATGCATGGACTAATTTACTGTTTAGGTAAACTATACGAAAACACTATAGTGTTTTCAGTGTAAGATAAACTGCTACCAATACTTGAGATAGCATTTTAAAGAGCTGCAGACATAAAATAAGGCACAGAACTACTTTGGCCTTCTTTTTCAAACCAACATTTTGTCTTCAGTGACTCTTTTAACTCATTTTGCGTGGTTACATTTACAGCAGCAAACAGAAAGAGCAAGCTCAAACTGGCTTAGCATAGAAAGCACACAGTATTCCAGCAGAAACCACAAATACTACAGAAATAAAGCTTTTTCTTATTAGTAGTGTCTTATAAGTCAATATTTTCAAGCTGAGAACAGCAATAAGAAGCAGCATGAATGAATTTCAATGAAGCACAAAAACTTTTTTCCCGAATAAAAATGCAAATTTTGACACAAGTGTTTTTCTAGTGCTATGATAAAGACTTATTCTCACATGAGAACTGTCCAGAAATACATCTTTGTGTACTTCAAGGTCAATTGAGTATTTGATAAAATTTTTATTTATTTTAAATTCTGAACCGCCTTTAAAAACAAAAACTAACTTGAAAGATGATCATTGTCTTTAATGAAGTGTCAAAATGAATTAATACCTTCCTGGAGTTTCAACAGTTCTTGTTTGGTAGGAGGTTGAAAAACAGGGGATTGATGATCATCTTCCATATAGTCATTAGTGGAATCTCCCTCTCCCTGCAAGACTCATTTTACGCATACATCCAACTACCATACATGCATAATAATTTACAGTAGGCAAGAAGATAACTTTGATCAAAACGCAGCACAAATTTTGAACAGTATGGGCCTCTAGAAAGAGGCTCTGCCACTCACAAAAGGAATTGAAGGTTTCAGAGGGATTTAATAGCTTAAAGGGTGATGACACTAGTGCTGCAGTCTCAGTGGAATTAAATCTGACTTGATCCAATTAACAACACAGAATAGGAACCATAAAAGGCTAACTTAAAAAAAAAAAAAAAAAAAAAAAAGGAAAAAAAAAAAAACCTTTCAGAAGGACTATGGAATTTTTCCACTATCTAGGATAACTGATGTGATACGCTGCAATTAAGATTTAGACTTATCATGGAATGAAGATGATGGTACACTGCTGTAAGTACTTTCTTCCCCTTCTAAGATCCACAGAGTCCACTCCTGTGATCACCAATACAGTTTGGCCATATTTGTTACACAGAAAGGGTAGAAAATTATGAACCTGAAATCAGAGAAGAAAAAGGATTCTATATGCATGGTTTTTAAAGTAGCTGCACTTTTGTTCCACTGTTTACCAATTGTTAAGTTTTTTTTTAAACACATTTAAGTTTCTTTAATTGACACCTTGTAATTGACCTGGTAATGTAAAGGAAAGTTGTCTGACATCTATTAATATCTATGATCAGGTATTTTAATCCTTCCTATTCTCATGTAAGACAGTTTACACATAGACAGACAAAATACAATGCCTATATGTAAATTTTGGACATCCTATCTCACCTTAAATTTTCTATTTGTTCAATACTTGACACATCTTGAATTTCAGTTCTGAAACCCACTATGGATTTTTCATGCCTCTGTAGCAGAAATGTGGACCTTTTAGAGGGATGGAAGCAAATAATAACCATTTCACATGTGTCCTCACCTTGGCATCCTTTCCCATCATTGCACATAAGCCTGTAATCCCTCTCATCCCCTAAACAGGTAACTATTATTATACTAGACACTTTTCTCTCCTTTATCTCTCATTTTCAGGCTGTTACAAAATCCTACCATTTTCCCTTTAGAACATCTCCAAAATCTAGCCTTTCCATTTAATTTGTGTTCTCAGGAAGGAGTAGTCATTCAGGAAATAACTGAGGCATAACAAGGGCACTGACATGTCTATCATGTACTTCACTCCATTCCTCTTAATACTCCAACTACTCCCTCCTTTGGCTCTAGTTCACCTTCTTTCCCCATTTCGAATTCCTTACCCCCTGCTCTGAAGGCTTTCTCCTTCTCTGTCCAATATAAGTCAGTTATTACTTAAATATTCAAAATCTTTTAAAAGCACTTTGGTGTCATGTTCTAGGCTTCTCCCTAGACTTCATTCCCAATACTTTACATAATACCTTCTGCTCTTTCAGATGGGACTCCTTATCTTCACAGTCCTTTAAACAATGAAAACAAAGTGCAATTTTGAAAGCACACATGGCATTCTTTTTTTCCTCATTTTTTATCTGTGTATTTTTCAGGTCTGTTTTTGTTCCTACTTTTTATTAGTCAGTAGAAGCATTGGCTATTTTAGTACTAAAATTAGGAGTAAAACAATACAATAGCTAGGTCTAACATTTATACATGTTCAGAAGTTTCTGCTTCTAATCATCCATCTCATATAATGTATTTAGTGGAATCCTTGTTTTGTCTGTCTATTTAGGATGTCCTTGGGGTACTAAGATCCTTCTACTAAGTGTTATAAAAAGCCTAAAATGTGTCCAGACAATGGGACAAATTGTATTCTTTACTATGTCCTCACAGATTTAGATTAGCTGTATTGACTTCAAAATTTTGCATTGATCAAAAGAGGAAAACATTTGTATGAATGCCTCTGGAACAAAAATTATTCTGTTTCATATATTTTGCAGAACTACTGAGAGGACTGTAAAGACAGGGAAGGTATAGGTGACATCCTGCTGCTGGATCAGTATCCCTACTCTTAAGCTGAACTGGATTAAAGAGGATAAAGAAATAAGAAGATTCATGAAGGTTTTTTGTGTTTGGAATCTGTGATAAACCTTATAAGAAGTGAGAAGTTACATAACCATGCATTTTTTGTTGAAAGAACTTTCTTATATTGCTACTCCTTTTTTAATGGTAAAAAAAAAATTCAGTTATCTTTTGGTGCAGTATTGGCTGTGATGAACTGATGAAGGTGGGATACAGCTATTTAAAGAAAATTTTAGATTGAAGTCTTCCCAAAAAGGGAAGAGAAGCGGCTAACCCCCTAAATGTTATACATTTAGAGGCATGTGAAAATGATGACTAGAGTCTGCGTCTTTTTCTTCCCTTATAGCTTGTACACTGCTGGGCATGCATTGGTGTCCTGGTTTCAGCTGGGATAGAGTTAATTTTCTTCCTAATGGCTGGTATACTGCTGTGTTTTGAATTTAGGATGAGAATAATGTTAATAACACCCTGATGTTTTTAGTTGTTGCTAGGCAATGTTTACACCAAGTCAAGGACTTTTCAGCATCTCATACTGCCCCACCAGTGAGGAGGCTGGGGGCACTCAAGAAGCTGGGAGTGGACATGGCCAGGACAGCTGACCCAAACTGGCCAAAGGGATATTCCTTACCATATGACGTCATGCTCAGTATATAACTTGGGGGAAGCTGGCTGGGGGTTTAGACCATGGCTCAGGAGCTAGCTGGGCATCAGTGGTGTGCGGGTGCTGAGTATTGTGCATCACTTGTTCTGCACATTATATTAATTATATTTATTATTATTGTCGTTGATTATTTTGTTGTTATCATCTTACTTTTCTGTCCTATTAAACTGTCTTTATCTCAACCTATGAGTTTTACCTTTTTTTTGCCCAATTTTTCTCCATCTCACTGGGAAGGGGGGAGCGAGCAAACAGCTGTGCGGTTGTTTTAGCTGCCTGCCAGGTTAAACCACAACAACTGGTAAGACAAGAATGCTTAAAGACTGCTTCTACATTGCTTAGGCCCTCATGGTATATTTTCACAAGGCAAAGGAACAATGGAAAAAAGAGGAATACAGTTACAATTAAACTTTATTAGAGAACAAAAACCAGCACTGAGTTTGGTTTTGGGTGGTTGTGTTGCTCTCTTGAGGCATCAGATTGCCGGCACCATAATCTGAAGTTGTTATCCCTGTAGTACAAGCTTCTTCACCCTGTTCTAGGCAAATGCTTCAGCCATAACCAGCAAGGGCTACTTATAGATCTGAAGAACTGAGGTTTAGTGGCATTTGTTTTTTATTGTTTTGACAGGGTATACCAAAATGATCTTTTAATTAGTGATAGCTTTTAGCATTACCTATGAACTTTTTGGAGAAACTTTAGAGAGTGAGAACCCATTAAGAATTCAGAAACACTTTGATCACCTTTTCAGACCAGGTTAGAAAATAATCCAGTTTTATTGTATTAAAAATGTGAAGTTTCAAATTTATTTCTAAACTTCATTCAATGACTTTAGATTTAGGTTCCATCACTGGGACTTTCATACTTTGCAAAAGTTAGACTTTCTGTATACAAACTCAATAGTAATCTAACACATGAAAACAAATTTTAGCTTTGAGTGGCATGGTATCCAGGAAAGGGAAAGAAAAATAAAAATAAGAATCATCATCCTCCTTGTGGACCCCAACTTATTTCTGTGAAATGATCCAAACAGCACATTATATTGACTTAGTTCACATGATAATATAGCTAATGCTAATGCCAAGAGGATAAATAATGTGCTTAACATTCTCTGCAGAGGATGGAGGGAAGATTTTTGTGTGTGAAGAAAATTGAATCACACCTAAATTTCCTTAGTCTGACAAATTACCTCTGCTACATTCTATGTCTCTATTCAATTAAACAAATATTCTGGTGGTCCAACATTATTTAACCATGATTAAACTCACTTAAAATAAAATTATGATTTTTTCCTCATCAAAGGTTCTTTTAGAAAGAGCAGCACTTTTCAGCTTTCTGCCTTAATTTATTCTTCATTTGTGCCAAAGGAGCTAAGTTGGATTCTAACCTTGACCAAATTAGTAACTGAGAATCATTCAGAAGAAAAAGTTTAATCTCAGGAGTAAAAGGTTGATATTAAGATGCTGTCAGAATTTAATGTGATAAAGAGAAAAGCAATTCCATGCTGCTTGAAATGAACAACATAGTTGAAACTCTTTGAAAAATGTTCTCTATATTTTGGAACCTACATAATCACAACGTAATGGACTTGTGTCAGCTTTTTTGCCAACAATAAAATTTTCAGTTGCACTTTTTTATGTGCCTAATTAAGCACATTGGGACAACAAGAAAAGGGCACTTATGATTTGGCCTTTTGGTTGCATTCGAGTACCTTATCATCTTTCCTAAATTGCAGGGCCCAGAACTGCATGCAGTGCTCAAGGTGAGGCAACACCAACGCTGAATACAGGGGGATAATCCTCAGTTTGGACCGGCTGGTAATGCTGTGTTTGATGCATCCCAGGCTGGGCTTTGCCCTCCTGGCTGCCAGGGCACACTGCTGACTCATGGTGAGCTGCTGTCAACCAGCACCCCCAGATCCCTTTCTGCAGGGCTGCTCTCCAGCCACTCCTCTCCCCATTTATACTTGATCCCGGCATCACTCTGTCCCAGGTACAGAATCTGGTATTTGTTCTTGTTAAATTTCATGCCATTGATGATTGATACCAGCAATAACTGCTGCTGCTCCTTTATATATTGCATAGAGTAATATAATATCTGTATTTAGAACAAAATACATTTTAGTAGAAGTCCATGTTTAGAGATACTATCTTTCTGTTTCCAATACTAAAGAAAACCTATATAATACTATTTATTTATTAACAGATAACTCAGTTGTTATATGGATTGTTCAGCCTTTCAAGCATAATGTTTATAGCTTTATCTTGTTGGCCAATGTCTACAGAACACCTAGCAAGTCTACTTTGCAAAGTACTACTTTTCAAATAATCTCAGACAGAGATAGAGGCACACAAACCACACCCACACACCCCATACACACATTTGGTTGTAAAAATTCTCTTCTACAAGCCTGATTTCAAGCCTCATGTAGTGGTATGTGAATAGAGAATGAGATACCTCCAAACCTCAGGTAGAAATTTACAAAGATGTTCACAATTTTTGCTGCTTTGCCAAGGGACAGCCAGGGTTGAACAGCTTTCTGTGGTGTTGGTTTTTCTTTTTTTTCAGGCAACAGATGCATCATGCACTTGAACATTCAAACAGACTTAGCTAATCATAGCAATCATGCCCCAGGGAGGAGTAAAATACTGTTCCTCCACTTACAATCATTTCTTCATCTGATGCTTGAGAAGGTACTAGTTGCCATTAGAGACTGGAGATTATGGGAAAAGGCTCATAGACAAAAACTGCTGTCTGACATTGCTCTGCAATGGCTCTGGGAGGAAAGGCAACAATCCCAGACAGGTGTAAAGATCAGAGCAATCAAACCAAGAAAGCCTACAGAGAAAAAAGGATTCTACCTCAGTCAGTGAGGGGGTGAGAGAAGGAGAGCATCTTGAAAGAAAAAAAGAAAATCTAGTAGAGAGAAAAAGAAGGCAAGATACAGAAAACATATTGAGAAACAAAACCATGACTTTATATTTATATTTATATTTGTATTTATATTTACATTCAGTAGTTCTTATAGTGAGATAAATGATACTAGTTAGTTGTTTTGTTTAGTCTTGTCTTTTTTTTCTTTTCTTTTTTTTTTTTTTTTTAGTGAGCATTATTCTTTTTTGTTCTGTAGTAATTTTATACCTAGAATAATGACCAATAAGAAATAGGTCTTATTTTGCAGCTGGCCTTTGGGTTTTATTTGGAATTCCTAAAGCTAAACAATACACAGACATACAGAATATGTGTGTCTTCCAACATATCCTTGTTTATTCAATAAGAAATGAAAGACAGGGAAACAAAGTATTTTGCCTACAATTCCTCACCAGTGAGGCCTGATAATACTAATTCATAACCTGAATAAAACATACTGAAGAAGATCACAGGTATGAAGAAAGTGAGTTAGAGAAATATATTTATGAGTCTTGGTCCTTGAACAAAGCCTGTACAGTGAGATTTGTAGTGACACAAGATGAACAAATATGAGAGGTAGATTCTTTCTTTCTCTGTCCACTGATAACTTAAGAGAGTGTTGTATGATATTAGTGCTGCCAATTTACAGCTTCTAGGTGACTAGGTAAGGAGTGGTTAAACCCCATATGGGTAATAGCAAAAATAAAGGTTTTTTTAATCCACAGAAGTCCATTGTTAAGTTTTCTTCTTTATTCCTTCTGCTCTTTCCTATATGTTCCCAGAGACTGTTACTGAACATTCACTTTCAGCAACCTTATGATAAGCCATCGGTTTAATAGGAAAAAAACTGTTGGAAAAACTTTTGTCATAACAGCACTGAGACTAAGAGATTAAGCAAGCCTGTACTATCTGTGGATTTTTTCTGGTTATTTTTTTTGGGTGGGGTTTTTGTTCTTTTTTAGGTTACAGAATTTAAGCAAGGGTGAGAACTCATTTGGTTTCTGTAGTTTCATCTGGGTTAGAGAAAAAGACCTATAGCAAGATTTAATGCACAACAGCAATAAGATGCAGTGTTTTGGATTTTTTTTTTTTTAACATGTGGAGAAGGAGTTTAAAATAGAAAGAAGAAAGACTGTGAGAGAACTTTATTTCTTTGAAAGAGAACTCCCTCATTTTTTTCAGTATTAATGAAATTTGTCTTTTGCAAGTAAGTGTCTTGAAAGATGGGAACTATTAGGTATACCCAAAGCTGGTTGCCATTCAGAATAGTTTGAAAAAAGAGTTACTTTTTAAAAAGAAAACAAAAAGAAAACTTAAGCTTTTGACTGAGGGTTGATGATATAATATTATGCTTTGTATTATAGGAATAGTTTTTTATAAATGAATGGCTATATCAAAGCATTGCAAAAAGAAAATTGCAAGTAACACTGATCTTTTGCACACATTCAATTTGGTGTATTTCTATAAATCTCAGCAATTTCCTTATTCCAGAGTACTTTTTTTTTTTTCCCCTGCAGGATCCAGGAGTTATTTTGAAGAAGTAGGAAATACACCCTCTAAGAAAATAGAAATTTGCTGAGACTTGCATGTAATTGCAGCTTCATGATTGTTTTCCCTTGCAGTAAAAATTCCAAAGTGTGATAACATAAAAATGTTGCTCTTTCAGTAGCAGACTGCTACCTGAAATTATAACTTTCTACCTTCAGGCATATCCAACTCAAAAAAAAAGTCATATGCAGACCAATACCAGTGGTTCAAGTTACAGATCCCCTCCTCCAAGCTCACGAGTAATGCATCCCAAAAAGAGGAAGTCAGGCAAAAATGCCAAGAGGCCTTCATGGATGAACAAGGAACTCCTGGACAAACTCAAAGACAAAAAGGAAGCCTATCAGAGGCTGGAATAAAGACCAGGTAGTCTGAGAGGAATACAGAGAAATTGTCCAAGCAGCCAGGGATCAAGTTAGGAAAGCTAAAGCCCTGATGATAGAGTTAAATCTGGCCAGGGATGCCAAGAGCAACAAGAAAAGATTCTATAGGTACGTCAGCAACAAAAGGAAGACCAGGGAAAGAATGAGCCCCCTTTGGAAGGAAAAAGGAGACCTGATTACCTGGGATATGTAGAAGGCTGAGGTACTCAATGACTTTTTTGCCTCAGCCTTCACCAGCAAGTGCTCTAGCCACACCACCCAAGTCACAGAAGGCAAAGGTAGGGTCTGGGAGAATGAATTGAATTTTCCCATTGTAGGAGAAGATGAGGTTCAAGAATATCTAAAGAACCTGAAGGTGCACAAGTCCGTGGGACCCAATGAGATGCATCTGTGGGTCCTGAGGGAAGCGGTGGATGAAGTTGCCAAGCTACTATCCATCATGTTTGAGAAGTCATGGCAGTCTGATGAAGTTCCCACTGACTGGAAAAGGAGAAAAATAACCCCCATTTATAAAAAGTGAAAAAAAGGAAGACTCAGGGATCTACAAGACGGTCAGTCTCACCTCTGTGCCTGGCAAGATCATGGAGCCAGTCTTCCTGGAAACTATGCTCAGGCACATGGAAAATAAGGAGGTGATTAATGACAGCCAGCTTGGCTTCACTTACAGCAAATCATGCCTGACAAATTTGGTGGCCTTCTGTGATGGGTTACAGCATTAGTGGATAAGGTAAGAGTGACAGATGTCTTCTACCTGGAATTGTGCACAGTATTTGACACTATCCCTCATGACATCCTTGTCTCTAAATTGGAGAGACATGGATTCAACGGATGGACCACTCGGTGGATAAGGAATTGGCCAGATGGCTGGACTCAAAGAGTTGTGGTCAATAGCTCAATATCCAAGCAGAGACCAGTGACGAGTAGCATTCCTCAGGGGTTGGTATTGGGACCAATGCTGTTTAACATCTTTGTCAGTGACATGGATAGTGGGATCGAGTGCACCCTCAGCAAGTTTGCCGATGACACCAAGCTGTGTGGTGTGGTCAACATGCTGGAGGGAAGGGACACCATCCAGAGGGATCCTTACAGGCTTGAGAGGTGGGCCCATGTGTATCTCATGAAGTTCAACAAGGCCAAGTGCAAGGTCCTGCACATGGGCCGGCACAATCCCAAGCATAACTGCAGGCTGTGTGGTGATTGGATTGAGAGCAGCCCTGAGGAAAAGGACTTCAGGGTGTTGGTGGACAATAAGCTCAACACGAGCCAACAGTGTGCGTTAGCAGCCCAGAAAGCCAACCATGTTCTGGGCTGCATCAAAAAAAGCGTGACCAGGAGGTTGAGGGAGGTGATTCTGCCCCTCTACTCTGCTCTTGTGAGACTCCACTTGGAGTACTGCATCCAGCTCTGGGGTCCCCAGTACAGGAAAGACATTGAGCTGTTGGAACAAATCCAGAGGAGAGCCACAAAGATGATCAGAATGCTGGAGCACCTCTCCTATGAGGACAGGCTGAGAGAGTTGGGATTGTTCAGCCTGGAGAAGAGAAGGCTCCAAGGAGACCTTATTGTGGCCTTCCAGTACCTGAACGGGCCTACAGGAAAGCTGGAGAGGGACTGGTTACAAGGGTGTGTAGTGATAGGACAAGGGATAATTGCCTTAAACTGATTTAGATTAGATATAAGGAAGAAATTCTGTATTGTGAGAGTGGTGAGGCACTGGAACAAGATGCCCAGAGAAGCTATGGATGCCCCATCCCGGGAAGTGTTTAAGACCAGGTTGGATGGGGCTTTGGGCAACATGATCTAGTGGAGGGTGTCCCTGACCATGGCAGGGTGGTTGGGACTAGATGATCTTTAAGGTCCCTTTCAACCCAAACCATTCAGGAAAAAAAAAATTAAAAAAAAAAAAGTGAACCATGGCATGCCATACGTATCAGGCACACGTACTGATAAGGTAATTGATATTGATAGACTCTTACTATGGGACATTTTGGGACTTTCAGACTCCAAAATATTTATTTACGCTGCAAAGTCAGGAAGAGAGAACACTATTGTTTCAGTGTCTGTTAAATCTGAATGAGAACAGGATAGCCACTAAGCAGAGTATCTACTTGATTTTTGTAAGAGTTTTGGGTGAGGCCAGTTATGATTGGACTGATGGAAAATAAACAAAAGTAAATTCAGAAACAGTCTTAGCACAGAAAGGAGAATGTTTCAGAGAATAATAGAATAGTGTGGTTTTCTAGTTTTCCTGTGGGACTAGACCTGCTCATTTCACATTGAAAACAGGTAGGTATCATATGGTTTACAATAACTTAGGAATCTGACTTCAAGTGACACATCTAAATCCTTACTAAACTACAATAAAACTATCTCAAGAATGATGAAAATATGGGAGTCCAAATCCTGTCACGCACTGTTGCCTAACCACTGCCAGAGGGGCACAAGAATTTCTTTGCTGCTCTCAAAAGGTCCATGAGGAGCACCTAATGATAGATCTATATGCTCTCTTTGCCTTTGTTTGAGGGGAAGGAAACAAAAGAATGCTCCAGTCTTGCATTAAATTTCCACAGCCCCTAAAGCCTTCCACCACATCATTTTTCTAAGAAGTGGATACCATAAACCACCCCAAATGTTGCTAGACATCAGACAACATGCAGGAATGGAAAATCATGAAAAGATGATACAGTCATTATTATACATGTCTTCCTAATATTTGAAAATTAACTCTAATTCAGTTATTAAGACTTGAACCCCTAATAAGAAAACACACCAGTACAGCCTTCCACATTATTGAAAGGTAACAGTTACACAATAGCATAAAATACTGTAAGAGTTCAACAAACAATAGTGGGTGATCATTTTCTAGGTTCTAGCTATATAAAATATAAATCTTGTCTGACTCATGATTTTAGGGAGACCAGGACCAAAACAACAAAATTTTATACATTGTTTCTTTACCAAATTGTTCTTGTAATTTCCCATATTTAGAGAAAAAAAAAAAAAAAAAGTCGTTATTTTTTCCAGGGGAAACATATTAGGTAAGATAGGCAAAATAACTTACCAAATGATACTACAGTCCTATATTGAGCTACTTATGGGAGATATTATCAGCTGTAATTTTGGTATTAATGAGCAAACAAAACCTCTTTTGCATGCACATCTCCATTTGGCATTTCCTCTCTTACGCAAATAATTTTTAGATTAAAAAATGTATTACATAGCACGCTTATCACTTTCTAGCACAGAAATAATAAGGAGCAGGCATCTGAGTTTTTTGAATGTAGTCATGTTTTTTTTGGGAAATACCTTTTGTGAAATTTGTTTTCTGAAACCATATTTATCACTTTCTGTCTGGCAGGAGTTGAGGAAGGGAAATATTAAGAGCATTTCTAATGCACATAAGACCATGTCTAGTCTATTTTTCTAACTGAGCCTCTTTCCAAGAGAAAAAGACAGAACTGCTGAAACAGCTGCATTACTAGAAACATATCTGAATCCTTTGCGTGCTCTGATCTATGTAGACAGGGTGGAGGTGGGAGGAAGGGAACAAACCTATCAACTAATGAAAGCCAGTAACGAATTTAAAAGTTTACAGCATTTAAGAACCAAAATTAAGGATTGTGTTTCCTAGGTATTTTTTGTTCATTGTACATTTCATTACCTTTATAAGCTAGAACTTCTTCACCTTAAAATTGATGCTGCTGTAAGCAGTAACATGGTAGATCCATAATTCACCTCTCAATCAGTTAAACACTGCCTTCAAGAAAGGGACTCCTCCATTTAAGTAGTCGTCTATGTTCTCTGTGAAATGTGTTTACTCATAAATATGTAATCCACTGGTGTATTGTGCTATGTATCTTTCTCAAGCACCTGGTCCACCGAGATAACCACTTATTTCTGTTGCCATCTGTGATAATTATAACAGTGTAGCTCTAGTGGAAGAGATTTATGCTATAAAGCTGAAAGTCCACTGTTCAGATGCAGACAGTGATGACTGAGGAGAGGCATAAACATGTTTCCACAAAAAAACATGAGGTATGTATTTAAATCTGAGACAGTACATGTGAAAATGCAGCTGTTAAAAATATGTAACCGATATTACAAAAAAAAAAAAAAGTCACAAATATTAGAAACAGGGTTATACTTATTAAATTAATTCAGTCCCATCCTATTATGATATGTTTTACTAAACAAAACCTAACAGTATTTCTTTCTAAAACATCAGCTTTTAATGTAGATTATATCCATACCATCAAAGCGCAAAAATCCCCACCCATATTTCATTTCTTAAGAAAGATAGTCCTAAAGATAATCCTTGCATTCCTTTGGGAGCCTGTGGGTTCTTAATTATTCTGTTTAGCAAACAAACAGGTGCTCTTCCAGCCTATCCATTTTACTCTGTGCATGCGTAAGCTTCTCTGACAAATAAACAAATGTACCCAGCTAGTTCTTTTCATACAGAGCATGCTAATCAGCTATGAATCAACAGAACTCAGTTAAATCAAATTGCAAATGATCAGTGGCACCACGTTTGTTTTACATTCAGCACTCAATACAATTAATGCATTTTTTCAGTCGTTTGTAATACTTCTACAATTTTGCATATGTCATAACAATAGTTTGGTTTGGTTTGTTTTCTTTTTAACCATTGCACTTAATTATTTTTAGCGAGATAAAGTGCTACCACTGCAGCTTGCTACATGACTATAATTAGTTAAGCTAACAGGTGATTGCTCCCCACATAGAGGGGAAGTAGTTTGGAGGAGTTTGATCATTATGCATAAAAAAGCTATATTTTCCTTTTGTGGGCTTTATTAAACCATTTCAAAATTGAAGTAAAGTCCATTTAAGAATACAAAATTAACTAATTTATTGACAATACTAGTTAAGTCAAACACCATTGTCTATGCAGTGCTAGACAGGATAGACACAAGCTGCAGATGAATTGTTTGATACATTTTAGATTAATCTCATGTTGTTTGGGTTTTTTTAACAATATCTCCTTTCCTTGAGATACTCTAAGCAATTGTTTTGTTTATCATTCCTGTTAATTTTGATAATTCTGAGAATTTGTAGCCAAAGGAGAAGATGATAAAAAGAAACCCCCAAATTTCTTCAAACTCATATATCAATAACTAGCAGACATGTATGAATGAACCTAAAGCTTTTCAACAAATTTTTGTTCATTTTCTAAACCCTTAAAATAGAAACACCGAAAGGCTTTCTAAAGATTGGCAAAATCTGCTCGTTGAGGGGCTGGCACAGAGTTTGAGAAATACCCCAACTTAGCCTTTATTCCTCACTATCAATTTTTTTCAGGATGAAATGTATAATCAACACAAAAAATAAACAGACCTGTCTGGACTGCCCTTACTAGAGAGAGAGAGAAGATGTAATCCTGAAGTTGGAACCCTAAGAATGAAAAATCGTGGAAAACATCCTGAAAAGTCCTCTCAAAAGTTGCTGCATCCTAAAAGACTCCATGGTGGATGTTAGTTCGGAAGGAAAGAGTGAATGGGGTTTTACATGCAGAAGTGAGTGCAGAGCCACAGCTTCTGACAGAGACGTTCCTTGTTTGTGAGTAACCAGTGTAAAATTTGTAAAGGTGCCACGGAGTCAGAGACAATTAGCCATATCATTCCCAGCAGGACTGTATTTGAGGTGTTCCAATATGGCAATTAATTTGCACCTGTGTGCATGGAGAAGCGGGGTGTTGTACCATCAGAGGTGCATGGAGCCTCATGGAGCACAGGTCCACCCTGTCCTCAGATGAGGGATGGCTGTGTGCTGAGCACACAGGATGCACAGATGCGTTGAAGCTGTCGGGTCCTGGGCACATCTCCCCCACTCCTGGGGGATGGGCTCCCTGGGCACTGGACCGACTTAGAATTTGGGTTCTTTTCTAACAGATAATAACATGGATAATTTGTAATACATCTCCTTCACTCATTTATCTAGAAGTCTAACTTAGATAGAAAGGATTGATAAGAATATGACGCATTCGTAGAGGAAGTAAAGATAATTGGCCATAATGGCTGTAACATTTGGTTTCTACTTGGCAAAGCACAGACAGTGCTGTCAACAGACAACTGGCCGCAGATGGACAGCTTATTTGTGAAAGAAAACATAGTGGTGGGTGGACAAAACAATGCTTGTTGGATAAGGGATTCTTTGGATAAGGCACTCTTCTTTCAGTGGAAGGGAGGTTTTGGTTCTAATCACTCCTCTAAATTACAAAGATGCTAGATTTTTAATTGTCTCCTGTGGTCTAAACAATTGCCCTAACCATTGGTTTGGGGGACTTGAGGGTGAAGGAAAGCTACCTTCTTTTAGCTTTTGGTTGACAAGTAAGTCTTCCTTTAAAACACAGGTTTTGTTTCTACATTTTCTATGACTTAAAAAATCACCCCAAAATGGAGCTGATTTAATTTTAAAGCAAATCGAGTATGTCTTGATTCAAACCAAGTACTTTACGTCAGTGAAAACCATGAAAAAAGTTTGATTTTGAGTTAATGGAACATAGTAATTTATCTATTGTTCAATTTCCTGGTCTTGCCACTGAATTGAGAACACACACGCCTTCTTTATCCTCTCTAATCTTTTGAGAATCCTTAAACTAGAATCTGGCCTTGATCAACACTAGATAATAGTTCCTCAAGACTATAGCATGCCAGCCACAGAGTGTCCTTTTCTTTTCCTTTCAGTGCAAACAAAGCAAAGCACAGTAATTTTCTATCCTAAAATGCATGTGTATCTAAGAACAACATGAGCAGAGAACGCTTGTTACTGAGTCTAGGGATCATTGATTGAAACCAAAATCAGAAAAAGGAAATAGGAAAAAGCAGCAGCCATTACTAATAGCATGCTTTTTATGTTTAAAAACATACAAACATTTTAAGAACCTTATATTTTCCCTTTTTTTATCTTCTTGGATGAAAGGCACACCCTGTTACTAAGCCTGTCCTCTTTTGAAGCACATAGGTGTAGATCTCGGACAGATTACACTTCTGTGGCTCACAAATCCCAGAGTGTATGGACACAGTTACTGTCTGGAACTAGAATTCGCCGTTCCCTTTGTAATTATCTTCCAAACCAGATTACCAGATTATGTTTATTCACTGCAGGAGTTTCTTTCTCTCTTTCTCTCTTTCTCTCTTTCTCTCTTTCTCTCTCTCTTTCTTTCTCTTTCTTTCTTTCTTATGTCACAGTGAAAAAATGATATAGCAACTTAACAATATTCATCTCCAAAAAAGATGAAATATTTTTATCAGAGATTATTGGCAGCAAGAGGTGATGAAGGAAAAAGAACAACGAAGATAATACTAGCAACAAGCTAGTGATGAGACTACTGCCAGTTTCAGAAATTACGTAATTATTATTGATTAGGTTTTTTTTTTTTAGAAGATATGCCTGCTTCTAATGACTGCTTTCATTGGCTTTTATGAGGGTTGGTCTAACATAATCAAGAGCTTTTTCCTCTGCACATGCTTTGTTAGCATATTGCAGATGACATAACAAAGAAAAGTATCATGGCCAAGAAGGCATTCACTTAACATGTAGGTCTAAACCTCATAGAGGAAGAGAAGTTATTCATGGTAGATACTGATCCTGAGGTGAAATTCTATTAGTGGCCTGGATTCTAATAGAAGAAGAGCTGTATTGTGTAGGAGTTGTTCACAGTGCTTCCAGTTTTTCTTTTGCAGAAGTATATAGCTGGTTCCATAATTTCATCTGAACTTCATGAACTAGATATGCACTTACCTGGCATACAGCTGGCTGGTTCATGAGATAAGACTCATAAGAACTACAATTTTTCCCATTTGGTCTTTTCTTAGAATGGCAATAATACCCAGATTAAGACAAAAGGGGCATTAACAATGCCAATCAGAAGCAGCATTAATACCAGCAGCATCCTTACACACTATTTTAACAAAGCCTTATGCTATAACATTTTCTCTTGCAGGATTAACAGTAGTTGGTTTTCTTTAATTACAGAGTAACTCTGATCTGAAAGTCCTCACGCTTGCATCTCTGTAGAATCCTTCTTAACTGCTATAGCATTTGGTTTTTTATTTTGGGGGTTTTTTGGGGGGGTTGGGTGATTTTTTTTTTTTATCACAACAGGCATTTTTTGATAAGGCAAAGTTACTTTTTTTTCCATATCTATATCTGGAGTCAGAATCATTACATTCAGGCATTAGTGTTGGTGTTACTAAATTTGTTACATGAAGGAGACAAAAATGAAACAAACACCACCCCACCACCCCCAAATCAAACAGCACAAGCACATCCCCGGTTGATATGAAAAGTTGTGATAATTCAGGTAACCCTATCTAGGCAAGTTCCATAAAAGAACACAGAAACCTAAGTATCACCGAATTGTCTTTGTAGATTCTTCTGTTAAAGAAACAGAATTTTTCAACGGCTTACTACCAATAAGAAATACCACTACCTATTAAAATGTTCCCAGGAACCTATCTGTTTCGAGGCATGACCAGAACTGCCTAGGATGATTGCTGCACAGAAACTGGGCATTCCTCTTATACTAAACAGCCAGAGGATTTTTCAGAGAAAAATTGATAGTCACACACGTAGAACATTTTCTCATGGAATGGGAGGCGGCAGTGACAACTGCAGTGCTTTATAATTGCATTACCATGGATTCAGATGGCTCCTCCAACTTGTCCATTTGGCAAGAGTTAAACCATGAAGTGTGATCCTTTCCAAGTATTCTTTGACCTAATGAATATTTATTCATATCCTAGAAAACAGAATAATTTTAAGTGATCCACCAAAAACTTTACACATTTGAGGAAAAAGAAGTCTAAAATTCTCCCAGAAAGACAATTTAACCCAGCTCTGCCCCACTTGGGTGACTACTCTTACAGATGTATTACTGCATCAAAGGAGACAGGAGCATCGCCTTTCATTTCTGTATGATTCTAATAGAAATTCTAATGCTTACGTACTTGTCTAACTGCCAGAGCAGATCACCCATGTAGAGTTGCAGGCCAAAAGGCTAAACACCTATGTCACGAGAAGGGGAAGTTCTCTAAGCTTACTTCCCTTCTCATCATTTCTTACTGGCTACAGATATGGACAGGATCCATATTTTCTTAGAAGCAGTTTGTATATATTTCTTTTATAAAGACAACCTGCTGCAAGGAACGGGTAAGATAAAACCCTTTACAAAGAGAAGAAAGTGGTCCTTCCCCTGGGACACAGAGTTGAAAGAGATGGCTGGATGAAGCATATAGAGAAGAGATTGTCGTAGCGAGACACGGAGGAGCAGGGGGCAGGCGGCTGGGTCTCAAAGGAGACTGAAGCTGTGTAGGGACCAAAAGGAGCAGCATAAGGCTTATTGTAACCTTGAAAGCTACTAGGCATACTGAAACCTTCCTGTGAGGGCTTCAGGGGAAAGAATAGATTTTTTTCTCACAAACTGTTTATATTTCTATTCTCTCTGACCCAGCGAGTGAATTTTCCAGCCTTAAAAAGTTGAGTTGTCTTGTTTACATTCTGCTAAAAACTGGCTTTAGTTTGAAACTCTTTTTTAAAAATCTACTTTGGGGAATACATAAGCCTAGACAAACCCAACTCCATGCTCTAGCTGACACAGGATCCTATCAGACGTATAGCTCCTCACCTTGAATACTGTGATTTTTCATTTTCTTTCTTATTTTCAGGTATTTTTTAGAAGGTCTTGACATCTCATTTGAGGTTGTGGATATCTCTAGGCAAGAAAGAGAAAATAGGAAATAAATACACTGCTACTACACAGGAGAATCACCTTACAACTACGGTGATTTGACTTAAATGAGGCTTAACTTATAGAGAGACCAGCCATTGGGAAGGAAGCCATATTTTATGGTAGAAAGGTAGGAAAAGATGCCACAAATGGAGCAGATACTGATATTCCTCTGAGTGCTTTGGTTAGTGGACGTGATTTGCCACTTTTCTTTCTGTTATGCAGCTTCTGATACCACAAAAAATCCTGTTGGATTTGGGGACATTTTGTGCATTAAATGTTACTCAACATGAGCCTGTAAAATGAATGCCCAACTTCCAGAATACCATTAATATTTAATGAAACAGATGCCAGAGACTGTCTGATTGTTATTCAGAAATATAATGGGCAAAATCCTTCCACTCTTACTGTATAAAATCCACTGAATGCTACAGCACCTGGCATATGCAATCAAGGAACTTATTTTAAAAAAAAGGAGGAAGCAACAGTAACATTGATTTTTTTACTAGTAAATTTAAGCTTTGTGTTGCCACAGTTAGAGTACCATCAGTCCCCAGCTGCCTGCTACTGCTGTATTATTCACACAGAGGTTTCGTTTTGCACTATCTTTAACCATGCAAAACTGCCATGTAGTTACACAGAGACATTCTGGCATCCTTTTTGTTGCCTAGGCTAGAATTTTAGGTCAAAATCACAAATCTGTAACCTTTAGCACATCATTATCAGGCTGAAACAGTTCCTACTACTATACCTTAGCTGGGGGAAAAAAAAAAGAAAAAGAAAAAAATCCCACCTAGTTAATTTTAAGATCCAGCTCAATGACTCATAAAAGGGTTAGTATAATGTTGTTGCCTGTGATAGCACAATACTGAATTTGATGACCCTGGAGGTCTCTTACAGTCCTATGATCTGATAGAATGAAAAGAGATTATAAGGAATCAAAAATGTATACATCAGGGAGATCTGGCTTCTAAATGTTATATGGTTTTCAGACAAAGAATTATAGTGTATACTTGATGGAAATGACTCAAAATCCTCTTTGGGTTTTTCCATAAATGCCAGACAGAGAAAGAAAGATTTGTTTATATAAGTTTTAATGTTGTTTCAGGCTCAAAGTTCAGGGAAAAAAAAAGAGAGAAAGAGAAATAGGAGAGGAGAGAGAGAAAAAGAAAGAAAATAAAATAGAATTTCCAAAATGAACCCTTTTGCACAAGTTCAATGACTTTAAAAAAAAATATCTTTTTGATTATTTTTTAACTAAGTATGCACCACAGAAAAAATGGAAGAGAAATACATAAATATGAGTTCCGTGACAGACTCCTTGTTCAGCTAGAAGAAAAAAAATTTACTTTAAAGTAAAATAATATTCCCCTTGGAGACATAGCTCAAATTTTACCCTTCTCAGATTCACTCTATGGACATGTCAGTTACACTGCTCCAAAATGATCACATCGTCAAATCATTTCAAGGTGTATATATATGCCTGATACTGTATTGTCTTGCACCTGTTTTGGTTAATTTACACATTGCCAACTGGCTAAAAAACTAACAAATGAGAGTAACACTCATGCAGAGGTTACTTACTGCATTTGGCTTGGCCACATGAAAATGACCATACAGGACTCCAAATATTTCAAAATTTCTGAACTTATTGATGTCTCAGGTAGTCAGCCTCAGGCCATTGTCTCACGCATTTGTACTCCATGCAAACTGTGACCACACAAAAATGATAGCATTTTGCAGCCAGTGCATATTCAGTGGCCCATGCAATTAGTTACTGGAATCAGGCAATTTGACTTACAGAGGAAGCAAGTCTGTACTTGGACACACAATCAATCATTTTCATGTTCAATTATTGGATCAACAATTGCAATTGTAATAATTACAAGGGGAACATAGCATATATACATTCTGAGTTTTGCATCTCAGGCTTCCAGAAAGCTTAGCAGAAGTTACCAGTTAGAGTAGAAAATGTTTGTTTATCCCTTTCTCACACTCTCCGCACAGAATACACCTAGTAACATAAATTTTATGCTGCTAACTGCATAAAGATTTAGTTAGGGGGAGCTGAACACATAAAACCACTGTCAGATACCATTAGAAGTACTGTCTTTATTGTTACAAATCTGATCTTCCTGATACAGACATGCATGTGCGCTACTATCCGTCTCTTCAGCCACAGCTTCAGCCTCTTCCTCCACTATGTCCAAACAGCCTTCATTAAAGGTGCCTCAGGACTGCCTTTCGTTACATTTAGGCCATATAAGCTTTTAGCCTCTACTACATGGATTTTGTGTGATAGTGATCTTTGCAATCATCTAAAATTCATTCAATTTTTCCTAGAGAGCAGAAGGGGTTACTGTTAAGGGAAACAATCATTGCTATCACCAAGACTTACATTTGCTTGTCAAATTTAATACTAAAGAATTGAATATGGGTATGAACAGCTTATTTTTCATGGTAAGGCTGTATGATATTTTTATGTTCATATAGAAATTCAGAGAATGTTTAAAAACACCATAAAGAATGCAGACAACAGGAGATACGAGAACAACATTGAAAGTAGATATTGCAAGGCTTTACTCACATTTAGGAGATTTTGAGAAGTATAGATCAGAGTTAGGGACTATATTTTTTTTTCTCAGAGTTTCTTACAAGACAAAATCAAATTAGTAGAAATGTGACTAACATTATGAATTTCTGCATGTGTGATGCTTACTGGACTTTGCTTTCAGTTAATTTTTTAACTTGGAACTTCAACATATGAAAAGTTACAAAAAATATTTCCAGGAATTTTTTTTTTTTTTTAAGATAGGCAGATTTGGAGATAATGTATTCTGTTTAGGCAGATAATGTATTCTGGTTTTGCCCTCAGTAAATTTGCAGACGACACCAAACTGGGTGGGAGTGTTGATCTGCTCGAGGGGAGGAGGGCTCTGCAGAGGGACCTAGACAGGCTGGATCGATGGGCCGAGGCCAACTGTATGAGGTTCAACAAGGCCAAGTGCCGGGTCCTGCACTTTGGTCACAACAACCCCATGCAACGCTACAGGCTTGGAGAAGAGTGGCTGGAAAGCTCCATGGCAGAGAAAGAGACCTGGGGGTACTGGTCGACAGCCGGCTGAATATGAGCCAGCAGTGTGCCCAGGTGGCCAAGAAGGCCAATGGCGTCCTGGCTTGTATCAGGAATAGTGTGGCCAGCAGGAGTAGGGAAGTGATTGTGCCCCTGTACTCGGCGCTGGTGAGGCCGCACCTCGAATACTGTGTTCA
>VXBL01000209.1:1460-27863 GCA_013400195.1 Aramus guarauna | reverse complement strand
AAAAACATTCAGGAGACCTAGCACAAGGAGTATACTGGCTTGGACATTCCAAGGGTCTTCAAAATTCTCAAAAATTGTTGTAACCAACCAAAAGGGAAAAGGGGAGGTGAAAGAATGGGAGAAGGTATCCCCCCCTGTCTTCCCCATAGATTGGGTGCTATTATTAATCAATTCTGACAGATGTTGACCGAGGTACGAGCATAACAGAAATGCTACATACAAGTACCAGCTCAGACTCATGACCATAAATGATATCTTATCATAAGCCAATATCACACAATACAACAACGTGAGAACACGAACCCCTCTTCCAGAGGTGATAAACAGCACCACAGGAATTGCATAGAGTAAACAAGGGCTTACAAACCAGAGCCATGGGACCAAACAGAACATCATTATGACCAGCGACTGTTTAAATGACATTATAAATGCTTATAACTACTTTGTTTTAACACACTTGGGTCAGACTTGTCGTTATCACAACCCCTCGGGCCCCACGTTGGGTGCCAAAAAGGACTGATGTGGTTTAGCCCCAGCAGAGCACCACGTGGCCACTCGCTCAGCCGTCCCCTGGTGGGATGGGGAGGAGAACGGAAAAACAAAGGCAAAGCCTCATGGGTTGGGGTAAGGACAGTTTACTGGGACAGCAAGGGAGAGGGAAACAATCAGCAACAGCACTGATAACAGATACTCACAATGGGTGATACCAATCCGAGGACCAACTGGACGCTCAGCCTGTCCCGAGCCATGCGGGCCAGCTTGGCTCTCCTGTCCTGGCTCCTGGGGAAATTAACTCTGTCCTAGCCAGAGCCAGGACAGTCAGAAAAGGTCAGAGGTATGTCTCAGGCCTGTGGTTTGTCAGTTGTAGGAGTGCACTTAAGTGCAACGTTTTTGCTCTCCTTGGCTTTTTCTACATACTGGCTTAATCTGGTAGTAGAAAGAGACACTGTACCTGTGTGTGTGTGTGTGTGTATATGCATCTGCTATAGGCATATATATATGCATACTCACAAATATATATGCCTATAGCAATTATGCAATCAACTATTACTATAACTCATTGATTAACATATCTGTTGGATGCTGAGTTTTCTTTCGATTTCCTGGATGTACAAATACTTCCTGCTTTTATTTCTCTTCTGTGTTGATAGCCAAGAGTTGATACAGGCAAGAGGTAAAAATAAGGAACAGATACAAGGCATTTCTTCTTAGCAAACATTCTTAAAAAAAGGACATTGCAGACTAGTATCCTGACAAAGTGTGTGAGTTTGGTCATGAATCAGGAAACTATAGCTGCTTTCCTGTTATGTAAATTGGCAAAGGCACTTAGCATTAGAAGGTGTCTGAGAGGCAAAACATTGCTGTGCTTCACAGAGACCAAGAATGGAGGGAAGCTTTCTCTGCACAGCAGCATCAGAGTATTACCTGGACTGGGATTTCATGGAAGCCCTGCATCGAATGGATTTGGCATCTTGAGGACAACAGGGCATGAGTTGCCTCATGGGTGGCCTTTTATGATTGAGATTGTTGTGTTCGTTACTGGACATTCCCAGTGGTGACTCTGGTTACACTTCAGACCTTACACTACCATTACTGTTCAATGTCTTATTTCCCTCCCCGCCTTTTCTTTAAGGCCCACCTGTTAAAACTTTCTGGAAAGTTATCCTTTTCACATAAAATGGTTGTTCTTGGCACCAGGCCAAGGATAACCTTTCTGGGGAGCACAGCTGCTCTAAGACCAGAATGGGGCAACATCATTTCCTCAACAGGGCAATAACTTTTTGTAGCCATGCTATCTCACGCTCCTCAGCGTGACGGTGTTTGGTGGCTGGGGATGATGCCAGGAGAGCACGTGCAGAGCTCTGTCTGTGGAGATGTTAGAAATGGGCTCCAGGTCAGTTCTTGCGTCTGACTTCATGGAGACATTTAGAGGAGTGATAGCAATTGCAGGCATAATCTTCATGCTGCTTTGTTTGCCTGTTGTCATATTTCATTTTGGTACTGTGCTAGATTAGGTGGTGCAAAACCCAAGTGCAAATCTTCCTGTGGTTGCAGCCAATTGTTTATGAGTCTCATGTTTGCCTGCACGCAACCACTATACATAGGTATGCAATGAACAGCACTTCTGGCACTTGAGAAACACTCCATGATAAAGTAATATGCTGTCTTCAACTGGTTCACCCTGCCGTTAATGTCATTGTTCATTGTGGCGTGAAGCTGAATGGGAGTCCTGCCATGCAGCATCATATGGAGCATAATCCTCTGGATGGACAGGGACTGGCTCATCATCAGTGTTACAAAGACAGGGCAGCCTATAGTGGACTTCAGATTTCTGCAACTAACCTCTCACTTGCCTTTTGCCCACAGGAGCTGTCAGAGCATGACCAGTCTGTTCAGCAGTACCATGTCTCCCGTTAAGGATGGAACATCATCTCTTCCAAGGAGACAGACTTCCTTCACCAAGCCCCCCCTCCGCGCACTCTATGACTTACTCATAGGACCTATGGAAGGAGTAAGCCTTTGGCGCAGACAAAAAAGAGATTCGCTTACCAAAATCCTCTGACAATGTGGGAAAGCAAGAATAGGCAGCTTGGGGATTGTATCTGAAGTGTGGTGGTTTTCACTTGGTCTTCCCAGATGGTGAGACCGGGTGTGTTGGGAGGTGGAAACAAGGGGTGTTGCTGTTGATGCCACTTCCAGTCAGCTGCCAAAGTATAACACTTCTGATGAAGCTAAGCAGGAAGTGTATCCTTAATTCACTAGTACTAATGGGCAAACTCAGCAGTTCTTATCTAGGGACAAATGGGTCAGGGAGATAGAAAGAGCAGTGCTGGGAGCCTGGCAGCACCGCTGGCCCACCCTCTGCCTCTTGCTGCCATGTGGTGCCATGCTGGCAGCCAGACAAGCCGGGCCTTGCTCTCTCTCCATCCCAGGGGTTGGTGCTTTTGCAAGGAGGTGGACGTGCTCCTGGCATGTGCCGGCAGCAGCGGGTGGGAGTTACTGCTGGGGCTGGTCAGGTGTTTGGCAGCCCGCTGGGTTCATGGACAGCATGCCAGTGCTCGGCCCGTGGCGGTGCCTCACCAGGGCACCTGCCAGCGCAGGGGTGGAGGACACAGGCCTCAGCATCATCCCGTGCCGGTGGATCACGGGGTGAACACAGAAGCAAAGGGAAGCTGCGTGGCACGGTGTCCTGCGGTAGCCCTGGCCAGCCCATATGGGAGGCCAGGAACAGCAGCATAAGCCCTTGGTTCCAGTCTCATGGAGCAATGGTTACTTTAAAGGCTGTTTGGACACTTTAATCTTGTGGAGCCATAACCTTTGTGAGCCTGAGCCTTTGTTAGCTCTGTCAGCCTGCCATCACGCAGTCATGCTCTGAATTTTGGAGAGCAGGGCCTTCTGCACCAGAGGCTGCACATGTCTCCTCTTTGCAGGGCGAGGAGGTCAGCCTTGTTTATGGGTTTTCTCTGTCATCTTCTGTGGCATTCTTGAGAAAGCTTCACCTGGGAGTTTAATGCCTGTCTACACCTAGTGTAAATAGGTAAGACAGGCCAGGAGGAAATCCTCATGGGGAGCCCCTGGAGCCTGCTCCTCCTTCCCAGTGAGGATGCACTGTGGCTGGACACTGTGTGGCAGGTTTGTGTGCCTGAGGCCCAGAGTTGGCTCCAGTAAGGTACTGTCAGGCTTGGCCAGGCTGTCAGGGAGCGCAGCATTAGCAGATGCAGAGTCCTTAACTAGCAACTTTCTAAGAAGACACAGTTCAGGTCTTGTGTGTGGTTTAGCAGTCCCATTATAATGGAAGCTTCCATTGTAGCAACACTAGCTGCAGGTGCAGGACCCATCCAAGCCAGCAGCTGTCAGCCGGCCTAACCTTGCACAGCTGTGCTCCCTGTGAGCGATGGACCAGAGACTTTTCCAGCTTCATGACAAATCGCCAACGTAGCCAGTATTGCTGCTGTGAAGTAGAGGACATGTTCCTGTGCTTGGCAGTTCATGCTTTTCTCCTTTTTCTCACTGAAGAGATTCTTTTTTGTTAGAGCTCATCCTAAAATTAATTCTTGGAGACATATGAAACACAAATGATCCTCATAGTTTTATTTCTGTTTCTGTAATGCACATACAGCCATCATAAGGAAAAAAATTATTAAACTCTAGGAGTTTTACATACAAATTAAAATTTCTGTTAGGCACATGTCACTATGGCTCAGATGCTCTGATTGTGTTGCTGACAGCCAAAGCTCCTGGAGCAGTAAGTAAAATGGAATATATATTTAAAAAAAAAAAAAAACAAACACAAAAATAAACATCCAAAAACATGTGTGGGAAGCTGCTGCTTGTCAAGTTGGGCTCTGCAGAAAGAGGCACAGCTGAATGGAGGCTGGTAGATCAGCTGTGGAGCATGCGTGCTGGTTCACCCCAGGCAGTGGGAGCTTCCCTCGGGGCTGCTGGGGTTGTAAACAGCATGTCAGGATGGAGTGGAGGTGGTTCTCAGGAAGGCTCTGGAGGCTGCTGTGTGTCAGCGACTGCCCTGCATCTCTGTCACCAGTCTGTGGGACAGGCTGAGCTCCAGAGCTGTAAAGAGGATGGGAGAAACAGCAAGAGGTCAGCAACTATTTTTAACTCCTTTTAAATGAAAATGTTCTTATCCTTCAGCAGTTATGTTCCCACTTCAAATGACAAGAAGCCTTTAAAAGCATCTCGCTGTCTCTCTTCAACTGTCTACTATTTGACATTCTCCCTCATAGCTGACCTGATTTCTGACTTGCTCCATACTCCCTTTGGAGGAGATTGCCAAACTGATTTTTCTATTTCTTTAGTAATGTTCATTCATCTGTGCCGCTATCTGAGAACTGAAGCTTGAGACTGACTGCAAATTCCTGTTACTCTTTGATTGCTAGTGAGATGGGGTCAGTGTATCTCAAATTAATTGTCAGCTGTCAGTGCATCACAGTGCAGTCTGGAAGTCTGCTCCAGACAGACCTTGAGCAAGGCGGGGTGGAAGAATTGTGTTGTAGGACCAGGGTGCATTTGTCTGAGCATTATATATACAATTTCACACAAGTAGTAATATTCACCCTCAAAATGCATAATATCCTTTTCTTTTCTCTTGCACTGTCTGATATCCGCCATGTCCACACTTCAGGATTTTTTGACATTAGTTCTATACCTCTCTTTTTTTCAAAAGTCTGTGTTTCCATTAGACATTATTTTTACAATACACTAGATAAATAAGAGTGAAATTCCCACAGTGGGACCAGGAGCAGTTGCCACTTTTTGTGCCCAGCAATGTATTCCCTATGTGTTAATCTCTCTGCCTCACTTCTCCATCCATAAGATACTTGCTGTTTAGACCTGTTCGTGACTCTGGGTTCATTACAATGTCAAGTGTCTTGAAGCACAGGCCATAGACACAATCTGTAGATTGTTTGCTCTTACATAAGTAATTGCTATTTTGAAATTCAATATCAGAAAGAATACTCTCTTTCAAAGGGTAAGGTGATAATATTGACAAGACATAGGTTGTTGGGGTTAACAAAGATTTTACTGTGGTGGGGCTGAGCCCTGGCATGCTTGCCGGGGCAGGGTGTGATGACCGAGATCTGTACAGCATGTCAGTGCGCTTGAAGCTCATTCATCCCAATGAGATTGCTTGTGCACAGGTGAACAACAGCCCTGCCATATAGATCAGTCCAATGGCAATGTGAGTTCACATCTCATCTGTGTTCATACGGAGTGTAATTCTGATGTGCATATTTCCAAACCTGACGTGGGGTCAGACTAGAGCCTGATGCTTGGAAAGTGTGGGCTGGGACACTGATGGAGTGAAAAGGCTGAACTAATTCTCTCACTTTTCTTTTCAGGGTTTGATGCATTCCAGTGGGCCTGTTGGCCGCCACCGCCAGCTGATACTCGTTCTGGAAGGAGAACTGTACCTCATTCCTTTTGCTCTTCTGAAGGGCAGTTCCTCCAATGAGTACCTCTATGAGCGCTTCAGCCTCATTGCAGTGCCATCCATCCAGTCGCTGAATCCCGGCTCCAAGGTCTGACATTGCCTTATAAAACCTCTCTCTCAGAGAACCTCTCCTGGGGGGTGCAGGCTCCTATACGTGCTAGAATTGCAGCAGCTCTGTCCCGCTATGCCAGGCACAAGAACAGAAATCACAAGTGTACCACCTTCCCAAGGCATTCTCAGTTCTGCTGAGCACGTTGAGCACCACAGCTGTGAAGTAGATTCTGATGCATTTCCTGCAGCACAAAATCACAGCCCCAGGCATGCCAGGAAGGACAAGGGGAATGAACCATTTGGATATCCTCATCTAAAGGATAGCATGCCCTGGGCTGTGAAACTACGTGGCAGACTGCAGAAATGTAGGTGTTTGTGATCAACACTGAGCTTCCTCGGCGAGATGACTTGTCCTATCATGTTCCTGGTATGCTTAGCTACATTTTAGCTTTCTGTGTGGAGAAGGCCACCAACATCTTGTGATGCTGAAGCTATAAGACAAAGCAAATAACCACAGGCAAATCCTGCAGAAGTATCTTCATGCTAATGTTTGGCATCAGCATTTCCAAGGGCCAGGTCTCCAGGGAGAATGCCCTAAGTCACATCTGCTCTTGCTGAGCAGTGTTCTGCTGCGTGTCTTGGCTTGCACTGTCACAGTCACTGGAACAGCAAAATAGTCTGAATCCTGTCAGCATGCAGCACCATGCTGCTGGCAGTGGTGATACTGATCCCAGAAATACAGGTGTAAGAAACTAGTTAGTGAGTGATTGCAAGTAATTTTCCAATAAGATGGGAAACTGAGGTCTTCTTCATGCTTTTAGCTCTGCTACAGTCCTCACAGGGACCTGGGCTAAGTCTGTTGCTTTCTGTTCTTATCTATCTGTTGACCTAAGGCATGAGGATAGAAATCCTTACTGGACTTGAGTGGAGATGTTCCTTGACATAGTTTAATGGAAGAAATTAAAGAAATGCAAAGGTTTTTTTGTAATTGTGATAACCAGACTTCTGTTTAGAGCCAAAGAGACCAGATATTTTATTACCAGCACCATAACAAACAGATCTTTGAACCTCATTTTCTCTTTCTTTTTCTCTTTCTGTAGTCCCATGCGAGGAAGAATACTCCTGCTTACTCCAGTTCTACCTCAATGGCAGCTGTCATAGGAAATCCCAAGCTCCCTTCGGCAGTTATGGACAGGTGGCTATGGGGACCTATGCCCTCTGCAGAAGAGGAAGCATATATGGTATCTGAGTTACTTGGCTGCCAGCCCTTAGTTGGCAGCGCAGCAACAAAAGAGAGGGTCATGAGTGCCCTCACTCAGGCAGAATGTGTCCATTTTGCAACCCATGTCTCCTGGAAACTGGCTGCTTTGGTCCTGACACCTAACACTGACAGTAATCCAGCCAGCAGCAAGAGTTCTTTTGGGAACCCCTACACAATCCCAGAATCCCTTCGGATGCAGGATGATGCCAGTGATGCAGAGAGCATCTCAGACTGCCCTCCTCTTCAAGAGTTCCTGCTTACAGCAGCTGATGTCCTGGATCTGCGGCTTCCTGTCAAATTAGTGGTTCTTGGCTCTTACCAAGAATCCAATAGCAAAGTCACTGCTGATGGAGTCATTGGCTTGACAAGAGCATTCCTGGCTGCTGGGGCTCAGTGTGTCCTAGTGTCACTCTGGCCTGTTCCTGTGGCTGCTTCCAAAATGTTTGTGCATGCCTTCTATTCCTCCCTCTTAAATGGGATGAAAGCCAGTGCAGCCCTTGGAGAAGCAATGAAAACTGTACAGAGCAGCAAGCAGTTCTCCCATCCATCCAACTGGGCAGGTAGGAAGAATCTGCTTTTCGACGAACCAGACGGGGTTTCTAGGAAGCACTCTTATGCCAAATTGTTTGAGTTATGCAAGGAGCGGTGGTAGCAGGTAGTTGGGAGTAGCATGTGCCCAGTGCTCTCCCAGATTTCAGCCCCCATGCTTCAGACTCTGATTCAACTGAGTGTGGCTGAATGTCAGTGTCATGGAAACATCAGTATTTCACTGTCTATAGTAAGTGGGCTATGAATTTGACATAATTTAAAGCAATTGTGAGGTGAAGTGTGTTTCATCACAGTGGTTTCATAATTGGAAAGAAATAATGTGCAATACTCATTCCCTATGTTTGAAATCTATAGGGTCAAGTTTCCTGTGTACTCGGGATGGAGTTAGCTGGAACAAATTTACAGAACCTTCTCACTGAGAATTTAGTGAAACTCTAACAACGAGGCAAGAGTAGCACTTATGAAAGTTGGAGCAGCAGCAACCAGTAGCTATGATTTCTCTGACATAAACTTCATAGGGCCTACTCCTTGGGTCCTTTTAGGAGAAAGGTTTTCCTTGCTTCCACTGGAAATTTCTCAGCAGTGTAAGCTCTGGGGTGGAGCGCTGGTGCTTGCTCCCTCTCAGTTAGAAGAGTGAGTTGAGACTCAGACAGACGAAGTCTTGGAGTTCAATGGTGGTGTTACAGGGATGTGTACAAATAACCTGCTGCTTTTTTTTTTTTTTTCCTGTTTCTTGAAAGCTGCAGGCATTCCCCAAATGGATGTTTTTGCACAGGCAGCAGTACTGTGTTGTTTAGATCAGGAAGCTGTTATAAGTATGGCTCTGATGTAAACTGTACGTAGCTGGAGGAGCGGGACACTCACTAGAGCTTGTTAAAATGAGCACTTGGAGTTAATCTGACAGAGTGATTTCAGGGTTCTTGAGTCCAGCATCAGGACGTGATTCAGAGAACACCAGATGTGAGCTGGGTTTAGGTTACAGTCCACAGTTCAATTTGTATTTTATTTTCCTTCCAAGATTTTTCTGTCTCAAAGGAAAGAGCATTAAAAAAAATAAAAATGACCGATTCCTAGGGAAAAAAAGAATTAGCATGGACGTGGGTGCTTGGCATCACCACCAAGTAGAAGCTTCCAGCTACTCAAGGTGTCTTAGTACTCCTTCTTCTGTGGTAAGCAGTTCATTACACGCAGTCCCTGACTTTCACCTTTGACTCTTGATGGCGAGTCTCAGATAGAGCACAAGAGCGAGGACAGGCAGCCGCATACCTCGCTGCAGTGGATAAGAAAGGACAGGCAGAGCTCCTTGTGCTGACACTTGGAAAATCTAGCATTTAGGTGGTGCATAAGCCAAGACAGATTTCTGACTGAGACAGGGAAAGCTCTCAATGTGAGTTCTGTTTCTGCAAGCGCTGTTTAGCATCTATTGATTTCCGGTGCTGTAAAGGAGACCTGGAACACGCTAGAACAAGTTTAGCTGCAATACAGTGTTTTTCCGCTTGCTTGAACAGGAAAACTCTATTGATTTAATACAGGAGGACAGTAAGAAGCCTTTAGAAGCTTTCTGGGAGTTCAGATCATGGGACTGGGCAGGGAGTGGGCAGCTGCTCTGGAAAAGAATGTCAGTCTGCAGAGCACAGTAAACCATCATTCCGTTAGTCCAAGAGGGCAGAGGATCTGCTTCCGTCTTGAACATGTTCTATAATGAAAGGAGGTTGAGCGTCTCTTATTCTGAATCCTGCAGCCTTCATGCTTATTGGGAGTGATATGAAGCTGAACAGCCCTTCTTCGCTAGTAGGACAGGCCCTGACTGAGATTCTGCAGCACCCTGAAAGGGCACGAGATGCTCTGCGTGTCCTGCTACATCTGGTAAGAGACAGGAAACACCGCCACACGCAGCAGGCACAGCAAGGGGCACTGCACGCCATGTAGTTGTGAGATAATGTTACCTGTGCGTGTGCATCTGTAAATGGTGAATTTGAAAAGAAACATCCTGACGTGTAGCCACTCACACTCACACTTGAATATATACCTTCAACTCTTCTCCCTTTTCATAAAGTAGTCTCTTGTGAAAAGACTGGGTCAGTGTGAAAAGACCGAGATGTCTGATGGAGTGTCCAGAGCAAAAAGAGGCAAAGTAAGCGAAGTCTTGCATTGTATTGTGACAAAATCCTCCCCACATCCATCTGGTTTGCATTAGTTGTTGAATTGGGTTTCTACTTTAAAAATGAGATAATCATTGGAGTTAATTGTTTCTACAAGGCAAGATCTATGAATGTAGAGCAGTCATGGAGATGCAGAGCACAGGGGCTGCTCCCTCTTTGCATCCTTGGAAGGTAAGAGGCACTTTTGTCGCCATATGTGCCAGTAGCCTGTTGTGGGGAGCAGCAGGACTGAAGCCAAACTGCCAGATGGCTAGAATAATCTCTTACGACTTTTAATACTTTTCTTTCCAATGTGTCTTCCATGGACCCACAGGACTGTGGAGTATCCACAGGGTGAGGGAAACCTGTGAATATTGCTAGTCATCCCAGTTGCTGTGCTTTGTGGACACACATCCCTCTTTACTGTTTACCATATAGCTGCAGACTCTTGCCTGGTAACAAACAGTGTTCGTGAAAGATGGGAACCTGAATGTGAGTTTTCTTTTGGGGAGAAATGCAGCTGCCAGGCTTATAGGAAACTATTGTAATCAAACCGGAACTTAGTTTCCTGTGGCATTACTTTTCCTAGCATCCCAGAGAATATTGACACTCACCACGGTGATTTTGCAGCTGTGCAGGCTGAGTTACTGGAGCCTCTGTTTTCAAGGGCACTAAAATCCTTCTGTGTAAGACAGACCAGGTTCAACATTCAGTTTGCTGTCTCTCAACCTGCTGTTACTGCCTCTTTACTGTGTAAAAAGAGGCTGTTTGTAAAATTCTCTTATAAAATAAGCTATACTTTCCCCAAAGGTGGAGAAATCGCTGCAGCGAATCCAGAATGGTCAGCACAACTCAATGTATACCTCCCAACAAAGCGTGGAGAATAAAGTAGGTGGCATTCCAGGCTGGCAGGCACTACTCACTGCGGTAGGATTTCGGTTGGACCCTCCAGCCAGTGGCCTCCCAGCAGCAGTGTTCTTCCCAACCTCTGACCCTGGTGACCGGCTACAGCAGTGCAGCACCACCATACAGTCCCTCCTGGGTAAGAAGCAGGCCAGCCCTTGGCCCTGTCCTCATCTGTCCAAGCAGACATTGACCTTTCCCTGCCTTTCTTTGATGTAAGCCTGTAAAGTGGTGATGTTTTACATCAGTGAAATAAAAGTATTTAACAGGGTAGAGGTTTTAGAAGTAAATGTTTTACTGAACATTTTGTTGTAGATGAGACTCATTTACTACTGGGTCCAGTATCTGACAAGCATGATGTGACTATTCTCCCAGCTCTCAGTCAGAAAATATATAATTAGATGCAAAGTGGGAAAACCTTTTGCTTTCTGGAAATTGTTCCTGCTTCCAGAACTGTTCAGTGATGTGGGGGAGAGGTTTTAGGAATCAGCTGACTTTGTGTTCTGTTCAGGTTGTTGTATTTGTAGTGGTCAAGAAACAGACACTGAACTCATTTCTGCTGTTTTTCAGGTTTGCCTAACCCTGCACTTCAGGCACTTTGTAAACTTATCACAGCTTCAGAAACAGGAGAACAGCTTATCAACAGGGTGAGTTGGGAGGTTTTCCTCCAGTACCAGTTTCCACATGGTTCTTCCCAGGTCAGTAAATTCAGAAATGCACAAATGGTTTATGCCTTGGTTTATCAACCCAGAGCTTGGTAGGAGACTTTAGGGTTGAAATTCTAAACTTGCCTGTTTGTGTGAATGAAAGTGTGTATCCAGAAGAGAAAAATGCAAGTGTATTACAGGGCTGCAGACGAAACTTTGTACTTAGTGCAGTGACGGGGAAGCAAAATGAGTGGTAGAACCACTACTTGCTGTTTGGCCATCCTGTCTAGAGTCCATGTTGGCTGGTCTTTGTCCACTGTAATTACCAAAGTCCCAAGGTATAGTTGACTTGGGACAATGCAAGGTCTGTCAGAAAACTTACTGAGCCTATGTTTTCTCCTGCTGTGTGTGATTGTAGCTCTGCTGAAAGGATTCAGAGTCTTTAAGAGAAGGGCAGTGCCTCCTGTGGCTATGGGACTCCTCCCTGCCCCTCCGATCTCCTTCACATTCCTCCCTCTCCCCAGTCTTTATAGCATGCCTAGCCTAACCTTTCTCTGTGCCACCAGCCTGGCTGACTTTGCATTACGTGTTTCTTACTGTCCTGATTGCTCCTCTAACGAGGTTTATCTTGATCATTTGCCTGCTTTAGTAAATGAACACACTGCACATAGTGAATGGGCATATAGTTCACTTTCTTTTTCCCTTTCCCATGCAAAAATGTTCTAGGGAAGTACTGTGGTGGGTAGCTGGGATTATCTCTGTGCAGCTTCAGAGGGCTCCCCATCATTCTGTCATGCTGGGTCTCTGCACAAAATACAAAATAACAGCCCCAGCTTTGCTGTTACCTTCTAAGCAGCCTGTTTTGTCAATCCGTTGGACTGAGTCTGCTTCAAGGAAAGAGTTTCTTGTTATGATCTACAGTAGCATATGAGATATTTCTAATGGCTTGTCCTTTATGGCATTTTGCTTTCTTGCCTTGGCTCTTTTGTCAGTACCCGAGACTTCTGTGGTTGAACAGCAGGGTTATTTTTTCCTCATTGCCACCAGAGGGAGGCCCGGAGTAGAAGGAATGTGATGAGTAGAAGATGACATTCCGATAGACCAGACTGTGTTACAGTGTCTGTGAGATTACTTCACAATTGTCTTCTTGCCTCAGATAATTAAATCACCCAAGGAAAAACATTCAGATGGCTGTACATAGCTAACAAAAGATGCACTCACCATTTCCTCAGCTGCCCCATGCAGTAAATGCTGGCAGGGATATTGCATTGTTTTTGCAAATGGTCTTCTATAGCCGAAACCCCAGGCAGAATTTTCTTTTGCACAAGAGTCTATCTAGTTACAAGTTAGGGTTTTTCAACTTAGCTCTCCCTTCCTCTGTGGTTGCTTGCTTTTTTCCCTTCCTTCCTCTCAGCCGTTCAGTTGGTGAGCAGCTAAGGCTCTGCCTGTCCCAAAGGAGAGAAGACTTTGTTCAAAAGTGGAGCCTAATGACTGACAGTTCAGTCAGTGGGTGTTGCTTACTGGTTTTCCTGTATGGATGATAGGTGTCATAAGGGAGCAGGTGCTCTTGGCATTAGTGAAGCAGCAAGGCAAAGAGCCTGGTCTTTTGCTCTGGATAGAAAATGCTTATTTTTAGTGCAAAACAGAAAGCAGGAACCACAAAAGAGAGAACTTCAGTACTACTGCATGTGCAAGGAAAAGTTAGGGATTGCTGACTGCATTAAGTGCCAATAATGTATCCTAGAGAAAACAAGAGAAGGGCTTGTTTTATGTTCAGCCTTTGCCAGAATGTGGGTTGGCCTGCTAAGTGTCTGAGTTGATTTTAAAGAGCTGGGCACTCCCAGATTCCAGCTGCCTGTTCCCATGCTTTTGGACTCCTGATTCATAGCTCAAGCCATTTCCATTGGTCCCTTCTTTCTCTGGATAGAGCACCTTGCAGTCAGGATGCTGGTTTGCATGTGGATGTGTCACTGCAGGGTTCCCCATCACAGGCATTTTGTAGCACAGAATAACCTGTGTTCTTTCTTTTCTCCTCTCTTTTCCTTTCTTGTTATCTGCTGCCCGAAGGCTGTTAAAAATATGGTGGGAATGGTGAGTATTATGTGCACTGGGGAATGACACTGCTGTGCAGGATAAAATGCCTTGGTCACTGCAGACCCATTTCCCTGCGCTGCATAGTGTCTTCAACCCGCTTTCAGGCCTGGAATTTGCTCCGTAGTGCTACTGTGGAAAACAGACTCTGTAAGCTTTTGCGGGTTGTAAGAGATGGGTGGTCCTGAGGTTAGCTGGTCCTTGATTAATGACTTTCCATCCTGCCTGCCCTGGATGTATTTTTAATTGCATGGGATTCTGGCACCTTAATTTGTGTCAGATCTTCATAAACACATTTTTTCTCTACTTTGCTACTCCTGTCCCTTGGGCACAGTTGAGAAACTTCTTTCTTGGAGGCCATGGAGATATTAGGAAAGTCTTCCATGGTTTCATATGACTTATTCTGCCCAGTTAAATGCTGAGAATGAGTTTTCCTGGGATTTGTGTAAGGAGTATGCTTCAGTCATGGAATGGGCTTTAGTATATTTCTGTGAGCAGCCCCAAAGTATCTCTTTCCTTTTCTTTCACTTCACAGATTTTCCTGCTGTGCTTCCTTCTTGCTTATTTTCCACTGGCCACCCCCACCCCAACCGTCATCCCTGTTCTGTCCCTGCCTTTGCTGTGGTTCAAGTTTGTCCATCATTGCAGTCCCTGGAGTGTCCCTCTGCCCAGACCTTTTCATCTCACTATGCTGTTCAGGAGCAGCAGCCGAATGTATGGGTGTACAGGGAAAGGGATGTTTGCAGTGCATTTCCTTAGCTGTGACTGTCGGAAGAGCAGTGGTGATGTGATTTGTTAAGGAATGGCTAATGTTTGTATTGTTATCTTCAGCTGCATCAAGTCCTGGTTCAGCTTCAGGCAGGCGAGAAAGAGCAAGATTTCTCCTCTGCACCAATCCAGGTTTCCATCAGTGTCCAACTCTGGAGGCTGCCTGGCTGTCACGAGTTTTTGGCAGCTCTAGGTAGGAACACACTTCTTTCCATTGTCTTTCTAAAACTATTGCTGGTGGCTTGAAGTAGTGATGAGACTCAGAGCTTTAGATTTGTTTGTCGCTGGATGTGATCCCTGACTGCTCAGTATGCCTTTGCCAGTTCACATACACAGAGCTCTTTTTTGCTCAGTCATTGGCCAATGTAAGGTGCATTTTTCTTGCGTGCACCAAAACATCTCCTGAGTCAGCAGAACATGGATTTCAGGGTTCACAACAGCTTGGTGCTGTCAAGTTGGTTTAACCCAGCTTTTATTTCAGGATCCTGTCCCTCTCTTGTTCATAGTACATACTTTTGAGTTTGTTTCTGGCCTTCTACCTGAAGTGAACCAATCATTCCTTTGGCAGGGAAACCTGTGCACTGGGCAAGGGTAGGACATACCAGGGTGGTAGTATGTACCAGGGTCTACATCCTGCAGAAAAAACGGATGAAAACTAAATATCAAACTAGATTTTATTCCTTCTTGTACATTGCTTAGAGTTAGTAAAAGGGTATTGCAGGGAAGAGGCAATGCTGCAAAAAGAAACATCCAAGAAGACTGCTTGAGGATCTTGTAAAAGCCAGGCATCGTTCCTCACACACAGTCATGCCTCCTGCAGCCCAGCCCTCAGGTGCTAAATTCCAAGGTCTGTGTTCTTCTTCAGACCCATTTCTGTGAGAAAACTTTGGATTAATGATGAATGGTAGGGCCATATGGGACACCGTCCTCTGAGGTGTGTTTAGTATATCATTCCCTGACAATTCCAAATAATTTGCAACTAAAAAAGTACTGACTAGTGCATTTTGTCTGCCCATGTGGACAGGAGTGATTTGTTTATGTGTATGTGTTCACAGTCCAGCAACCATAAAGCTCCCAACAGCTGCTGGAGAAGGCATGCTAAATAGCAGTAAAAACAAGCCAACAAACTGTACGTTATAGGTGAAGAGTCATCGTTCTAGGACTCTGCAGGATCTCATATGTCTTTGTTCTGTTTGTGCTATGAATGAGATCACACTTAAGACATTGGATCTTTCTGAGAGGTGTGATTTTCTGCTCCATATTCCGCTACAGGTTTTGACCTTTGTGAAGTCGGCCAGGAGGAGGTGATTCTGAAGACTGGGAAACAAGCTAACAGGAGAACCATGCACTTTGCTCTACAATCCTTGCTGGCACTTTTTGGTACAACTACTTACAGTAGTTTTTGCTTTTACATCATCTGATGATCTGATCAAAATGGCTTCTGTTGAAATCTCACACTCTCGCAGAGATCATACATACATCATCACACACATGTCAGACAGACCATACATCATACAACAGGTGCAGCAAATGTTATTTTAATATGGGAAACAAACACTAAGACTTGGCTGAGGCCAAAGCTGGAAATAGTCCAGCAACTGGAGGATGTATAACTCACCCTTGGTTTTGATATGTAAAATGATAATGACTGGACAAGTTTCATCGAGGATACCTGGACTGAGGTTCCTGCCTGTGCATTTCCTGGGCTGTGCACATTCTTTTTCTCACCTAAGTAATAGCTGGGTTTTTTTGAAGTAGCATAGATTCTGAGCGCATGTTTTGTAGCTTTTCCTCTTAATTCTTATAAGAACATTAGCTGGTTTTGTTTGATTTTACTGTGTATCTAGGGGCTTCTTTGTACATTTTTTTTTTTTCTTTTTTTAGATTCTACAGAGCTGCCTAAACGTCTTAGCCTGGACAGTTCCTCATCACTAGAGTCACTCGCTTCTGCTCAGTCTATTTCCAACCCTGTACCCCAGTATCAAAACCCACCATTCTCTCCTACTTGTCCAGACAGCATTGCATCAGATGCCATTTCTGTGTATAGCCTGAGCTCCATTGCTTCTTCCATGAGTTTCGTTTCCAAGCCAGAGAGCATGCCAGATGGTGTGGGACACAGAGGACGCCAAGACTATGAGAGGCCCAAGACCATCTATCCCCACAGGTCTGCAGTACAGAGCCAGTTGTCACCGCAAACCAGCACTGTAGTCAGCAAAGATGAGGAAGAGTATGAAGGTTTTTCTATAATCAGCAACGAGCCTTTGGCCAGTTACCAAGAAAATATAAAACCAAGATTTTCCCCTGATCACAAACAGCCCAAAACTGGTCAGACTGGAGGCATTAAAGAGTCTGTCAACTCCAAAGGGAGCATAAGCACCCCAAATTCTCCTGTTAAAATGACTCTTATTCCCAGTCCAAATTCACCTTTCCAGAAAGTTGGGAAACTTGCAAGTTCTGACACTGGGGAATCTGACCAATCTAGCACTGAGACTGACAGCACTGTCAAATCCCAGGAAGACAGTAATCCAAAGCTTGATCCGCAAGAATTGGCACAAAAAATTCTGGAGGAAACTCAGAGTCACCTCATTGCTGTTGAACGTCTTCAGAGAAGCAGCAGCCAGATAAACAAGAGCAACAATTCAGATGATGGGGCTTCCACCCCAGGAGGTGTGTCTGCTTTCAGATCTTCAGAGACCAGTGCATTCAGTCGGCCAATCAGCTCTAGTCACAAGAATCAGTCTTCACCTCTTGCAATTAAACCAAAGCCTCCAACAAGGAGTTCGTCCCTTCAGAAAGTGAGTTCTGGCTATAATAGCCCTACAACGTCGGAGATGTCAAACAAAGAAGGCACAGGCCAATACAGTGGGCAGCCGTCTCCAAGTTGTGATTCACACGGGTCCTTAACTGAGCAGCCTCACTTTAAACTTAAGTACCCCAGCTCTCCCTACAGCGCTCATATTTCTAAATCACCCAGAAATATCTCTCCAAGCTCAGGGCATCAGTCTCCTGGTGGCAGCACTCCATCTCCTGCTCTTTCTTATTCCTCAGCTGGTTCTGCTCGCTCAAGTCCAGCTGATGCCCCAGACATAGACAAATTAAAAATGGCTGCCATTGATGAAAAAGTGCAAGCAATTCACAACTTAAAGATGTTCTGGCAAAGCACTCCCCATCACTCCACCGGCCCAATAAAGATTCTCCGAGGAGCTCCTGGAACAATGACATCTAAGAAAGATGTCCTCAGCTTGCTCAACTTATCTCCGCGGCACAACAAAGAAGAAAGTGCAGATAAGCTGGAACTGAAGGACCTGTCTATTGAGCAACACCTTGCTTCTCCACAAAAGAACCCTCCAAATGGACACAGGCACCCTGAAACTACAAATGCAGTGACATCAACTCATTCTCCACCTTCTAGTAGCACTCCAGGAACTGCACGCCCCTTGAGGCTGCCATCTGGGAACGGTTATAAATTTTTGTCACCAGGAAGATTTTTTCCTTCCTCCAAATGTTGAAATGTCTTGAGTACCAGCTGATGACTTACTGTAAAAGTATTTGCTTCTGCCCACTTGCCTTTACCAATACAGAACCATTATCTAAGAAGCCGTGGTCACACCCACAGTTGGCAATGCCACAGGAATGTGACGGATTGGCCCCATCTGTCACCGTGTGGGCACGTGGGCCTTACACAGATGGGTTTTAGTTTCCTTTATTGGGACCTTGGCCAGACTCACTTGATAACAGGTTCTATGTAGTGTTCAGTATTTGCAGCAACAGGTCCAATGAATCTAGTTGGCTGTTCATAAAACACTAGCTTTTAAGCCACCTACTTGTATTTCCTAACCTAACAGGGGGTTGTACAGCTGGCTTTTTATACAGAAATTAAACATATCAGGGATTGGAGAGGGAAGCGAGAGGAGGCAGGACTTTCCTGTATACCACAAAGAAAGTGTGCACAAGTTTTTGCCTGGAGAAGTACAAGCCATTTATTTGATTGCTCTCAAAGGCTGACAGAGAGAACAAGGTAACGTACCTCTAGATATGTCTGCCAAGGTAGCCAAACACAAGAAAATGCTGGCAATAAAACTCTGTAGCAGCATGATACTGGCAGTTCTCTTGTATCGTTTAGAGGCTGTTGAAACAAAGACAAGAGGACAGAGGTGCCCCATTCTAAAACCTGTGTCTCAGGTAACTCTTTTCTGGAGAGAAACCTTTCAGGTGATATTTTGCTGGTTGGTCTGCTCAAAAAGAATGTTTGGGGCACTGCTGCTTTGGTGAGCCTCAGCGTGAGGTAGTGAGCATGTGTCAGAGAGACAAGTTCTGGTTTTATTGAATGCTCTGATCTTTCTGCAACACAGCATTATGAAGGTCAGATTTTCATCTTGGCAAGTATTTGGGCAGCACAAATGTCTTTTGTCTGCTAAGTATGCACAGAAAAGGGTTACAGTCACTGAAGCTCAGAACATTATTTTACAGTTCCACAGTAGGCAGGAACGTGACATCGGTGTATGTGATTTAGAAATCACCTGACCAAGTAAATCCTTTGCTGATCCTGCTGAATCGTTCCACATAGCTTATCACGGGCAGGTCTGCAAACCTGTCCCCTGCTGTGGAAGCAAGTTTCTTCTGGAGCAAATATACCAGTCCAAGCAGAGGTCAGTGCCGTCAGAGCACGTACGTGAGGCAACAAGCAGAGTGGCTGTATGCAGAACCGGTGCGCCTTCTGATCCGTGGAGAACAGAGAACCAAGGAGTGATGTGTAAAGTAAGCTTTCCTAGGCTAGATGGTGTTTAGGTGTTATGGAACAAGTTGGAGATTCTTTCTTTTAAGCGGCTGTTGAACGCAGTGATGTAATCAGAATCAAAATGATAATTTACATGCACTGAAAACTGTGGGCATGTGGTAGCGTTAACTCAGCCACACTGCACACTTAGATCCAAGCAAAGTATTTCACAGGCCATGTGCTATGAAGTCGGAGCACTGGATCACCAAGGCTTTTGGTTTCTATTCTGCACTCCCAAAATTCGCTGAGTGACTGAAGGCTAATCACTTCACCTCTCTGTGCCTCGTCTTCCCTTTCTATCTAAATGGGGATAGTAATACTTACCTACCTACCTCACAGAGGTGTTGTGAGGCTTAATTAATTAGGCCCTGAGTTTTAGCTAGACCTGAATGGTGAGTGCAGTCAGCTCTGTAAATGTATTAGGGGCACATTGCTGATACAGATAATTGTTGCACTTACCATGTCTGGATGCTCTTCTTGAAAATACAGATCTGATCATTTGTGACTTTCTTAGAGATCTTGGAGGAAAAAGCATGATAGCAGGACAGAGGATTCAATTCTGATACCAGAATATAAAATTACTTAGGCTCAGCTTACTCATGGTGCATATATATCAAATGCTTGCTTTGAGTATATTCTAGAATCCACTGGTTTGGGGAGAATGTTTTCGGTTTTGCCATCACAAGAAGTTAACACAAACATGAAAGGCAAAGGATATAGGGCTGTGTTGTTACAGTCAACTAAGGGATGGATGATCACAGAAGTTTCAGTGCAGAAAGTTTCAGTGCAAAAAGAGCAGTTGTTCAGCTACTCATTATACAATGTAGCAGCACAGTTGAGTAAATCTGTTCAACTCATGATGCAAGTTATTTGCCTATATATTACATTTTCTGTGATGGTTTGGTGCTAGATATCATCTTCTTGTCATTTGGCAGGAAATATTAGAATAGTGGGCCAAAATGAGTCAGTACAGTGTCTACCAATCATGTAGGCAGTGATATTGCTGATCATACATCTTGCTGTGGTCACAAGACTGCTGAGAGACTTCGTGTGACCTAATCTGTTTCTAACCAGCATAACTGTTCTAAAACGACATCCCAGGAACATCCAGGATGGAAGTGGGCAGCTTTTTGTTTATAGCAACAGCAAATACTCCCTGTAGTGCTGCATAACGTGCCAGAAATAAGCCTCTTTACTTGTAGTTTACTTCCATAACTAAAGGATCTTTTAATCTGTAGAAATTATATATTGCCATTTTGGTACAACCCATTTTCATGCTGCCAGTAGGTTTCATACTGGCTTAAAGTTTTCAGAAAGAGCTAAATCGGGGCACGGGGTGGGGGTGGGTTGGTTTTCCTGATGTTTTTTTAAGGGAGGGAGCATTAGAAACAGGGAAGGGTTCAGATGTAGAGGAAGTTCAGTATTTGGGAAATTGGTGTTCTATAAATATGGAAGGTGAGTGTCACTAGAACAAGTCCTTTGGGAAATGTGTTTCCGATGACTTGACACAGGGCACTTCCATTGGCTTAATGAGAGCCATGAAGATGCATGCTTGCTCATGGCTGGGAAACACTTCATACACCTTGTGCCTCACTCCTCCACCCTCTGAATGAGAAACAACCCCTTTGTGAGGAAAAAAGAGTTTTATCAGGTTTGCCCAATATGTGGAGAAATTCAGGAAATGAAAATAACATGTTCTCCGTTTGATATTAGAATTCCTTCTGTGGAGTTTAAATGCATTTGTCGTTGTTGTATTTGTGCATGGTACAAGTGACAACACTGCTTAATACAGTGAGCAATAAGAATTAGGTATTATCCACTTTCACATTAAACCTGCCACATGCAACCATTCCCCAAGGCCATAGAATGTGTTTTAGGTTCGTTTTGCCCGATATGTTTTACTGTGTGAGATTACAGATTTTTTTTATTGACTGTCTTTAGCTCCAACTAAATGGGAACAGTAAACAATCTCTCTGATCAAAATCCAGTTTAATTTGATTTTGTTGGTTAGCCTGTACTCTGGCCTGGAACTAATTTTCCTTCTTCTTAATCATACCTTACTTAAACAAGGAAAAAGCATTGAAGGGGGGGCTACACCCACGCATATCACTCTAGGTTGTATTTCATTAGGTCAGACTTGTTCTGTGAACATCTCTTTCCAGTTGCAGAATAGATCCAGGTGCACAGAGGTATCTGTGGGTCTGTTAAGAAACACTGGTAGTTTCAGGCTAGATGGTAATAATGGATTTGAGCAGTTTCAGGTTCATTGCATTGCCATGCTGTCCAGAAAGGCTGCAAATGTGTGTGGAAAACTTGGCCCCTCGGTTGCAGAACTCCTTCAAAAGAGCGTTGAAGATGGTAACTCAGAGAGGACTGTCAGCAAAGACTCTTCCAAGCAGCAGCCCTTTAGCACTTGCTCTCCTTGTATGCAGTGTTAGCCATGTTTGGCCTATATGGACTTCCTTTGTAAATTAAAACTCTGTTTCCAGACAGCATTAAACTTTTTATATTATGAAATTTACCATGTAAAAAGATTTTCATATTTTTATTGAAATTGCTAAGGCATTTGGCCTTCTTTCTTTGTGATTTCAGTGTCTATTAAAGCATGAGTTCTCTCAGTACTTCAGTCTCTTGGTCTAGGATGGTGTTGAGAAAGAATTTGTTAGCACACTGCTCTCTGTCCTGATACCCAGCTGGTTGCTAGTCTGTTCCTCTAGCCTGCTCCTGAGAAGCAAAGAAATCGTGCATGAACCCGTGTTCTGTGGCGAAGTATGGTACAGCAGCTGTCCTCAGCTTCCCCTGTGGAAGCGAGGGGTCACTGAGAACTTCTCTTTTTGTGGCAGAATGTAGTGTTCCTATTACAAATGATGATTGGAAATTGCTCTTCCTTTTCCTAGCAGGTGGTGGGAGCATCAATATTTGCTCGCTGTCTATCTTGTTGTAGTCGTCAGCAAAAGGACACATAGGGTTGGAAGGAGCTTGAAGGATTGCCCAGTCCCATCCCTCCACTGACTTGGAAGAACCAAGTGCTGAAGGTATGATATATTTTCCCCATACCAATGCTAGTTGCAATTTGCTGACTTAAATCTTCTTTCTGCCACTATGTGAAATGTGCCCTTGTGGTTAGGGGAAGTGTTGGTGACCAGATGAAACTAAACAGAATTTGACTTGGTTTATGGTCTCAGAAGTTTCCGTTGACACCTGTCTCCCAGTTGTGCAAATGCAGCGTCTGGCCATGTTGACAGAACACGCAGACCGTATCCTCGGTCATGACACAGCAGATTCTTACTGGCCTACAGTCTCTACCTTCCAAACATTCGAGACTGAGGTGATCCGAACCATGTAAATCACTGCAGTCTTCCTGGCATTAACCCTTTTGTAAGGTACCTTTCCTGGCATGCGTCTAAAATAGCTGATGCTCTGTATTTGAAGGCATGGATGGCAGCTCCCCAGCAAAGGTTGTATGGGTGGCTGCCTCAGCTTAGACATGCCCTTATGGTTACCTGCAGCCTGGTGACACGTGCAGTGTAAATCCATAGGCAACTGGTATGGATGCCTTAGTTTCCTCTGTCACTGTTACTTAGATACTGTCACTGTATCGCAGATGCAAGAAAGTCCTCTTCCTTTGAGAGATGTGCTTCTAGGACAGCAAGTATGGGAAGAAGTCGGTTCAGCACTGCAAAAACCAAGAGAGGAGCTGTCTTAAAACCTAACCTTGAACATTTTGTGAGCGTTGAGATGCACATTCATACTGTGGATTGACATACACTACCAGCAGCATACACCTGCATATGCCCTTTCCTCATCCTTGTGCCACGTGCACAGAGTGCACTGTGCAGCCCTGCTGATCTCAGCTCCCAGCTGGAGGCAGCCTTTGCTTCTCACTGAGAATGGTCGTGGACTTCCTTGAAAACACTCCAGCTCTAGTTCTGTCCTACTACTTGCCCCATATGGCCTTGCTTTCTCATTATTTTTTTATGATGTGCTCCTCAAAGAGAAGAACTTACTTTTTATCCCTGTGAGAGAGAGTACCAATCTTCTATTACTTGATGACATCACTTGCATGTGGTTTTATTGGTAAATGACTGAGGCTTCTATTTCAGGGGACTCCAAGAAAGCCATTCCACAGGGAACTGCAGCTATTGCCACTTGTACAAACCAGAAGCATACAGGGGATTGCATTCTCCTTAGCAAGTCTCTTCCCTGTCCTCCTCGCTGCCAGCGATCTCTGAGAGGTATCCACCACAAACATCTTCTCTTGCATAGTCCTCAGACTTACAGTGCTTTGTGGCTGAGAGGGAGCTGACAGAGTAGAACATGCATTACTCCTCCCACATGTGACCAGAACATGCAGGCATACCTCAAAGATACTCCGAGGTGCAAGGGGAAAAAGGCCAGCCCTCAGGGTTAGGCTTGTGGGCACCCACTCTGCACAGGAGCTGGCAGATCAGATGGGGGAACTCCAGTTACTTGGAAATGTCAGAGCTGGGGTATACCGATCTCATGTCCACTGTTCTTGAATCACTCGGCAATACAACCTGTGTGTTGAACTGCACAACTTTGATCTTTTAGCATAAGAGAGTGTTCAAATATTAAACATGTTCCCATTTTCAGTTCATTATATGGAAATGTTTGCTGCAGTTACAAATCCCTGTTCCGTCACAAGAAGAAGAGGAGCCTCGGAACTTGAAGGAAGGGAGTAGTTTTGTTTCAGAGAACCAGTGACATTTCCTGCGTTGGCACACAGCGCTGCAGCTTCTGGCTTCTCACCCTGCTGGCTGGGTGCAGCTAATTGTCCTGCTGCGATTGGTGGGAAGGTGTCAGAGCAAGAGCAAAGCCTGCACCACAGCCCAGTGCTGGAGACCAGAAGAGGGTCAAAGGAACTTGAGAAGTGGACATGTTCTGAGATCCTTCAGAAGTCACGCACAGACCCAGAGCAATCTCCTCACGACTCTACGCAGACGTGAGGTTGGGGATAGCACGGACCTGCCCAGGGACCCAGCTCCTGGTGTGACTGACTGTGGCCCAGCGTGCCTCCAGTAGGTCTCCTTGCAGAGTTCCTGAAACGGTGCTCTCGTATTCTGATGTCACCATCCCACTTCCCATGCACGCAAACGTGCGTTCAGGCAGCAGGACGTCTCAGCAGGCTCGGTGACAAAAGCCAAGTCACTGATGTGCAGCTACACTGGCAATGTTAGTTCCCTACGCAGGGCGAGCCTCAGCTAGAGGACTCCCATGAAGGACTTTGCTGGGGAAGCATCTCCTCCACAAGGAGAGACTGCGGTGAAACACTATGGGCTGAAGTGTTTTGTCTGTATGCGGGGTCTGGAATCAGCAGGATGCAGCTACTCAGATGATACTATCGTGTGTGGTATGTTCTAGATACAAACAAAGAGAAGGGTTTTGGGGAGAGTACACACTGCAGCTGGCTGAGTAAACAAAAGACAAATGTCCATATGGGGAAGGAGCAGCAGCAGGGGACTGCACTCAGCCAGGATTTTGAAGAACCAAATAAAGGAAAATACTGAATGCTTGAGAACTTCGGGAAACAGACACTTAAAGCCCCACCACTGCGCCCTGGCGCAGCCCTTTGTAATTTCTTTGCCTCGTAGACTAAGCCAGTGCAGGCCTGAGTCTGAGCGGCAGTTTCCATAGCATCCATCTTGCACATTACAAGAGACTTGAATGAAAATATGTTTTCATAGGCAGAGCCTACTGAGGATTTTCTTTAAAGCCATTTATCTGTGGGAGGGTTGTTTGGCCACATTTAATTTCCCTATCTGAATTTCTGCTCTACTTTGCTCTAGTGGAGTTGATGTGTAAATGCATCGTTAGTTCTGGGTACTGGCAAACGGAACTTGGGGAAGCTGGCTTCTCAAGGGAAAGGGTAGGCAAGGGTGAGCCTGGAAGTAGGGTCAGTAGTCGCTCCTGGGGAAGAGGATGCAATTCAGAAACATGGGAACACAGGCCTTGTGCTGTGACCGATGCTCAAACAGGAAACCGCAACTCAACAGGGTGCAAAAATTTGCCTTAGCCAGTTTTGGACACCAACAGTTACCCCACAGAAGAATTAAACCACAGAAGCTACCTATAAATTAAAGTTGTGCAGTTAAGCTTCTTACAGGTTGAGAGCTGACACGAACGTCCATTTAAAATGACACCTTTCTCGTGTCAGCAGTAGTAGAGAGGCATTATTCACAATGAAAATCTCTGCAAGTGTAAATACTATGAACTGTTCCACAGCTACACATACTTCCATTTTTTGAGGAGTAATCATTTCCTTTCCACAGTGCCAAACTCCAAAGTTTCACCCTCCCCTTTGTCAGATCTTGAAATGTGGTGGGTTTTTTTTTTCTCTTCAGTTTACCTAGTCTTATGTTTGTGTGAGCATTCCAGAGTAAAGCAAAAGTGGCTAGTCTGCATAGCTATGAAGAAAAGTCTGAAAAAAATGAAAACTAATGCTCAGAAACTAGAAAGCAAATAAATATATTTAGAATACATTAAGTAAATCTTGCAGTTTTACCTGAATTGTGACTTTTGAGCACCCCGAAATGGAAATACCTAGCCGCTTTGTTCTTAGGGCATCATTTTGCCACCAGATAAACTTTAATCTGGTTTATATAGACCAAATACAGCCTACAGAAGCAACCTGGGGAAACTTGACCCGTGTGGTCCTTCCTGCGCCCTGTGTTGAAGAGCCAGGAATGTCCAGTGGTTTAGCAGCAGTGGCTTTGAGAGTAAGCAGGGCTGGGTCCTCGCTCCAGGGATGAGGTCTCTCTGCAAGACATAGTCCTGGATTCTCTTAAGTCTGCTGTGCTCCGCTCTGAACAGCCAAGTTATAACCAGTTTTTATCCTTTGCTCCTCATTCCAGGTCTCTAAGCTTCACCATTCTTGTATATTTATAAAAAATTTTCACCTGGTTTATCTTATCACTCACTGGCACCGTGCTGTCCTCTGTCTCCTTCATTTTCCCGTTTTTGCTCTGGAATTCAAGCCTGCCTGTTTCCGCGGTACCTGGGAGACTCCAGTGTGAAGATTTGTTGCTACTAGAGAAATCCCTATGTGAGCTCTGCATATCTCCCTTTTTTGATTAAATGCCTAGTAGAGACTTAGTTAGCTTGCTTCCCCACTGCAAGTTTTTCTCTTGCCCCCATGCTGCTGGTTGATTGTTGTATTAATAGAAATGTTGGATAAAAAGGAAGATTTGGAGATTTGATGCTCTTTCACCCTATGGAGAAAATGTGTCCCCTCCCTCTGCCCCCCC
>VXBL01000195.1:23436-38205 GCA_013400195.1 Aramus guarauna | reverse complement strand
TTTTTTTTTTTTTCTTGTTTTGTCTGTTATCAAATTATTTTGGCAGCATTTTAGGGTTTGTTATATAGCGCCTGTTTTTGTTTCAGAAATGTTTCTTTTAGTGTGTTGGAGCGCGTTTCTTGTTTCAATTATTTCCTGTGGAGTTCAGTAGCTGAGTGAAAGAGATGATTATCAGTGTTTGAAATTTTCTACCTAGTTGTATATAGTAGTTAAAAATGAGTAATACTTAGAGGTTTGGGGGTATAGGTCTTCTGGGGATGGTGTGTAAATTTGAGAACTAAATGGTAATGTGGCTTCATTTTTCTTCATTTTGGGCAATCTCCATTCAGACACCAAATTCAGTATCTTCCCATATTGTGCTAGTTTCCTTATGGCTGTGATAGTCCCAGGCACATAGAAAAGATAATATCTTTTGAGGACCAGCATCTATAATTGGAAAAAAATGGATAAACTTTTAGGTATAGAAACCTTTCTCCAGGCCTGAAATGGAAGCAGCAGACTTCAAGCTAAGTACAAAAATATGACCTGACACTAATCTAATGCTAGTGCCATCTAAGAATAAACACAGTCTGAGTAGCTCAATCTGTGAATCATGAAAGTGCTACTGTCTGGATTTCAAATGGAGTCCAGTCTGGGTTGTGCTGAGTGTATCCCAAAAGATGCTTTCCCTCAGACTGCCAAGGACTGACCATCTGGGCACTGTTCTCATGTCGTGGGGAAAGAAATACCAAGATGGCTTGTGTAATTTTAGTTTGTCCAACACAAACTGTTGCAGGGTGATACGCTGTTTCTCCCTGCAGGATGTCTGTCTTAATTTGCAAAGAGGTCTCAGGTCAGGTTTGTGGTGGTTCTCTCTGGACTGTGCGTGGGTCTGTACCTTCCTCTACAAAAGAGAACGGTGCATTTCTCCGTGGATGTTTCTGCAGGACTCTTAACAGCAACTCTGGTCTTGCAGGCTCACCTTCCTTTTGACCTTGTCCACACCTTCCTGCCCATCACATCAAATATGGGGTGCTCACCCCTGATTTCAGAGCCCAGCTTGCCTCAGCCCAAATGGTGAGTCCTAGGAGCCAAGGAAGGTTGGTTCTTGCCTGTCTTCCTGTAGTAACGGTCCTTCTCTTGAACATGAGTGAGCATTTCCCACAAGCACTATCCCCTTTTCTCTTACGCTTTTCTGTTTCAGAGTGGGAGCCTTGTTCCAGTCTTTCCCTAAAATTGAGCTCTACTATGATGTAAAAGCATGAAGCACTTGGCAAGCAATTGATGAGCTATGGCCTTTTTTTGTGCTGTTAGTTATTAACTTAGTTTTTCTTTCAGCTTTCCTCTTTTGATTTTTATTTCTACTTCATGCATTTCTTTTTATCCTTAGACGGTTACATCCTTGCAGAGATACAGGCTGGCTGTGATGTGTCTTTGTAGTAGTTTCTCCAACTCATATTCTGAACAAGGTAGCCATGCTTGTTCGTGAGGACTTCAAGCTATCCCGATACAAATGCCACTGCTATAATTGTACCTCAGTGAGACAGAAAAGAATTGGAGATATCGCTAAATATGAGACAGTACCTTTAAAAATTAAAACAAACTGAACATTTCTGGTGCTCAGTTTGAAATATTGTGGGCCTAGATTTCACATACTTCTTGTTCTCTCAACTGTTTTCACCCCTCGAGAAGAGATGCCTCCTGCCTCCCCCCCCCGCCCCCTTCCACCTTATCCTTTAACCATACTCCTTCCTCTGGACCGTGTGGCGTGATGTCTGGAGTTACTGAGCACCTTCAGGTTTTTCGGATGTTCTCTTGTGTGTGCCTAAAGCTTGGTTCCTAAATAGGGACTCAGAGCAAAGACCCTTTAAGTTTTTGCATCCAGACAGGGATTATATGCCATTTGGGCACCGAGCTGCTCATTCATGAGACTGACTCATTTCTGGGCAACTCTCAATGCTTGGGAAATGCTGTGGTAAGAAGTAAGACTTTCTACTCTTTGCCTGTTTGCAGAGGGGTTTTCACAGTCATAATTTTAAACTTTAAACTTCTAAATTCCATATAGATGGACTTTAAATTCTTTTAAGGTGCAACATTCAGTCTCTCAGACCCTAACTTGCCCATTAGTAGTAGAAGGATAATATTTCCCTCCCCTTAAAGATGCATTCATTAATAGTAGAGGTAAGTATGCTGGGATTCGTCTCACCTAATTTTAGCTATGTGAAGTGAGTTGTTTGTCTAATTTAAAGAGTGGAGAAAATGAATCACCTCCACTGGTGAATTATCCAAATTTACATTAAACACCTATATCTGGACAAAGGAAGTACATATCAGAGGTCCCTCTCTTTCTCCTTTATCGCTGCAGGAATTTAGATTACCAGTACCAGTTTAGATGGCAAGCTTAATTTTAAATGACTACAATTGGGTGATGTGGTCACGGTTATAAACATGGACCAGCTATGTGGATGTTCATTTGTATGATGAAATTTAATACCCAACAAATTGCTGCTCCTGTAAACAGCCGGGGGGTGGTTTTACTGCTAGAATTTTCTAGAGATTTCCCACATTTTTTAATTTTTAATGCAGAGGATTCAAATCCACTCATAATTAGACCCTGGAAATCTCTAGATCTAAATATCACTGTACAGTTGCAGGAGCGAAATCATAAAAACATTTCTTTCCTTGGCTTGGTTTCAAATAGGGTGACATCATTTTTATCAAACCGCCTCTATTAGTGCTTTAATTCAGCAAACAGAGATTGCTAAGTAAGGTTCCTTTTCCAGCCAAAACGTCAATCAGAACTGCATGCTCCACAGAGTACTGTACAAATTAACATTTTAACATCGCTATTGTAGTAATTATTCTGAGCATCTTTCTTTTATGACACTCAGAAGAAAAGGGATGACTTGTTGCTGAGTTTCCAGACTCTAATTTTCTTCCTGTGTAAGTGTGCTCTGCCGACATCTCTTTCCCTTCTGGCTGTGCAGTTTTTCTCCACTGCACATACCCAGCTGAGAGCTCCCTGTCTTAGTTATTGAGCTGCCACAGTAGAGGACAGGAAGGATCCAAACAGCTTTTGTGTATGTGAACAGGTGCTTTGAATGTTCAGAGGATCTGATGAACAGACAAACATATGATTTGACTTCTAAGGAGATGATTTGATGGCAAACAAAAGGTCACATACCAGCAAAACTGTTAACTGGTGGCATGGGGGTGGGGACTGCTGTTCTGCTCACTATTCATTTTCCTCCTACACTGAGGGGCAGATTCTGCCTCCATTGTAGCTGCTCTCACTACACAGGATGAGAGAGCTTCTTGGGTGATGTGCTGGTGTGCTACCACCAAATAGAGCATGCAGTGGGCAGGGATGGATTTTGTTACAGATTGGTTTTCTGTATGTCTCCTGTTCCTCTTTATCAGCTGTTTATGTGTGGCATCATACACAAACCCATGCCTGGCACCTGCATTCATACTTGCCTCGTCATTCTTCAATGCTTTGTTTACTGTCCAGGCTGCAGTGCCCTTGCGTGCCTTGCTGCTTGACTGGTGAAAATCAATCAGTGCCATGAAATCTGGCTTTCTGTATGCAAATAATTGAACTCTCTTGTTTCTGGAGTTCTTCAAAGGAGGCTCACTTGTGGAAGAAGGAAACAATTAGTGTTTAATGGGGATTTGTATATCTGCACAGAAAGAGAAATGTTAGTGAAAGAAGGTAAAAGGTGGAAGATATCTTCTGCTTGGGGATCAGGTGCAATTCTGGCATTTATTTTTTTTCTGACAGCTAAGCCCCTGGACTGAGAAGTACCTGTGCTTGAAGTGCACCTCAGCAAATAAAGAAGCCATTGTACTGCCAGTTCCCGCTCAGACAAAATAGCTTGCAATTCAAAACCTTTTCTTCTCAAGGTTTTGTACTGATTATTCCTTTGGCTTTCCTTCATGTGCACCAGGTTTGCTTTTTATTTTTACTGGTTGGGGGAAATTATGGTTCGCCTAGCAGATCCAGCAAATTCATAAAACTCCGTACTTGGTAATGGGCATAAACGTGCCTGGAACACTGCTTGGAAATCAACTGTGGATGTTGAAGAACTGTATAGTAATAGGGTAGAAATATTTAATTTCAATTTTAAATTCCTGCCACATTAATAGCAATGATACTGAATGTTGTAGTTAAGCACCAGCAGGCTTAAAACTGTCTCCCGTGCTTGCAAGAGCCTAGGTGTCATTGACTCCCAGCAACAGGCTGACTTCTGTGGTTCAGCATTTCAAAGGTCTTTGGGAACAGAAAGATAGAAGCATACGCTCGGAGGGTTTTTCGAAAGTACTGAAGATTAGTTTCTGTGTCCTGTTGAAATGTATTAAAAAAAAAATACTAGTCCCTATAGCAAAGGAATAATTTCATCCTTTTTTCTTTATTGTATTCAAATGAAGAGAGATTTTAATACTTTTTGCTAATTTTTGTTTGCAAGTGGGTTTCAAAAAACTAAAGCACTTAATTGGAAGATGGGTATGTCATAATTCATGATGCAAAAAGAAATCTTTTTTGTTGTATTAGTGACTTCTGTGAGATTAAAGCAACTGCATGTTGATAAAGATGCAAAACTGCTTCATAGCAAGTGCATCGCAAATTGTCTAGACAGTGATTATAATGTGTGAATTAGAGCTAATTAAAGTATGTCAGTAACATAATGTACAAAATGGCTGATTGCCGGGAACAGATTTAGGAGCTTCCTGCAAATTTTAGTTTTTTATAAATATGTTTAGATTTCAAAACATGCCCTCTCGTAAGAAGTATTTAGTCTTTGTTTATATGTCAGCGCTGTTGCTACTAAAAAAAGATTACAGATTAGGTTTTTCTCATAGGTAAGAAATAATTTGCCATGCAATTATTTTGATACTGTCTTTTTAAAATTTTGAATATTTTCACCGTATGCAAGGGTAAATGTTTTACAAGCATGAGCACAGCACAAAACTGAACTTTTGCAAAAAGACCTCTTGTGTTGTACGTGGGATCTGTCCAATCAGTGATCTGTCCCAGTGCTACCGGGGTGGGAAGGGAGGACGATGTCCTCCTTGTGACAACATCTGGAGCACCATGTGCCTCCGAGGATGACATACAGGCTGTCTGCAGCTGCCGTCATGGCTGTGTTCGGCTTGCTGAAGTGGCAGCAGCACCGAGGGGCTGCCCCATGGCATGCAGGTTTGCAGGGTGGGGGGTGGCAATGCAGCAAGGTGGCTCTTGTGGGTGAGAGAGATATTGTCCTTATGGTCTGTGACAGGCGTTAACAAGAATATTATTAAGCCATTAACTGAGTATCTACTTGCACCACATACTGCCTCAACTAAAAGTTCAGGATTGCGTAGTTCCTATGCAGCACTTTTTACTAGGAGACTTTTAATGGGCGAGAGTGTATTAATATCCTCCGTTTTGCAGAAATGAAAATGGAGTGATGAAGACATTTCCACCAGAGGTAAGTGCTGAATTTGTCTTGCACGCTACTCTCTGGGTCACAACCGCATGTCAGAGGGATGCGGAGTCCTGGGAAATTTGGCTCCCTGTGCGCCACAGCTTCAGCAGCAGGAGGGGGATTCTGCATCCAACAGAGAAGTTAAGGTTGTGAAAAAGCTTTTTAAGCAAAGTGAAATATGAAGATCTAGATCTCTATCCAACTTGATCTGCTTTTAGATAATTGCAGGTGGCTTGCTGAACTGTTTTTTTCCCAGTGCAGCTGCTCCTAAAAGAAGTAACAAGGATTTTATTTTCTGAAATATCTCAGTTACTCAAAATTTGTCAAATTCCTGAATTAATATATATGTCTATAACTGGAAGAAAGGCAGAGAGGAAAAAAAAAAAGACACTGTCAGATAAAGACTCAGCTTTGACAGTCTTCTTGAAAAATGGCAATAATAGGAGCATGGAACAGCTTCCATTGTGTTTGGCTGTGGAGTGGGACTGTCGAACTGAGACGCTGTCTGCCAGTGCTGTTTTATTAAAGAATTACTTGATGGTTTAAAGCAAAGGATCTCCTTTCACACAAGCCACTCACATCCTCTCGCAACTGGATCAGAAATGGGCTGTCTTGAGCAAGTCCTTGCAAATGTCTTTTGTTAACAAATACTCAGAGCTAGAGAGTGGAGGGGAAGGGCATGTAAAGGCATTTTAGTCTGTGATACTCCTGCCTGAGTAATAAGGGCAATCTCTACCCAGAAGAAAAGGGTGACACAGAAGTTATTAGAGAATTCAAAGGAAGCATGAAAGAATTTGTGCTGGCATCATCACTGCACAGCTGTGTCAGCTTTACCAATAACCTCGGCTTTACCAGTGTCACCAGCTGTGGGATTATTGCAGATAACAATATTTTGACTTCTAAGCTGAGGAAGTGTCACATTAAAGCCAAAACACAGTCAGTCTAGGTGGATTGCAGTCATTGCCATGGTGTTCAGAGAAAACATGCCTTTTTTTGGCACATTCAAGACTGGAAACATTCCATGTTTGGATACTTTGAAAGGTCCTTAAAATACATTTACTAATTGGTAAGTTTTACTGCATCAAGGTTAACTTTTGAACCAGGGGGATGTAAACAGCTGAAATGAGTTAGAGGGAGGATGAGGATTGTATCCAATCACATGTTAGGAAATTACTATGAAATATTGTATTTATGTAGTGTTAATATGAAACAGCTAAACCAATTGGTTTTAGACCTGAACATACCCAGTGTAAATTAGATGTATCCTGAGGCTGGACAAAGTGCAGATCAGCTGACTGTTCATTCACTTAATCAATAGTACTGCCTGTGCTTTTTCATTGACTTCTTAATGCTAAATGGTAAACACTAACAGCCAGATCTGCAGCAGTCTAAATTGGCCTAATGGGTCATTAGAACTATACTGATAAATACCAACTGGGAATCTGATGTGGACTGTAGACTGGAAATTTAGGAAATGGAATGCTGCTATTTTATAACTGGTTTCATTCATTTCTTATAGTCCTCTTTATTGTATAGTGGCTTATTTGATTGCTGTATTGAATCAAGCAGGGTTGCTGGATTGAAATTGAATTACTAGGTACAATGTGTTTGATAGGACTGTAGGTTGATTAATCGTGCAGGGCTTTAAATTACCTCTTCAGTGATGGTAGGAGAGATGAGTAAAAGGCAGGCATTGACAGGTTGAGACCTCTCTATTCTGTGTGTCTTTACTTGTCACCATTCTGTTTGCAAAATGAAATTATTAGTCTCTTTATGTTCCTGGACCAGAGAGGATGTGCACCAGGTGATGTGGCTGATAGACATGTTTTGCAATCTTAGCAAAGACTCTTCCAACAGTGGCACTTGTAATACTTGTATTACATTGTGGGTTGGTTTGGGTTTTTTTCTGGTTGGGGTTTTTGTTTGTTTGTTTATTTGATCTACTAGCTAAAATAGCATCCAAGTGAGTCCTGTTTCCTGCTTATTGGTTGAGATTGAGACCTTTCTTTAGGCCTCTGTTGTTTTGCTGTTCTTTCTTTTCTGTTCTTTTGTGATATCTCTTGGTCTTCAAGGTCAAAAATGAAACGAGTCACTTGTGTGGATAGGAAGATTATTCAGTTATAATTAAAAAGATGAAAACTTTGGAGGGGGTATTATTAAACCTCGTATTTTAGAATTTAAGAATATTCAGAAGTCAAGTTGTGAACCTGTGGGGAAAAGGGTGTGGAGGATTATTCCACACTTATGTCTGGAGGGCTCCTAAACCTCTGCTGAAGTGTAGCCCCTGGCAGAAAAGGGATACTGCCTCGTCACAGTGTGGCAGGTCTGACAATGCTTACCTGAACCATGCTGGGCTGCAAACATACTTGCACCCGGCTTGGATAGGATTTATTTTTAAACCTCCTGGTCTGGGTCCAGAGGGGTCTCCTGTCTATCCACACCTCACAGCCAAGGAGTAAACATGGAGCTCATCTTTGCTTCTGTTTCCATTTAGATCCATGTTGTGAAGCAGTGGTTGTACATAGTAAAGCAGAGCTGTGCTGTATTTGCAGACCTCTGGTTGGAGAAGGCCACTGACACCATGGTGTGGTAACTTGGTGGAGGGGCTATGTTTATGGCCAGCTGAACGGGCCTGTGTGCTTCCTCATGGTGATGCTGCTCCAGTTGCCCTTTCTCTTGGGCCCCGTTGAGTTGCAGCAAAGCAAATTGACTGCGGGGGACCTCCTGGGATGGAAGGGTACTCCATTTGTATATGCATAGCTGGTGACTTCCTAAAGTTCAGCCTTCAAGCGCTTAAGGCTGGGGTTTTTTTTATTTTTGGAGGAAAAAATGCTTTGGCAAATATGATGTAGTGTTTTCCATTCACATCTCAGGGCCTAAGGGAAAATATTTCATTATTTCTCTCCAGTGAATGTGAAGTCAAACATTACAGTGTCTTTGCTTATAGTTGAGGACCCCTTGCATAAGAGACACTTCTTCTAGAGCACCTCATCTGGGGAGTCATGTCTTGCATTCAGCACAGTGGCTAGGGGAGTTATTTTGTTTGTCACAGTTTGTCAAATGTGCCAGGCAATACACAAAAGCAGAATAATGTTTAACGTGAAGATCTGAGGCAACCAATGTTGCAGAGTGAAAGAAATGGTCAAAATATAGCACCATAAACGCTTTCTTCTTCCTCCACTTCTTTTGCAGTATTCTATATCCTTTTGTTATCTCTCAGCCTTGGTGTAGTCAGTCAGCTAAGTTTATATAGTCAGCTTATTAAAAATGGTCTTTTGAGAAAGTTTGTATGTGAAAGCCTTTGCAAACTGACTCAGAAAATGGAATAATATTTCTCCCACCTGCTTTCCTAGCTTTCCCCACAAGAATCAGATGAACTGCTCAGCTTTTCAAGGTCAGTGACTGAGAAAATGAAAAGGATTCTAGCCTGGATTTCTTGCATGGTTATAGAAAGCTCTATCAATATCGTCCCTAGGACAGCCCATCCTGGAGCGCTGATAAACTGTCCGTGCACTCATTACAGTGCAGGAGGAGTCCTTATTCTCTGCATTGCGAGTGTCCTTGCAGCAGAGTTTGATGCTTGTACAATGTCGTGTACAGGGTGTGAGTCTGATGTGTGGGTGAGGCAGGCCCAGTCACGAGGTTCAGAAAGGATCCCCTTGCTTTCTAAACTCCTTCTCAGAGAGGAGCCTAGGTGTGGCTAGGTCCAGTCTTAGTCCCAGACTTGGTCAATGGTTTATGTCTAAAGGTTTGTATATAGCCACACATCAGAGTCAATGTTTGCCTGTCAGAGCCCCCTAAAGAACTTTCACTGAAACAATTTCACAAAGTTGAAAAAGAATAGGTAATTTATTAAAGCAACAGATATAAAAGTTCAGAACTGCCATTGATAAATACACTTACTGCAGTAGCACTGGTATATGAATATAATGCCATCAAAATACTGTCCCGGGTATTCTCACCAGAAAGGTGAAGTTGCAATGCTTACCAAGAAGGTGTCCCTATCTTGGGTGGAGGAGAAGGAGCACAGCCCGTCGACTGCCTCTTCGGAGTCTTCAGTCTCTTCTCTCTCCCCAGGGGTACCTTCCTCAATATCCTTTATACCCCAGCCTTAGCTGTCCCCTCCCTGGGGTAACGTTTAACATCATTTGGGTGGAGAGTCGAGTACTGTATACTTATAGGTTTAGCATGTACTCCTTTTAGCTCGTTATCATATTTAGGGGTGTCAACTTTAACATTCATTTCGTGGATAATGAAGCAAAAGGTCTCACTTTGGGCACCATGACCTTCAAGATTCTGTGTAGAAACCATCTATCTGTTTATTCTGCATTGTCTAGCCAAGACAGGGCCATCCTGCCACCATGAAACTCCCTCCTTTGGCTGCTTCTCATACCAACCTTGTGGATTTCCATCCACAGTGTTTGTATGACAGATAAGTGGACACCAGTGTTTTTTAACCTCTTATGTACAATTGTCACATACAAACAATGGAAAAATCTTACCTTTTAAAGTCCTTGTGGAGATCCATCTCAGATGGCAGTGGCTTTCTTTTAGGGGTCTTAAAAGTAACAGAAAACCCGTTTTAAGGCATCATTCTTCCAGTGGCTTTGCAAAGCAATCTGATTTTATCCAGCCACACCTCCTAGTTTTCCTTTTCTTGACCTTAAAATAAAAAGATAAAGATGCAGAAACTGTATACACTGCAAGTAATTTCTGTCAACTATGAGATCACTGGAACTGTTCAGTAGTGATGCTCAGATTTAATAGAAAATACTGCACTGTTGTTTGGTTTGGTTTTTATGTGTGTTTTTTTGTTGTTGTTGTTTGGGGGTTTTTCAAGAAAAAGAGAAGGGAGAGCACAATGAAATAAGAACTATACTGAGGCTAATACATGCATCAATGCAGCCATGAGTTCAGAAAGGGCTATACTGTATATGCCAGAGAAAAAATGTACATCAAGGGGGAAGGGAGAGGCAAAAGATGTGAGAAATGTAAAACCAAGTGTCCAAAACATTCTGTGTTGCTGAAAAGATGCAATAAGCGGCAAGAAAGAGATCTGTGCGATCAGAAGCAATTATTTAAAAGGAAATTTCTCTTGTTACCAGGGGTATTAAAGGGTGTTTTCCATGAAAAGAAGTCAAATAAATAAAAGCACAAGAAGCAGAGGTTGTCTGATTTGATCCTATTTTAGAGTGTGAACATTGAATTACTTGTGGCTATATATAATAAATAGTGCTTTATGCATGCGTGGGGAGGAACAGATACGAACAGATCAATGGCCTGCTCTCTTTTTTTATCAGACTTCCCAGCTGCATACTGCCTTTCGAGGCTGTCCTGTCAATGACAGCATTAGGGTTATGAACAAGGATTATGATTGGAAGGTACTCACTTTGGGGAGATGCCATTTCATATGCTCAGCAGAGATGCCTGGGGTCATCACAGCTTCTCGCTAGTCCCAAAGCTACCGGCTCACAATTCAAGTGCTGCTGATTGCCCCAGGAGATATGACTTGGATGCTGATGACATACTCAGCCAGACTGAGCTGGTGCTGGAACAAAATATGCCCCAAATTATTCCTGGCACATTAATTTTATGCTTAGAATCACATATACCTTTTGCTATGTTTTCCTCCCTGAAATGTTCACATGTGCTAGACCTTGAATTAAGAAGAAAAATAGCTAACATGGTACTTGTGGGACTAGCGTTTAACTAAAATGTCATATCTGATAGAGACCTCTGATGCATCTGAACACACAGCAGTGAGCTTGCAGAGGAAAAGGGAAAAATAGCATAGTAAATTTGTTTGCAGTGTTTCCAAAAAAGTGAAAACTTGAAAGAATTGTCATTTGTGGAGTGCTGGTGATAGACAGTAACAATAGTTCTGCCCCCAGTATTTTATTTCCAAGTGACTAGATAGCTAATTCACCTTAAGATTATAGATGTCCATAAAACACAAGGTTATATGTGGTTCTTATTAATGTGACACAGAGTATTCTATTCGGTCTTCATATATGCAGTCAAATTAATAAAAGAGAAGGCTGTGGCAGTCTGCCTGTCACAGAGCTTGACCTGCATCATGCAAGCCATAGCGTTGTGTCTGGTCTTCTGCTGAAGTTGTAACTTATGCTGATCTTAAACCCTATGTTTTAGGTGCTTTGTCAATCCTGATGTAAAGATGCTTTTAAAAAGTTGGTAATTACTCTTGCTGTGTCAGAAATAAGAACTGATTTACTAACTTTTGTGAGTTTGAGTCAAAATTCTGGTCCCATGAATTCTGCTGGGCTTTAGCCTGATAGGTGAAGGGAGCCTTCTTCTGTTAAAGAATTTGTGCTGTGTCTGCTCACAAACCATTGTGAAATCATGTTTACAGTTTCACTCAACTGAACAAATAAAAATAACTTTTTTTATTGAGTTATTGTTGTGCAGGTTTTAAAAGTTTTAAGACTTTTCCACCTTTTAAAATTTTCAGTGCAGTGCACAAACATCCAACAGGGTTTGGGGTTTTTTTTGCATTTGGTATATGCACAGGTGATATTACTGCCTTCCCCCTCCACCTCTTCTTCTGTGTACAGCTGAGAGGTTTAGATCACGTTTGGAAAAAATAGTGGGGAAGGCACACCAGCTGATTCTCTCAGTCCTCAACATGATTATTTCCACTTCTACATCTATAATGCAAAACTGTTCCCCATGCTGTTTGTGTTTAGATGTCTGCAGGAAATCTGGTGGCCTATGGCTCTAGGGGCGGTGGAGATGGGGAGAGGTTGTGAGCAGTGCTGCTGCCACTGTGGTGCTGGGTGAGGTCTCCACTGAGCTGATTAAACATGAGAATCAGCGTGCTCCACTCTGCACTGTGACTGATCTCGTAGTCCTTTTTCAGTTTTCCAGTGGTGTTAATCTTATATTTGTCTAAGTAAAGACTGGCTTGTTTAGAACCTACATTTGATGAAACTAGTAATTCACTTAATGGTGAGCTTTTAGAGTGCAGTAATCTGGGGTTTTGGAAAAGCCCCCGCCATTCGCCTACTGCTCCACCATGCTGTCTTCTGTGTGCTGCCTGCGTGAAGTCTGCAAGGAAATCTGTCTGGAGGTGGTTTGACTGGGAAGAGGTGTGAGGCTATCTACACTTAGCAGTGTCTCAGAAAACATTACAGCACCTCCTCCTACATAAATAATTACAGGACGGTAAGGAGGTTACTAAGTGAGAGGGGAAACATGCTCTCAGGAGGGCAGCGTGTTTTTCTGTTAAAGAATAGTTTATTTAGCAGAATTGGCCTTGTGATGTCCATAGTTGTGAACATGCTCACCATGTTTGGAGAGCTAGAAATATAATTACAGCTTGTTTTTTCTTGTTTCTTTACTTTTCAAGAGTATTGAGAATTTGAAATATGGAATTAAATTATGTAGTATTCTAAGAACAACAGGAGCTGGTCTTTGCGTTTGCAGGAGGGAGCTGTTAGAGGCTGAATGTGGGTACTTTTATGCACACTAAATGTGTTAGTCTGAATTGAATAATGAGTAACCTAATCAGATTTTTAGCCAAGCTTGCCTGTTGTACTGTGATAATTGCCAGTTTTCTTGGACTTAAAGCCAAACAGATCCTTCCCCACCTTCCAAACTGTTTGATTTTAGAAGCAAGTTCCTTATAGGAAAGAAACAGTGCTTAGGTGAGGCATTCATCCTGGCTTAGTCTCTTGACCAGAAACACTTGCCCAGTGCAGGCACTGCCATAGTTCACAATTTCTTTCACTTCTCTTTGGCCTCATAAGAAGGGAGGGTTGGACCAGATGACCTCCAGAGGTCTTTTCCAAACTCAACTATTCCATGATTTTCTGAAGGATAAACTCTCTGTTCTGTATTACGTTGATCAAAGAGCAGTTGCTTTGCACTGGGTTTTGAAAGTTTTGTACTTTGCCACATGCACTCTAGGCTGTGTCCATTGATCCAGTAGCTGGTGTGTCTGTTGTAGTTGTGCTGTGACATTCGATGCGGATTAAGGTGCTCCAGGTGAGATGTTTTGGCTGAAAAATGCAGAGTTCCACCTGTGGCAGAAGTAGTATTAGAAACCACGTCTGGCAGCAATTGACAAAATATGACTTTGAAGTGGTTTTTAATACAAAGTAGTTGTGCCCACCCTTGCAAGCAAACCATGTTTAAATGTTTGCGTACTAATTACTGAGCACTTACCTGGTTTCTCCGATTGTCCCTTTGACACATAAATTTGCCTGCAATAACAGTCCCAATAAGGCAGCACAGTGCAGACTCCTGATGCCATGTCCCTAGGCACAGGGCCAAAGTCCAAATTATGATCATGTGCAGTTCTGATGGCTGGTCCAGGACTCACCTGGTGGCAGAGGGAAAATGCGCCTTTATCTCCCACAGGAGGAGAGTGGGGGTTGAGGGGGAGGCTACCAGTTCTGGGAAGTAATGGGGCAGGAAAGAAATAAACTTTTCCTTTCCCTTTCACACATTATCACCGAGGTCTTCAAGGCAGAGGGGGGTACAGGTGGAGGAGGAGAATAGGATGGCCACAGTGGATGTGAGCAGACTGGGGAGTGGATATCTGATGGGGAAATTGTGATTGTACTGTATTTGTAGCAGCATCTAAATTATTGCAAAGTTAACAAATGCTGCTTTAACAGCTTCATTCTCTGTCACTCCTGTCACCTTTTTTGCTTGCGTTCTCAAACACGAGAAGAATACATTTTCTCTTTTGTCACTGCCTGCCTCTTCTTTCTCCCTGATATTCGATGATGTCAATTTATCTGGTCTTAATGTAACTCCAAAGCAATTTAGAATTCTATTCTTCTGAAAGAAGCTAAAGCAAAATGGGGCTCTTTCCTGCAGACATTCGTGCACATAATTAAAATAATTCAAACAGTTAAGTGCGCTTAACTGCTTGGGCTATGAATTTATCAGTAGTCTCCCATTGAAAACTGAGGTTAATTCATCTCCATAGTTATAATTTGAAAGCATTAAAATGCTTACTTAACAGGTTAAAACTTTTGACTTGGGAAGATTTAACTGGCTGGATATAAAGTTGTTTGTACTGTATGACCTGGAAAAAGATTTGATTTAAAGAGTGGAATGACATTTAAAGTTTGTTTAATGGGCATATTTAAAAAATGCTTTCATTTTGGTTTATGCCTTTTTTCTTTTTTTTTTTTTTTCAACAGAAGATTCAGGAGGTAATTCATCTCCATAGTTATTGTTTGAAAGCATTAAAATGCTTACTTAACAGGTTAAAGCTGTTGACTTGGGAAGATTTGACTGGCTGGGTATAAAGTTGTTTGTGCTGTATAACCTGGAAAAAGATTTGATTTAAAGA
>VXBL01000195.1:3429-23415 GCA_013400195.1 Aramus guarauna | reverse complement strand
CATTTAAGTTTGTTTAATTGGCTTACTTAAAAAATGTCTTTATTTTGGTTTATGCATTTTTTTTTTTTCAACAGAAGATTCAAGGCTTTATAAACAAAAAGTGAAATAGTCCTTCTGTTTTCACCACTTGAGAGGGGCTGATTAAGTTTGATTTGAGTTATGTATGGGCTAGCTCACCACCTACAAAATCCATGCTGTGCTGGTTTTGGCTGGGATAGATATAATTTTCTTCACAGTAGCTAGCAGGGGCTATGTTTTGGATTTGTGCTGAAAACAGTGTTGATAACAGAGATGTTTTCGTCACTGCTGAGCAGTGCTTGCACAGAGCCAAGGCCTGTTCTGCTCCTCACACGACCCCACCAGTGAGTAGGCTGGGGGTGCACAAGGAGTTGGGACATAGCCGGCACAGCTGTGGATGAAGGGGGGATGTTTGAAGTGATGGTGTTTGTCTTCCCAAGTCACCGTTAAGCATGCTGGAGCCCTGCTTTCCTGGAGATGGCTGAACACCTGCCTGCCCATGGGAAGTGGTGAAGGAATTCCTTGTTTTGCTTTGCTTGCGTGCACGGCTTTTGCTTTACCTGTTAAACTGTCTTTATCTCAACCCACGAGTTTTCTCACTTTCACTCTTCTGATTCTTTGCCCCATCCTGCTGTGGGGGAGTGAGCGAGCGGCTATGTGGGGCTTAGCTGCCATCTGGGGCAAAATGATGACAAAGACTGAAAAAGACTCACTGCTTCAGAGCGTGTACAAGTAAACTGGTCATTTAGCCATCCAGGTAAAACTCCTTCTGAAGCAGGAAGCAAAATTGGCATCACAGTGAAATATTCTTTAATAACCTTGTCAGGAACAGCCTCTGTCTCTTGCAATTGCCAGCTGGGGTTAAACCACAACACAGGTTCATAAAATATTTTTTTATTACTTTCTGATCAGACAATTCACTTGAATAAAACCCGGATAGTCTTACATATTAAAAAATATTCCTCTCATATAAAGAAAAGTCAGACTTTTAATTTTTAATGAAAATCCCAATTTCCATGCTGAGACCAAGTTACAAGAATGTGTGGTTGTTTGGCTGGCCAGGACTCTGGGAAGAGCACCTACTGCTCTGACTTTCCATTGAGCAGATTTTCTGAACCTTCAGAAGGCAAAAAGGTAGGCATGATCTTGCTGGTGCTGCAAGCAACTTTGCCCGAAAAGCTTGACAAAATTATGGGCAGTGCAGGAACTCAGGTAGGGAGCTGCAGAAATCCCGTGCAACTGTTCGAGGTTGAGATGGGGGAACAAAATTGTGGATGAGCTTCCTCACCAGGTACGTGCCCCCTTAGCTAACCATGGCAGTTTGGCTGGTTATGGCCATTGGGTTTGGGTGGGTGAGACCTGGGACGTGACCAGCTCAGTCTCTGCAGGCTTCTTAATTCAGACACAGAACAAAACAAAGTTTTGGGGATTGCAGGGAAGAAGGTCCCTGGTCTCTCTGCAGAGGGGCAGTTTTAGGTTTCTCAGTTCCTCTTCACCATATCTAAGTTGACTTGGATGGGGCTGTCTGTGCATCTTTCACTGGTTTATCTGGAAACAGCAGCATGCTGCTTGAAGGCCCGAACTGTTTCTCACAGCCTTTTGGCAGAGTTTATGAGTCTAGAAACAGGTTTTGAGTAGCAGTGAGTCATCTGCACACTTTACATCGTAACAATGTGGTCAGATACATAGCCAGTGGGCCTATGTACACAAGAGTGGGTCGTATGTGTACTCTTGTTCCAACTCTGACTTGTTCATTATCTGGATTTTTGCATTACCTGAAGTAGTGTCTCCCTCTCGTTCCTTTGGATCATGGGGTGCTGAGTGTTTATACATGCCTAAGCCCTGTGGCCTTTGGTTGGTGTCGGGGCACATAACTGGTGACAAACACTGGAAGAACAGCTCAGAAGTGAGGCAGTTACTTGTGGGGAGGCCGCATCACTGCTAAATCTATAATCTCTTTTTTCCCAGTTTTGGTTTTCTCTCTTGGGTAATATTTTTATCAAACAAAGCTGGTATAACCCAAGCACTTTATATGCTAAAGGTAACTGGACTGTGAAGTCTGAATTGCACTGCACTTGACAGCACCTTTTGGCTTCCTGAGCTGTGTTGTGGCTTTGGTGGAGTGAACGCGAAACAGAGCATTTTGGTAAACAGTGCTCAGCCATCTTAAAAAGACGATAAAACACAATATTGAGGTGCACCAACTGTAATGGTCATGACTAGGCTTTGCTATTCCTTCACGTAGCAGTATGGCTATGTGAAGTTTCCTAGGGTTTTTTTTCCTTTGTTTTATTGATTTTTAAGGCCAAACGAGACAGACAAAATGAGGTTGTGAGACCATCTGCATTGGTCTCCTGTGTGCCAGAGGTTATGGGATTTCTCCTAGCTGTTCTCCACAACATCCAAGAAAGGTGGTATGATCTGATATCCATCTTTGTATATCCCTCATTGACAAGGATGTTTTCAAAAAGGTTAGACTGCACTGCATGCGACATTTCAGCAATAGTCACCAAGGGATGATATAGGAAGACAACTTTTTATTGTCATTAAAGCTTTTAATGACATCCAAAGCAGTAGTAAAACACTCCACTTCCAACAGCTGTGGGATAACTCCCAGTGCAGAGACGAGGAGCTTGAGGTCTGTGGGAGAAGGGAAGAGGAGTAAAACATGACAAAAACTGTGAAACTTTTCTTCTACCTGTTTGTGGTTTTCCTGTGACTTGTGGATCTCACTGTCAGGAGCGTGTTGAGCAGTGCTGATAATTCAGTACCTCTGTTTTAGATGCTGTTTACCAGGCAGTTATTAAAAGGGATGGCCAGAGCTGACAGTGAGGGAAGGGGAGGGCATAGAGAAGTTCAGCTACACTTGCTGGCTTTATGAATGATATGTTAAAACTTAGCCACCAAAAATAGTAGTTTCTCTATGCCTCTTTGTAAATCTCTGTGGGACAGAAGAAATGATTCTGAAGTGAAACGCATGCTCCCTGAGGGACTTTTTTCAGCACTGAGCCCAATTATTTTTTAAATGGGGGGGTTTAGCCCTCCAGGGAAGCCATAAATATGTCCATAGCTGAGCTGTAGTGGGTCGTATATTCCCGATTGTCCTATTAAGAGAATTCAGTTAAAGAAAACAGGAGACCATTCTCCCTAGTAAAAGTACTAGCAGCTGTTTTCTTTCAATGTAAGTGATACTGCACATTTTACTCTTGAATGTCTAAATAGTGTTTGGCCACATCTAAGTTCATGAAAATTTAATGCCTTGGTGGTTGAAATTGGCTACTTTTGATTTTGGATCATGGCTGGTGCAGACATTTTAAGTCTCTCTTGATAATTGCTTTTAAGGTTGAGAGAAAAGAAATGATTCTTTTGGATCTTGAGGAAGGGGGGAGTAAGCAGGCATAGACTAATTTACATTGGAAAGGAGCTCCAGAAGTCATCTGGTCCATCCCCTGCTCAAAGCAGAGCTAACTCCAAGATAGATGAGGCTGTTAAGCCAAACGCTGAGAATGAGGGATACAGAGTCCAGTCAGGCAGGGCTCGTACCCCAGGGCTTAATTGGTCTTGTGGGGAAGTTGTTTTTCCCCTATGTCCAAGTGAACAAGTCTTTCTGCAGAGCTGCTTTCTCACCAGTTAGTCCCCAGCTGTGCTACTAAATGGAGTTGTCTGTCCTGGGTCCATCTTGCCTTTGAACTTCTTAATGTTCCTGTCATCCAGCTTTTCTGCTGTTTCTCTGAATACCGGCTTTCCTCTCCAGAGCATTAACCTCTTCCACCAACTTGATTTCACCTGAAAACTTTCTGAGGGTGGTCCCCATCACATTGTCTCTGACACTGATGAAGGTGTTAAACAGAACTGGCTTGTAATCACCTGGGAGTTTGACTTTGAACCTTCAGTCACTACTTTTTGAGCCTGATGGTCCAGACAGTTTTTCACATACCTTTTAGTGCATTTGTCTAGTTGGTGTCTTCCCGATTAGACTGGAAGCATATTAAGGGAGATGGTGTTAAAAGCGTTGCTGAAGTAACAGGAAAATTTTGTTTTCCTCAAAGCTAGTAATTCCCTCCTAGAAGGCAGGTTGGTCAGTCATGATCTGCTCTTGCTAAATCCATGATAGCTATTTCCAGTCACCTTTTCACCATTCATAAGCTGGAAATGGTTTCCACAAGGACTTGCTCTGTGATCTTCCCTGGGACTCAAAAGAATCTGAGAGACTGTTGTTCCCTGGATTGTCCTGTTTTCCTGTTTTGAAGATGAGTGTAACTTTTGCCTCCTCCAGTCAACATGATCAGTCAAAGGTGAGAGAGGGCAGCCTTACAGTGATCTTGGCCTGTGCCTTCTGCATGTTCAGATGAAACCTGTTTTGTCCTGTCTACTTATATGTGTCTAATCTATACAAGTAGGCCTTAACTCAATCACCTTTTACTAATGAGAAGCAGTTTGAGAAAGTACTAGGCAGAGAGACATGTGGTGCATGAGAGCAGGCCTTGCCAGTGAAGACTAAGGCAAGGAAGATACCAAGTACTTCAGTAGTTTCCTTGTCCTGCATTATGAGGTCTCCTGCCCTGTTCAGCAGTAGGCCACCATTCTCCTTCCTCCCTTTTGCTGCTGATGTATCCACAGGAGCTCTCTGTTGCTTTTCCCTTTTCTTGCAGGTTTCCCATCCTTTACAGGAGCTCCAGCCAAGCTGTGGACTTCATAGATTCACAGAATGGTTGGGGTTGGAAAGGACCTCAAAGACCATCTAGTTCCACCCCCCCTGCCATGGGCAGGGACACCCTCCACTAGACCAGGTTGTCCAAAGCCCCATCCAGCCTGACCTTGAACACTTCCAGGGATGCAGGGGCATCCACAGCTTCCCTGGGCAACCTGTTCCAGTGCCTCACCACACTCACAGTAAAGAATTTCTTCCTAACATCTAATATAAATCTACCCTCTTTTAGCTTAAACCCATTCCCCTTTGTCCTATCACTACACTCCCTGATAAACAGTCTCTCTCCAGCTTTCCTGAAGGCCCCTTTAGGTACTGGCACGCTGCTGTAAGGTCTCCCTGGAGCCTTCTTTTCTCCAGGCTGAGCAAGCCCAACTCTCTTAGCCTGTCCTCATAGGAGAGGTGCTCCAGTCCTCTGATCATTCTCATGGCCCTCCTCTGGACTTGCTCCAACAACTCCATGTCTTTCTTGCCCTGGAGGCCCCAGAGTTGGATTCAGTACTCCTGGTGGGTCTCACCTGAATGCAGCAGATGGGCAGAATCACCTCCCTCGACCTGCTGGTCACACTGTTTTTGATGCAGCGCAGGATTCTGTTGGCTTTCTGGCTGCAAGCACACACTGCTGGCTCATGTTGAGCTTTTCATCAGTCAACACCCCCAAGTCCTTCTCCTCAGGGCTGCTCTCAATCCATTCTCTGCCCAGCCTGTAGTTGTGCTTGGGACTGTGCTGACCCACGTGCAGGACCTTGCACTTGGCCTTGTTGAACTTCATGTGGTTCGCACAGGCCCACCTCTCAAGCCTGTCAAGGTCCCTCTGGATGGCATCCCTTCCCTCCAGTGTGTTGACTGCACCACACAGCCTGATGTCATTACCAAACTTGCAGAGAGTGCAGTCAATCCCAGTGTCTATGTCACTGCCAAAGATGTTAAACAGTACTGGTCCCAGTACCAATGCCTGAGGAATGCTACTCATCACTGATCTCCATTTGTACGTTGAGCCATTGACCACAAGTTTTTGTGACCGTCCAACCAATTACTTATCCACTGAGTGGTCTATCCATCAAATCCATGTCTCTCCAATTTAGAGACAAGGATGTTGTGTGGGGCAGTGTCAAATGCTTTGCACAAGTCCAGGTAGATGATGTCTGTCGTGTCTGTGAATTCCTTGCTCTCTCCTCACATTCCTTCTCTATTTCTTCCAGGGGGGCTGTTGCTGTTTATACCCTCTGTACATGGCTTTTTAAGTTTAAGCTCACTCAGCAGTTATCCATTCAGCCAAACTTGCTTTCTGCCTTACTTCCTCATTTTCTTGCCTGATGGGGTGGATTGTTACATGCTTTAGAGAGGTTGTCTTTCAATTTCAACCATTTCTCCTAGGCCCCTTGGCATTTAAGGTAGTTCTCCCACAGACTACCAATTACCAGTTTCCTCAATAAGATAAAGCTGCTGCTCTAAAATCCAGGATCTTTATTCAGTTATTTGCCTTCCTTACTTTCCTCAGTATTTTAAATTCTTCCGTCACTTCATAGTCACTCTGGCTAAGACTGCTGTCAGTCTTCATGTCCCTAGCCATTTCTTCCTTAATTTGTACCACATCCAGCAATGCACCTAGTCTAGTTAAAGGAGTGCCTGCAGAAAAAAAGTCTTTGCTCTCTGGATTGCCTGAGCCCTGCTATTCTGCTCTCCCAGCACATGTCTCCAAGTTCCCCATGAAAACAAGCACTGTAATTGTGAGGTGTCTTCCAGTTGTTTAGAGAAGGCTTTGTTCGCTTTCTGTTCCTGACTGAGCAGCCTGTAGCATATACACACCATGTTTACCCCTTGTTCTCTGCCCCCATGATCCTGACCCATGAGCCTTCATCCCTGACTCCTTGGATCAATGATATGTTGTAGTGTTGAAATACTAGGAAAACAGCATGCAACATTTTAAGAAAGTGCTAGACACTTAGTAAACTGGTGACAAAATATGTTTGCACACAAGAGGAGTATCAGCTTACTCCTCCTGCCTGCGTAACTTGGGAGGAGTTACTTCCCCTTTTTTTTGCCTCCCCATGTCTCAGACTGTGAAGTTTCTGTGGTAGAGATTGTCCCATATGTCAGGTCAGTGTGTCCTCTGCCCTATTATAATAGAGATAGCTGATGTGCAAGCACTGCTATCTTCCAAATATTGCAGGCAACATGCATCAGTATTTCTGAATGTACCCTGCATCCTGTCTTTATGGGAGCTGAAATTTGATGATACAGAGAACCTATAAGTCCACTTCTGAGTGGCAAGGTAGGATGGAAATGTCCTCATGCACCAAAGCAAAGTTGGAAGGAAACGTGGTTGCTAAAAAACAAGTGTATGTTCATACAGGATTCTCTCATTACCAGGTACATAGTGATTTGGGGCATGACAGTGGAAAAGATCATACTCTGATTTGCCTTGCTAAGTATAAGGATGTTGATTTTCCCCGAGTTATATGAGTAAGCTGGTTAGGACAACAGGGCAGGATGAAGGCAAAAGGAAATGTAGATGAGTGAATGATGAAAATAAATATTTAAACGACCTGTTCAAATTACTTATACATGTGGAAAGACAAAACACTTGCTGAATTTTTCAGTCAGGAGGAATCCTTACATACTCTTGAATAGCTGACATTGGCTTTATTCAGTGTCAAGCAAATTAAGTCAAAACTTATTTTATTTTTGTAGTATTTAATAGGGCGTCCTTGCTGGGTTACAAAACATGGAGGTTCTCAGTGTACTGTGTGCTTTTCTCTGTTCCTTACACATAGGAATCCCCATTTTTAGGCTCAAATATGTGCATGAAGACTTTAATTAAGGAAAAATATTTTTCTAAACTATCCTGCTTGTAATGTTCAATCACTTCTTACTGTGGTGTTTCCCCCACCTTCTACACTATTCTCTGTGTTTTGCATTACTGATAGGTAAAAGCTACCTGCTGACGAGGTGTTCACTTTAATTTTCTGCCATGAGAACTGTGCTGCCTCTCTCAACTTCAGTAGTTTTAAGTAGTGTTTGGCACTGTGTTGCATGTTGGCTGTGGTGGTCAAGTTTAGCTGCCTCTTCTGCAACTTCAAGTTGTCAGTGGCTGTAGATCAGACAACAAAGGACAAATGGTTTAATTAATCTTAATACCATTTTGAGCCTACTCCTGCAATCATTTGATCAAGTTTATAGGTGTACTTATTCTCACATAAAGTCCTACTGAAATAAAAGGGACTTCAGTGGACAAAGTGAGGGTTTGCAAGATCCATCCCTTGCTAATATCAGTAGCTATACCTTGTTTTGAACAAGACTGGATTTACTTTGATTTCTAGATTAGTGCAGGTTACATTGGACAGAACATTTAATGTATCTCATCGATTTTCCCTGTAATACTCTTGAAACACAAGTCACTGCTCTAATAATTTGCTTTACCATTAAAATTCTGTATGCAGATCTGGTCCCCTGGGATATCAGTGTGTAACCAGATACTTCATGATCTAATCAGGTTCTGCAAGGAATATGCGATCACTTCAACACTTAGCAGTAGAAAGCTTAATCAAAATGGAAAATTTATCTAATATTTAAAGTAAAATGCAGTTCAAAGAGACAACCATGAAAAGCAGGAGTGTACAAAATTTTAAGACATCTCAGATTAAACAAAGCAAAATCCAAGCCAGAGTTTGAGATGATTTGTCGTGACTCTATTTATTGTTAAAGAAGAAAATGTTATAGCTGTCACTTCAGTTTTACAGGGTTTGTTCCAGTTCAGTTAAAATAGCATCGCCATCAGAAATGACTGACTAGCAGGATTTCATTAATGTGATACTTACTTGCCACAGCATGTGTGCTTTGGAAAGTAATTTGGAAAAGTGCCTACAAAAGCATCAGTAGCAGGCAAGACTTGTGCTCTGAACTCATTTTAATGCTAGGATTTGGATCTCTGAGGGCCTAGTCCATTTCAGAAATGCAAGTCCTGCTGACCTTGAAGGACTTTTGCAAATGGTGTGACATAGGCTGAGGAGCAGACCTGCTTGCTGCAATGAGTCTGACCAGAAGTATCCCCTCCGGCTGGGACAGCAGGAGTGCAGCTCTGCCTGCAGCTGGCCAGTATTTCTGTACAAGCTGCCAGATTTCACCACCAGATATTCAGAAGGCTGTTGGTAGACAAGAGCTATGAGCATCCTCAGGATCAGCTCATCTCTCCATAAAGCAAGACAAAGTCCTTTACAGAAGAATGATCATGTGTTTGCAGATGTCATTATTTTTATTAGCTGTTTTCATGTAAATGTCTAAATGCTGAGCAAGGAAAATTGTTGGGTTTTTTGTTTTGTGTTTGGGTTTCTTAATGGACGTACCTTGAGATGGAGAGAATTTGCATAGCCATGTGTCTTACATATTTATATTCAACTTTGTTAAATTGTGGAAAATTATTAACTGCAGTACATAGGCATGTTAAGCAGTTTGCCTCGCTTTTGTCAAGAGCATGCAGTGGAGTTGCTGTATTTTATCCTTGGCTCTATCTGTTGTACTTATGCAGCAAAGGAAGGCAAAGAATTTTAGAGGTAAATTTAAGAAGGAAAACAGCATTCAGTAACCTTGCTGATGACCCGATGAGACTTGAAATAAAGGTCAGAAAGGCTACATGTCCTTGGCATTTTTCAGCTCTTATTTTTGCTGGCCATAAAGGTGTGTGGGGCGTGTTGTTGGTTTTTTTCCTTTGGTTCTGCAAAGCAGATGGTGCACAATTCAGTGTGCAGGGCCAGACTCTCCTCTTCTTGTTGACTCTAGGGATTTATTATGTGACTAGCTTTGCTGGAGTTACACAGGATTGCTTTGATGTTAAGAGTCCGCTAACTTCAGTGAGCTTGAAGGTGTAAGAGCTGGAGGAGAGCGAGGGAGCGCCCAGACAAGCAGTGCAACAAGCACTGCTTTTCCTTCAAGTCCCTGCAAGGTGCCGGCGAAATGGTGCTAGACAAATATAGTGTACTGAGAAAAAGGACAGGGGAGGAGTCTGTGGTGAGTGTTGGTACAGTTCAGAAGTTTATGTTTATTAAGAAAGAATCACTAATGACTTTTAATATATGAATAAAATATTGATCATTTTCCTCTGTTGTGTTTTTAGGGTCTCATGACTCATTTAGCTTCTACATCGATGAAGCCTCTCCGGTTGGACCTGAACAGCCAGAGACGGTCCAGAATTTTGTGTCTGTTTTTGGGACTGTGGCTAAAAAGCTGATGAGGAAGTGGTTGGCTACACAGACCATGAACTTCACCAGCCAGCTGGAGGCAGGTATAAGGTATTTTGATCTTCGAATTTCCACCAAGCCCAGAGACCCAGACAACGAACTCTACTTTGCTCATGGTTTATTCAGTGCCAAAGTCAAGGAAGGTCTGGAAGAGATCAATGGATTTCTCACTGACCACCCAAAAGAAGCAGTCTTCTTGGACTTCAATCACTTCTATGGGATGCAGAAATATCATCATGAAAAGCTTGTCCAAATGCTCAAAGACACCTATGGAAACAAAATGTGTCCTGCTATATTTGCCCATGAAGTCAGCCTCCAGTACCTGTGGGAAAAGGAACACCAAGTGCTGGTGTTCTACCACAGTCCAGTGGCTCTCGAGGTACCATTTCTTTGGCCAGGCCAGATGATGCCAGCTCCTTGGGCAAACACAACAGATCCAGAAAAACTGATTCAATTCCTCCAGGCATCAATCACTGAAAGAAGAAAGAAGGGCTCCTTTTTTATATCTCAAGTAGTGCTGACGCCAAAGGCTAGTACAGTGGTGAAGGGGGTTGCTAGTGGTCTCAGAGAAACAATCACGGAAAGGTAAGTTTCTGGTGGGTAACATGTGCTGACTGTGCAGATTGTGTGTGTTGGTAATGCTGCTTTTCTAATTCCTTTTAAAGAAACGCCAGCAGATGTGTTTTTTCCATGCTACTGTGGGTTAATCAGAACTTGGCCATAATTCTAAGGTATTTAAAGAGAAACACATTGAAGGAGAAGCTTTTGTGTTGTGAAAGAAAACCTAGCACTAGAGCCTAATGAGTTCTTATGGGATTGGCTTAGCCTTTTTTTTTTCTTCTTTTTTTTTCTTTCTTTTTTCTTTTTTTTCTTTTTTTTTTTTTTTTCTATATGCAGGTTTTTTCATTTGTTTTACTTTTCAAATGTGGTTTCTTACCATGAGCGCTGAACATCTTGCCTCGGATTTCCTTACTGGATGTGGACAAATCTGCCTGAATGATCTAGATCATTTAGGTTTTTATTCATGCATCAGGCTTCAGGTATTGGGTAAATAATTTTTTTTCATTTTGGCTCATCAGCAAAGCCTGACATTGCAGAATTTGCATCCTTAACTACCTTTACACACCTTAAAGATGCCTGGCTTTTCTCTCTGCATACCATCACACATTATATCAAAGATATCAGGACACCATTAAAGTGAATTTGCCTCCTAACAGGCCTTCATTTGTCATACAGGGAAGACACTGCAGACCACTGTAAAGGTTGTATACATGGAATACTGTGTTGACAGGCCATTAGTTGTAATGTTACAAAAAAAAAGCCATCTGTGCAAGACATGCATTATTTATACCATTCTGACTTTGATAAATCACAGCCAATTTTCAGGCATATATGTATGACTATGTTCTTGACAACTTGGTAGGAAACCTGAAATGTAATGCCAAGACACAAGAGCTAATTTTTTTCCACTTAAAAAAGGAAAAAAAAAAAAAAAAAAAAGGTTGCATTGTGTAAAAAATTTATAGTGGGGGTCAATAGCCTGCTAATGTTCTACTCTCTGCATGGATGTGCCTGTGCCAGGAAGGTCTATTGGGAACCCTGTCCCCTTCTATGAGATGAATGATGCAGTGCATGTGACGCTACACTCTGCAAAGAAAATATGCCTTATTTTTCAGAAAGGTTGAGCCATTTTTATGGCAGCTTTCCAAAGCAGCTGTTAACTTGAAAAAACAATGAAAACCTTTACCTGAAATGGTAAAACACTGACACAGAAGGTTTTATAAGCTGTGGAACGTGATTTGCTTGTGCGACTGCACTTGCAGCTGTTGGTATGTCCTCCACATGTCTTGGTAGGCTCCCTTGGACTGGGGATCTCTCTTTCTGGTGAGTCTGAAGAGCGCTTCTCTGTGCTGAAGTACTACTTTGTTGATGGATTTTACTGTTAAACATTTACCTTGTTGCTTAGGGATTTGTTTTCCCTGCCAAACATCTTTCTGAGTATCCTTTAGAACATGAAATAGCACAGTCAAGAAACTACCAGGTTCTTCTTAAAACTTGTTACACAGAATCATAGAATGGTTTGGGTTGGAAGGGACCTCAAAGACCATCTAGTTCCAACCCCCTGCCATGGGCAGGGACACCCCCCACTAGACCAGGTTGCCCAAAGCCCCATCCAACCTGACCTTGAACACTTCCAGGAACAGGGCACCCACAGCTCCTCTGGGCAACCTGTTCTGGTGCCTCGCCACCCTCACAATAAAGAATTTCTTCCTAACATCTAATCTAAATCTACCCTCTCTTAGTTTAAACCCATTCCCCTTTGTCCTATCGCTACATGCCCTTGTACACAGTCCCTCTTCATCATCAATAAGATAGCCATTAAAAAACCTTTTCTCCTTCTCTGGGTCATAATGTGCTTCCTTGAAGCTGTTTAGAAAAATAAAAAGTTCAAACAGATTCTGGATATGTTTGGCTGAGCTCTGAATGACTTGAGCCTTTGAACTCTTAACTATACCTTTTTCTACAGCAAATGTTGAGATTATAATTAACTTGAAATGTCAGAAATAATTGTTCCAGAATACCTGGAAATGTTATTTTTTCCAAATAGCAGCCGATATTTTCACATGAGCCACAAGTGTATAATCACATCTGCTGCATGAATACTTTTTTCCTTCTTTGTATAACTCTTAACCATCTCAAAAGATATGGATCTTTAATATTATCTCCAAAGCTAGCATTTAGTCTTCCAAGTGTGGCATCTTATTTTGAAATCCTTCTACTTATTACCAAAATACCCTGCAGGAAGATACAGGCTTGGAATATGTGTTAATCTACACAGAAACTGAGCTCGTATATTCAGTTAAGTGCTCTGAAAGTAAACTTTAGTTGTACTAAGAACTACTCCTCTTCTGGTGATGATCATGATAAAAATAAATAGATGAGCAATTAAAGGATGCAACACAATTAATAGATTTAACGGATTTAACATTAAATATTAGATTTAAGAAATGTTCCTTTTACATTTTCAAATAAAACCCTTAGTTGTTTCTTTTTTTTCCCCCATCTGTACAGTGGCCATTTGCATTTACATATTAATTTAATTCTGAAAATAGAGCAAAGTTTAGGTCCTTTCAGATCCAGTGAAACATATCAGGTTTTCATCTCTGAAGTTGTTTGTTGCTCAGGAGATTATGTACAATTCGAAGTGCAATGGCGACCTGAGAGGGAGAATGGTTTCTCTCAGTCGCAGCATATGTCAGACTGGGAAAACTGCAGGCAGACTCCATGCAGCAATCCATGCTCCTTTCTGCTGCTTTGTAGATCCTGTTGTGAAAGAGCACGGTGAAATATTGCTCTGTAGCCAACGCAAGGTAGTTGGTTTAATAGCTTTTCATTGCAGCTGCTTGTGGTGGTGGATGTCCACAGTTCAAACTGCAGTAGAGCAGTCTTCTAAGATGATGCATGTCAGAAGGAGAAGTGATGTTATTCCTCATTCTGTTCCGCACAGCAGATATCCAAGTTGGGACGTCCATGGTGACCTTGCTTAAAAAAGACCCAACAGTTTCATGCTCCTAAGATTGAATTCAGTAGAAGACATACCAGGACTGTTTTTTACTGATAATGCTTGCTCACGGTCTTTGCTGCAGTCATCACAGATAATACCCTCTGGGACAATAATTTGAAAGAAGGAGAAATTATAAAGTCATCAAGCTTTCTATCCTGCACAAATACAAGAGAAAAAGTCATTTCTCAAAAGCTTTTCCTAGGATCACAGCTCAGCGTTACAAAACTTTGACAGAGTTTTCATCCTCATTACTTGAATGAGGAAAACCACTCACATGCATGCATGATATGTTTCTTGGATTTGATGAAATACTTGGAGGACTAACAATATGTTTTCAGGCTTAACATTCTGTCACGCACAGTTTAGATGCCAAAAAATACTCTTTGATTAGCAAACAGTACATACCAAATGAATTATGTTTCCTGTGCTTATTGAATTAACTTCACAGTGAGGCAACTGCCTTTAGTACATCTGAAAGGTGGTTGTGAAACAACCTTTGATGAGCGTAGAGCTGTTCTTCATATTAATCTAGTTTGTTTTCTGATTTGCAGTGAAACTACTAATTTTAGCTCTGACACTGGAGACAAGCATGATATTCTCTTTGTTGTCTCTGGGATTGAATAATAAAGAAGATGAAAAATAGATCTCCTTCAGAGGATGCAAAAATCCTGTGGTACTTTTAAAGCTTTTGAGAAATAGAAAATAAACAGATACCCAGCCAGTTGTCACTTGATTTCCAAATTAATGTCTAAGGATAATGTTCCCTGTAGCTCACACGTGACTAAATCCTTGCCCACCATGCTAAAGCTTCCCCCTTAGCAACCAAAGGGAAAAAAAAATAATCTTGCGCATGAGAATGAACCTTTGAAGTGGAGGCAAAGCAGCTACACCATTAACAAAAGGGGTGGTAAGTAGGCCACAGAAGCTGTCTGGAGAAAAGCCATCTCTGGATGCAGTCATAAAATAAGCAGGGTTAGATTTAGCTAGCGAATAGGTGGATATTATATGAAAAATAATCCCTGAAGTTGCAAGAAGTGGGATTTTTGAGTCAGTTACTCAGGGTGCACTCTTCCAAGCCATGTCTCAGCCAGCTGAATTTTTGAGAGTTTCTGTGTTGCTGGAAGAGTGGGATTTGATGATGTTTCTGATCTACACTTGGTACTGACCGACGCCATTCTTAAACTATTTTATGCAAAAAAGAAAAACAATAGAAATGGTAGCTGCATTTTACTAATTGTCTGGGCATCCTTCCTGCTTGTAACCTTGATGTCTGCCTCCATTACGGGCTGCAGGAGAGCAGCAGGCTCCGATGAGCTGGTTTGGGTTTAGGACTCGTCAGCTCCGTAGCAGCACAGGCGGTGTGTGAGCTCTTCAGCTGCTGAGAGGCAAGTGAAGACTCGGTCCCCCACTAATGAGTATGGTACACACATGCTTGTCCCTCACCGTTTGACTTTGTCTTTTTCCTCTTTCCCTTTTTCCCTTTTCTCTCTTTTCCCTCTTCCCTTTTCTCTTTTTTGACCCCAGAAGGCACAAACAGTCATTCTGGTATATTGCTCGGGAATTCAAAAGTATTCTGTGCAATCCAGCCAAATCCTTAGTATTTCTTTTCTTCCTCAAAGTATCCCTAATCACTTTTTCAGTCTTTCCATACAAGCGGCAATCTCTGTGTTTGCACACAGACCAGCATCTATCTGCCACGTCAACAGGCCTGCGACAGTAAAATTCCAAATGGGCTGTGTATGTTCAGACTGATTTTGCTGGCAGGCATTCTAGTGGCATTTCATCATTGGAGCATCTGTTACACAAGGATTTTAGTATAGCATTCCCTTGGGAAGTGCTGGTTGGTTGTGTCTGATGGCATTAAAATGCCACAAAATACAAGAGCACAGGATTTTTTAATAACTTTGTTAGGGAAAAGTATTTATCTACATACCTATTAGTAGCCTGTGGGATTTAGTCCATAAAAGAAGTTGGCATGGTGATCACCAGCTCAGTGACGACCAGCATTATTCATGGCTTGGCTTTGAGGTGTTTGTTGGGGGTAGTTGGCTTGGTGTTTTCTTACGAGGGGTGGGGGTGTCTCACAGTCTTTTCCTCTGTTTGGCCTGCTTGTACCTTTTCTGATATCGTGCACCAAAACACCTGCTTGCAGTTACAGTGTATGCTGTGTGACTACTTGTAAAGATATTATGGAACCCATCATCACACGCTGAGCAGTCCGACCCTGCGTATACACAGAGCAGCAAGTGTTTTTCATCAGAAAAAGGAAGTATTCAATCCCCCAGCCCCGCTGCTGTAAGCTGTCACTAACATCTACTTGTCTCAAAGATTTCATGCTTCAATCTGCACGGCTACTGTAGTGAAATTGCAAATGGCTCATTAAGTCAGCTGGATTTTCTTTGATCTTTCTGACATTACTTAGATCACTGAGGAAACTCCACAGCTACTAGAGGCTGACAAGCGCTGAGCCCGGGGGAAATGCATTTGTTGGGGCTGGGCCTGGGTCTGCCTAGATGCTTTTACCTCACTGTGAAGGTCCATCTCCTCTTCATTTATAAGGTACAAAATGACCACAGAGATTTATGCCAACAACCTCTCCAGATTTATTCGCAAGGTGGCTTTCAAGCTGATAACGACTTTCTGTAATACAAAGACATTTAACACAAATTCAACCAAATACTAACTCAGCAGGTATGACATCATCCATGTTTCTATGTTGTATTAGCTCTTGCATGCTGCAAACCATTGCCTTCAGGACTGTATGAGTAAGTAGATCTATAGGCACATCCTTTCTAATTTTTAAGCAGAGAAACCAAGCAGTTCTGGACTAACTAGCATGCAGTCACTATATGTTTGGTAGTTTGAATTTTTAATCTCCTTAGCTACTCCATGGTCCTGGAATGGTAGGGTGTGGATAGAAATTGTCAAAATATTCTTCTCAGTTCTTAAAACCTTGTTGCACCTGCTGTATCATTCCTGATGGATTTGGGCAATTCTCAGCATCCTCCAAGGCCTTAGAGGGCTTTCAGTTTCAATCTAGAGAGAATGCATCAACAGTCTCCCTAGAAAAGTCACCTGCCTATCCCAGCTTCTACAGTGGCTATCTCTGCACGACTGGTAGGCTGAGGAAGCCTGAGCCACAGAAAGCCCCTGGGATCCATTGTCAGAAGGTACACCAAGCCTGCAATTAATTTTATTAAATGCTTCCCCATACCTACAAAGAAGTAGCCTCTGTGGACTGAATGAGCAATCAGGCATTCAGGCTGTAGCCAGAGTTGTGCTGGGGCAAAATGTGCCACATTTGTACAAAAGAAACAGCTGTAAGAGGGGGAGTGGAAAAGGACTTGTAAATAGGGAAGGCAGCCAGGCCAAAGGTCTTGGTGATGTACCACCTTCTGTATAATGGGGAACTTGCATCAACTATAAAAATTCCCATATTTTTCTTCTGTTAAAGCAGAGATGATAAAGTTTGTCCCCTAAGAATTCAGTAATGTTTGTGGGATGCAATGCAATTCTTTCTTAGAGAGCCACTGTCATTGTAAAAGATGCTAGTTTGATACAATGTTTTGATTTCTTTTGTTCTTAAAGCCCAGAAATGTTTAACCTCATTTCATTAATCTTTTTCTCTACAAGTTTAGTCCTAGGCAAATGTTTCATAATTCCATGTTCTTCCAGGATTGTGGGNTTTTATTTATTTATTTATTTGTGGCTAAGTTATAAACTTCATGTAGTCAGATATAATAACAGTTTGTCTATAATTATAATGATAACATTGCACGTATTGTCCCAGGCTTTACAGTTGTTTCAACAGAACACAGCCTATTATAGAAAAATGACTTTCAGTATTTGTCTCAGACATTAAGAAAAATAATAAAAGACAGCTCTTTAAGACACTGAATGATCATACAGTGGAATGTGACCTCTGGCAAGATTTTTATGTTGTAGCTGTTGATCTGAGAGTTTTTGTAACTAAGCAACTGTCATTCAGAATGTATTATATCATAAGACAGTATGAAGATATGAAGGAGACTGAATGGTTAAAGTGGAGTAGGAGCCATGGTGAGATGCAAGCACTTTCCCACTGAAAAAATTGTCTTCTGAGCTACAGCACAAAAGAGGAACCTTACCATCATTTGTTTCATGGTGGGGTATTGAAACCTGTTTAATTTTATCTTTCAGACAGTGCCATGGTGCTCTCAGTTGTGCCAGCAAGCACTGTTATGTAGTAAATCAAGAATGAAATCAGCTCTTGGGTGATGGGCTCCTTAATTTTGCAGTTGGACAGTGAAGAGGGACAGCCATGGACCTTTATTCTCTTCCTACTTGGATTTACATACTCTGAAGCTGGCTTCTCTCCTTTTCCAGTGAGACTCATTCAAATTACAGCTCTGAGGCAATGCTGTAATACAAATAATTCCTACAGGTATGCTAGTGTACTGTGTTGCTTGAGTAACCAGGAAGGGATCATTTTAGCCAGTGCGTTCACTGCCTTGTTTCCCAAGGTTGGAGTGGATATTGCAAAGAACTTGCTGCCTTGTGAGTGGGTTTTTCCTCAGAGCTAAGTTCATTACAGTTTGCCTTGGTTTTGCTGCTTAGCAGAAGAAAGCAACAACAGGGCCACCTCTCTGTTCCCTGCTTTAATTGAGAAAGGTGCTGAAGCAGTGAGGACTCAGCTCCCCACCACCCTTCCCTGCTGTCTCCTCTGAGCCCTCAGCTGTGCTGGACTCTGATCCTCCTCAGGAGGAGGATCTGCCTTTGCTCAAGACTGCTGTTCTGGCATCCTTTCCTTAGCAGCCTTTTGCCATCTCTCTCCTCCCATGTACAGTCTTTTTACTTAGTTTTGATTTCTTCCTCTGGGCTGTTGCAAGCAGTCAGCACAGCAAGTGTAATTTCTACTTCAGCTGCATGTGCAGTGATGATTAGGATTTGGACAATTAAGATGAAATAATTAAATCTGAAACCAGAGCATTACCATTGACCTTTAAAGTTGCCACTGGGAGGAATTAGGGAAAGGGTGTTTTGTACCCAGAGAGGCTGTTTCAGGCTGTCATCGAGTGTTAGGCAGACGATCCTAAAGCTCATTGCTGAAAGGTCATCAAGGTACATAAGTGGTGTCTAAGGCCGGCGCTGTTTCTCTGAACAGGATGAGCATGTGGCATAATGAGTGACTGCGCCCAGTTTGGTCCATCTGTTAGGCATCCTTCTGCAGAAGGTAAAGGACAGGGCTCAGCCAAGAGGGGCAAGTAAGGTCCATGCTGCGGGACTAGAAGTGAGAGCCATGCTCTTGCCCTGCTTTTACACCAGGCACAGTAAGTTCTTCTGAGCCTGTTGCCAATCTCAGTTCAGAAAGTGTTTGGCTGATAATGATTTGTCTCACCTCGTGGTGTTTGCTGCTGGCTCTCTCTCTCCATCAGACAGCGTTTCAGTGCTATTGCTGTCTGGCTGTGCTAGAACAGAAAAGACGTAAATCCAGCTGAACGGTTTTGTCTTGGTGGAAAGCTCCCTCCTTTCAGCTCTGCAGTCTGAGGAGCATTTATGGAAGTAGCAATCCATATGATGAACATCTGGGGGTTTTTTCTTCTAAGCTATTTCTCATGAGAGTTATAGACGGGCTGTTGTTGGAAAAATATTTTCCGGCTCACACAGGACCTTCTTTATTGTGTAGTAGCTGGGAATAATGCATTGGGTGGACTGACCACAAGGCTCAGTTGCTATAATTCATAGAATCACAGAATGGTTTGGGTTGGAAGGGACCTCAAAGACCATCTAGTTCCAACCCCCTTGCCATGGGCAGGGACACCCTCCACTAGACCAGGTTGCCCAAAGCCCCATCCAACCTGACCTTGAACACTTCCAGGGATCCAGGGGCATCCACAGCTTCTCTGGGCAGCCTGTTCCAGTGCCTCACCACCCTCACGGTAAAGAATTTTTTTCTTATATCTAATCTAAATCTACCCTCTTTTAGCTTAAACTCATTCCCCTTTGTTCTATCACTCCATGCCCTTGTAAACAGTCCCTCTCCAGCTTTCCTGTAGGACCCTTCAGGTACTGGTAGGGTACTCTAAGGTCTCCCTGGAGCATTCTTTTCTCCAGGCTGAACAACCTCAACTCTCTTACCCCGTCGACAGAAGAGGTGCTCCAGCCCTCTGATCATCTTCATGGTCATCCTCTCAACTCGCTCCAACAGCTCCATGTCTTTCTTGTACTGGGGACCCCAGAGCTGGACGCAGTACTCCAGGTGGGGTCTCATGAGAGTGGAGTAGAGGGGCAGAATCACCTCCTTTGAACTGCTGGTCATGCTTCTTCTGATGCAGCCCAGGACATGGTTGGCTTTCTGAGCTGCAAGTGCACATTGCTTGCTCATGTTGAGCGTTTCATCAATCATGCCCAAGTCCTCCTCCTCAGGGCTGCCCTCAATCCATTCTCTGCCCATCCTGTAGTTGTGCTTGGGATTGCCC
>VXBL01000191.1:27319-65213 GCA_013400195.1 Aramus guarauna | reverse complement strand
GGCAGTGTGCCGAGGGGAGGGGGGGGGGAATTTGGAGACTTGTGGTTGGGAGGATGTTTGGGGCAAAGGCAGTGAAAACTGGAGACGGCAGCGGTAATTAGTGCAAGCTTCGGCAGCGTCGTTACCGCTGGGACACTGGGAAGCTCATCGCTGAGATTTTTTAAGTTTTTCTTAGGCTGTTTAAACCCTCCTGGGTGAAAGGCTTGCCCTTTTTTATCCATCATATGATTTCTGTTACCACCCCATTAGAACCGTTTATAATTTTCTTCTAATTTCTCACGTTTGCACGGGTTCTCTTCGATTGCTGGGTGGGTTGGAAGAAGGTGGGAAATATCTGCTGGGAAATGAATTCCTCTGCTTGAGCCCTCTCCAGCGTGAACTGCAGACGGAGGAATGCCCATTAATTAAGTTCAGTTCGCACATATGTTCCTGTGGTTTGGTGTTTTGTCCAGCTGGCCCTGGGATGGTAAAAGACCGTCTAATAATAATCTTTCTGCTGGTTTTTTTTGGTTTATTTTTTTGTTTTGTTTTGTTTTGTTTTCCCCTCCTCCTGGGATCATAGTGATCTAAAAGAGGATAAAGCAAATCAGAGAGTTTTCCAGGGAGAAGTTCATCAAGTCTTTTCCGCCGTGGTCCTGGGAGGGAAGGGGTGATGTGCAGAAGAGATGCTGTGAGGCGATAACCGTGCTGTCGGGTGAAACCCAGCCCAAAAGAAACCCACTGGTTCTCTGTGGGAGCAACTGGGCAAAACCCAAGCGGTTATGAGAAGAGCTCACTCGTGGGAGGGATTTCTGAGCACTGTGTGACTTCGGAGCGGGCAAAACTCCAGGTTTAAATAAAGACTGTGAGTTTGTTTCTCAATATCGCCCCTTTCTCCCCCTTTTTACCCTTGAGAGAAGAAACGGAAACATTTCCGACGATGCCAAAACGGTGGCGTGAGGGAACTTGTCACCCTTGTCCCCAGGCAGCAGCCGTCAACTTTATTTGTCACGGTAGTAATAATAATAACAATGACTATTATTTATTATTATTTATTTATAGCTTAGTTTATCTGTTGTTTGCATTTGTTTGTTATTTGCTATTTCTATTTATTATTTGTTACTCATTAATTGTTATTTATTGTTTCTCATCTATTATTTACTATTTATTTACTATTTACTGTTTATTATCTACCATCTACACTTTACTATTTACCATCTACATTTCAGTATTTACTCTTTAATATTAGCAGTAATTATTACTTACTATTTGCTATTTACTTATCACATTAACATCATTTAACATGTCACATTATTTACAAATGATCGGGAAACGTAGCCAAATAGCTTCTGGGCACATTTCTCCAGCGGGATGAACCGTTCCCACGGCAGCCTCTGCCTTACGCTTGGCTGGGCTCTCACCGTCCCGCTTCGGGCTTCTATTTACTCCTTCCTTTTCTCTCCTTTTCTGTCGAACCCCTCCTTTAAATATAAAAAGAAGTGCGACAGTGCGGAGATGCTGAAGAGCTGGGACCTGTCGGGGCGGGTTAAAAAATCGCAGCTCGCCTTCGGTCCGGTTTCATTATAATTTAAATAAATGTCATTTGCTAAGGAATTCGGAGGAGCCCGGGTTTCATGCCAAATCGGAACTGTTAACTGGCGTCAGGAGTATTTCTCCTTCCGTTTGATCGAAGTTGCAGGGGAAGCGGAGTACCCCGCCGGCACGCCGCACCCCCTCATCCCTCTGCCTGCAGCCAGGCAGGATTTGGGATGGAGGTGCAGGCAGGATTTGGGATGGAGGTGCAGGCAGGACGGCAGCCCGGGGCTGGATGGGATGCTCTCCCAGCCGTTTGCGTTTGCATTTGTTTTCCCTTGCTCTGGACATCTCCGAATGATTTCTTCCGAGCTATTAGTTTAGATTTGCTGCACAGCGGACAAGGAAGCGGGACAGATCTCCCTGGCCCCAAAAAGGACGCTACGGAGGAAGCTCTTGTGCTGCAGAGATCGCTCGTGAGCAACGGTCCCCTCCGAGGGCTCATCGCCGCATCCCGCAACCTCAGCAGGGGTGAGACGTGAGGACGGGGCACGGAGCAGCCACCCACCCGCTGGCATCAGAGGAGGGCTGGTCCAGCGGTCTGCATCGTCCCCGGGGCACGGCCGGGTGCGTCACCCCATCCCGCTTCCCTCCCGCCCTCCCCGCGGCACGGGGTGATGGAGATGTCCAGCTCAGCTCTTGCAAGTGGAGAAGTGACAGCCAGCAGGCAGCGAGCGTTTCCCTGGGTGGGTGGGGAGCTGGTGGTTTCTGTGTGACAGCAAAGAGGAGGCATTCTCACAGATGGGAACCGCAAAACATCTCAGGGACGTTGCCGACGGGCACGGGAGAGAAGAAGCAAATGAGAAGGAAGACGATAATTTTGTGCTCAACACGACGGTAGGTTTCCAAACAGGAAGCTTTTGAGGCAACCAGCAGATAAGTCTGCAATGCCCACCCTGTGAGGATGACTCTTGGGCAAGCTGCTTCCGCTGCTCTCAGAACTGATGACCAAGCCCTGGCACGTCTGTGTGCCCGCAGCCACCCACCCCTTCGCGGAAACCCACGACTCTGGTCCCAGGGCCCATTTGGCGTCCAGCTAAGGAAGAAACAGGGTACCAGAGACTGCAGGTGGAACCTCATCATGGAGTTACCTTCTTCCTGGTGGCCAGATCTCATCTGGGAAGGTTTTGGCGTGGCAGCTTTGTAAAATTTCACGTGCAAGCCTGACAGAGAAGACCGGAGTTTGCGGCTTCGGGATACCAAGGCTGTGCAAGGACTGTGCCCTCACCGGACCCCCCCGTGCCTGGTGAGAGGGGTCTGGGGCTCACGTCTGCTCCTGTCGCTGGGGCATACAGCTCTGCTCTTCCTGAATCTGTCCATTCTTCCCATCTTCTTCCTCAGCCCCTTTCAGTCCTTAAAGGGTAAATGATTCTGCATGCCTTTTCTTTCTTCCTTCACTCCTCTTCCAGGTCTCTGTCTCTTTTCTGCCACCCTGGGCCCAAGCTTTTCCCTCCTATTCCTATTTCTCTTGATCTCTTCTTCTCTTCTCTCTTCTCTTCTCTTCTCTTCTCTTCTCTTCTCTTCTCTTCTCTTCTCTTCTCTTCTCTTCTCTTCTCTTCTCTTCTCTTCTCTTCTCTCCTCTCCTCTCCTCTCCTCTCCTCTCCTCTTTTCCTCCTCTTTTCCTCCTCTTTTCCTCCTCTTTTCCTCCTCTTTTCCTCCTCTTTTCCTCCTCTTTTCCTCCTCTTTTCCTTCTCTTTTTCTCTTTTTCCTTTCTTCTCTGCTCAGTTCTTATGTTCTCTGGGTTGCAGATGATGTAGCTCATGGAGGAGGGAGGAAGCCTGAACAACCAGGGGACGTTCACAGGAGTGGGGACTGACAGTCACTAATTTTGCCTTCATCTCTTGCCTTTCTCCAGCTGAGCAGGAGAGAGAAAGGAGGAAGATGGACCGACATCTCAACAACACGATCCCTGACTGGCGTACAACGTCCCCAGGGCTTATGGAGAGCATGGTCTCTGGGGATGGACACAATGGGACCAGGTGCTTTGCAGAACACATCCCTGAAATCATCACCGGTAGCATCACGCTACTTATTTGCCTGTGTGGGCTGATGGGGAACGGGGCCATCCTCTGGCTCCTCGGCTTCCGCATCGGGAGGAACCCCTTCACCGCCTACCTCCTGAACCTGGCCGTTGCGGACACCTGCTTTCTCCTCTGCACGTCGGCTTTCCTTGTAATATATCACATGCCCATGCTCAGCTGCTTTCAGCCAGAGCTTTTGCGGGTGCTGCCGCTATTTCACTCCATGGTTCTGCTCACGTACAGCACCAGCCTCTACCTCCTCACGGCCATCAGCGTGGAGAGGTGTCTGGGTGTCCTCTGGCCCTTCTGGTGCCGATGCCACCGCCCGAAGCTCCTGTCAGCCGTCATGTGCAGCCTGCTGTGGATCCTCGCCTGCGTGCTTGCGGGGCTGGTGTACTATGTGTGTGACCTGGGTCACTCTGACCACTGCTGGATGGTTCTCGGAACCTTGTGCTTTCTCAACTTCTTCTTTTTCATTCCCTTTATGGTTCTTTCCAACGTGATACTCTTCATCAAACTTAGGCGTAGCTCTTGGCAACACCACCAAGTGAGGCTGTACACTGTCATCTTCCTCACTGTTTTCTTCTTCCTCCTTTTCGGCATCCCACTCAGCGTCCAGATCTTCCTCAACTACTTTATCTACATTAATTTTGTCTTTGAGATCTGCCTGTTGCTGGCCTCTGTCAACAGCAGCATGAATCCCATTATTTACGTCCTGGTTGGGAGCTACAGAAAATGCAGGTTCAGGGGATCCGTCAAAGTGGCTCTTCAGAGGGTCTTTGAAGACAGAGCAGATTCCCAAGAGGTGGGTGAGACCCCTGTGATGGGAATTGCTGCCTAAACCCCTACGGCTGCAGACTGGTGCCTGGAGAGGGGCAGCCCTGCCTCTGCACCCTGGGCCAGCACCCGTAGGAGCAGAGCCCTCGCCCAGCTGGGTGAGTGGGACCCACAGTGGACAGTCGTGTGTCCCCCAGGACATGGCCACGCTTGGTGAGATTTCCAGGTTCAGGGCTGGTTCCCACCTCAAACGCATTGTTAAGTTATTTTAATAAAAGTGTCTTTCATGTCACTTACTGGTGATTGCGGTTTCTTCCCTTGCTGGCTCTGTGGGGTGCCCTTGCTTATTCTCAAAATTACAGTGGTGACTGTCCCCTCATGCTGCCTATGAATTTATAATGCTGAAACGACGTGGTCCAGAAAGTCTGGCCTCATCTGTTCTGTTCTCCAGGGTTAACACGGTCACACTCCTGGTCCCCGATCTGTGCTTTGTCTGCTTCCCAGCATGGAGATGTCCCAGCTCTTCCTGCCTCTTCCCTCTTCTGGGACCTTGGTGCCTGATACAAAGCACTGAGCACCCACTACCTGGATCCTCAAAAGCCCCCAGACCAGAGGAGGTGATGGTGAAGGACAGAAGCGATGTTTTCCAGCTCCCTCCGGCTTGACGTCCTCCTGTGCCAGGGTCTGGCAGAGAAAACCCATCTCAGCCTGGCTGATGGAGCTGGCAGCATCAGTCAGCAGCCAAACCTTCACCCTGCCGAGGGGGTTTAACTGGGGAGGCAGGAAGGGACAGGCACTGTCTGGTGACCAGCATCGTGCCAGGTTGGTCAGAGGACGGACAGACAGACAGCTCGGGGGCTGACGTATGCTGGAAAGTGCAATTCTGTGCATGGGGTGGAGGAACTTGTGGAGCAAACTGCCAGGGCAGACCCAAGAGGAGACAGAAATAGAGAGTGGGAAAGTTCTCGCAGACGATCTCTCCAGGAGGTTGAGCTCTGCCTGCCAGATGGTTTCATTAGCTTTCCTGACACACATAAACAACTGCTACCAGAGCCATAATATTTACAGAATGTAGCTTCCTTTGAACACATACAAACTTAACCCCGAAACAAACAAATAACCGATGTTTGTAAATCTTGTTGGAAATCAAAAGTTTAGGTGAACGTGCTCAGGATGTCACCCACAAAAGCAGAAGCTGAGAACTCCTTTTGCAGAGCGCAGGGGTAGGTCGGGCAGTGAGCGTTGTGTTGCACAGCATCATGCTGGTGGACCTCGGTCCTTTCCTTATCGTGACCTGGTTGCACTTGAAAGGGATGGCTTGGTGAGGGGACGTGAGATTCTGTAGTTGGGGACACAAACGCAGCATCAGCGAGGGACAGAGGAGGTGGTTTTGGTCCTGGGGTCCCCAGGCGTGCCAGTTCCCGGCAGGAGCACCCCTTGCTCCCAGATGCAATAGGAGCTGTTTGAATTCCACCTTCACCGCAGTTAGTCTGGGTAGGAATCATCTCACTTAACTTCAGCTCTCTAAAAAACTACATGGACCTGTCTGAGGAAACCATGGTAGGCTGCTGACTGACTACGAAGGGAGTGTAGGAGAAAACTCAGATGAAACTCATCACTTTTAGATGGCAAAAGCCAAGTGAGAAGCATTGATTCACCTCTCCTTAGGAAAAAAAAAAAAAAAAAAAAAGATTTTCCTGAAATCCTAAGTCATCTCTCTGCTCTCTGCCTGTGCTCTGGTTCATGCACAGGTCTCATTATTCAGTTAGCTCCTTGATGCACATAGTAGCACGCTTTTGGAAAGTGTGTATTGAAGGTCACGTAGCACTGAAACTGGGCTATACAAGTGGCAAACCTAGATCTGAATCAGAAATAGAGGTCTTTGAGCAACGCCAAGCTTGTAGCACAGGGTCTCACACCCCTGAAATGATAGGAGAAAAGTTCAGCCAGCTCAGAGACACAAACATTTTAGGAATGGAGTTATAACGAAATGAAAGAGGAATCTGACATGGAGACAATTGCTTTTCCCATAGGTCTAGTTTCTGAGACTTGTTTTTGTTAGTCATTTCCTGTACAAAGCCAAGAATAGATTACAACCAGAACCCTGATACTATCAAATGCGATGAAATAGTTCCCTGTTTGCAAGCCTTGAGGACAGGACCTGCTTGGCTAACGCAGAGAAAAGTGGTTTGTGAAAGGACCTGAGAAAGACCCCGTGCTGGACACTGCACAGGCTCACCAAGGCAGGCATCGGTCCAGTTTTCCAAGTGATAATTCCAGGAAACTTCATAAAGATCTCATCACGGGGGCAGCAGCTGGTGAGCGCGACATGATGTGAGTCTGCAGAGCGCCTGCTCCAGTGAAGTTATCCAAGCTCCGAGAACAAAGAAGGTCAGACTTTTCTGAGTGGGTCTTTTTTTCAGCCTAATTGATGCCTCCTCTCATTGGTTTTGAACTTGTTGGTGAATTTGCACCAAATCTGACTGGGCAATAGTGGTCTCTAGGATATTAAGCACTATAAATATTGTGGAAAAAGGTGGTAGGGGAATACTGAAATGAGTGTCCCACTGAAGGAACCCAGCAGCTTACTAATATCAACTATAATATTAAACACCTCAGAACCCCTATCACATCCACCCCAAACCCACTTGCTCTTTGACATCTCCATGAACAATTCTTTCATCTTATTACTTCCCTCTTCCAGTTCTGTTCTTTTCAAAGGAAGGATGCATCTCCCTAGCTTTTGCTACACCTCTGTACATGCTCTTGTGCCAGGCATGTCATACCCATCTCCCCACATCTTGTCTTCCATTTCTCCTGTCCCTCCTTTCCCTCTGTGTTCCTCCATGTAGAAGCTGGGATGTGGCTGGGCTGCAAAGATCTGAAAAGCCTAGTGTGAGGACAGCAGAGTTGCTGACGTGTCTCTGTTTCCTTTCATCCCTCCAGCTGTGTGAAGGGGAAGAAGAAGCAGCAGAGGTTTCGTAATGAGCACGTTGTTCCCTGCCAGCACTGCTAGCTGGAGCCAGCCTGGTGGGACGGCATACAACAGGAGTTGGCATCACAGGCTGCTGAGGCATGAGGATGATGACTACAACTGGGAGAACTGTGAAGCTGGTCACTTGAGCAAAGTCCCTGTCACACTGTTCATCTGCCTCTGCGGGTTGGTGGGGAATGGGGCCGTCCTCTGGTTCCTCAGCTCCCATGCCCGCAGGAACCCCATCACCGTCTATGTCTTAAGCCTGGCCGTCACCAACTTCACCTTCCTCCTCTCCATCGCCATTGCCATTGTGATATTTTACAGCTCAGAGAGCTTTTGTCACAGGCTGGGCTCACAGGGTGTGACAGCTGTGTTGAACATCACCATCCTCTTCACCTTCACCGCCAGCATCTACCTCCTGACAGCCTTCAGTGCCATGATGTCTCTGTCCGTTCTACTGCTGGCCTGCTGCCGCTGCCACCGCTCCTCGTGCTTGCCAGTGCTCGTGTGTGCCCTGCTCTGGGCCCTCTCCTTCCTGCTCACCATGATCCTCTACTTCTGCCCTGCAATGCTCATTGTCTTCATCCTGAGCTACCTCTTATGCATGCTTACCCTGATTTTTTCTGGTCTAACCCTGCTTGCCGGGGTCTTGTGCTGTTCGTGGCAACATCCCCCAAGGAAGCTCTGTGTTGTAGTCCTGCTATCTGTCTTCTGCTTCCCCTTTTTCACTGCTGATTTTGGTTACTGTCTCTTGCTAAGACTGTTTGATTTTTCTGTTTTTGTCTTTGACGCCTCTCTCCCGTTCGCTTGTGTGAACAGCAGTATCAACCCTGTTATTTACTTCTTGGCTGGGAGCTGTGCGGATAAGTTCACACTCTCTGTTAGGGTTGCTTTCCAGAGGGCTTTTGAAGATGTAACTGAGCCCCAAAATAGAAGTGAAACTCCCGGAAATAACACCATGGAAACAGTTGTTTAAATCCCTCCGGCCCCTTTCTGAGAAATGATGCTCTAGGGATGGAGGCGTCCCGTGAGCCAGGGTACGACAAGGATGATGCCTTTGGTGTGGGTCTGCCGGCAGCTGAACGGAATTAGCTGCAGCACAACAAAACATGCAGGGTGGCACAGGAGCTCCTGCCTGGGGTGGAAACTGGACATCACAATGAAATACCCGTTGAAACCTTTGCTTTAAACCTGTCCTGTCCAACAGTCCTGAGCTTTCCCTGTCTCGAAAGCGAGCTTGCTCTACCCTGTGCACTATTAAAACAGAGCCATGGAGGCTCTTAGCTCTTGTCAGTGATTTGTTGTTGTTGTTTTTTGTTTTTTTTTTTGCTGTGTCTGCGTACGAGCAGAGCGCGGGTGGATAAGAAATCTTGGCATGGCGGGGTAGAACAATTCCTGGGCAAACCCTTGTGTGTGCATCTCCAGCGGTACAGACACGTGTAAGAATATGTGGATACTTCACATCCAGCTTTATTAACAGGCAAGTAGGCATGTATTTGGGATTGCCTCTGGAAGGCTTTCCCAGAAATACAGTGCTTCTGCTGCAAACTGAGTTTTGTCCACACATTACTTTGGTTGTCTGCATACAAGCGTTTTTGACTGGAACTGCCTTTTGTGGTTCCACCCACTTTTCTCCTGGCTGTCCAGATGGTTGGCTTGAGCAAATGTGATTTTGCAACCATGACCTGAGGTCTGGATCCATTTCTGGTGTGTCTGTTCCTTGTCTAGAAAAACAAGAGGAGTAGGGTTAAAATGAAACAACCCCAAAAGCACAGCCCTGCCTGAAGACTCTGTTAGGACCCAATTGGAAAAGACCCTGTTGAGTGCGTGAGGACTGAGACCCTGTAGCCTGGCTCGGGCATTCCCTGTGGAAAAGGGGTAGTGGCAGCGTGTTCTCCGCTTCTCTCTTCCCTCTGCCTGTCAGCCCCTGCTATCGAGGAGCTGGGGGATACACCAGATCTCATTGGTCTGTGAATTAAGCCACCACCAACCATTGCTTTTGAACCGGTTTGGTTTTGATTGCTTTGTCTTGATGCCCTGGTCTCTGGGACCTAGGATGATGTCGGAAGTTTCTCTGCCCTTTGGCTGGTCCCTCAGCCCAGAGCTACATTCCACCAGACAGGCTGGAATGAAAATTGATCAGTACAGGTGCAGAGCCATGATAACTGAACCCATAAAACTCTCTGGTAAAACCAAGAAGCTCAGATAGGTGGTGGGCTGCAGGCAAGGGAGTTCCTGGGAAGCAGGAAAAGCACATGGGAGTATTGTGGTCCTTCTGCACCTGCCTTGGGAGACACTCCCTGGATGATGGGAGACCTTTCCTGGACAACAGGTTGCAACTCTGGAAGTTTTTACTTTCCAAAGGACAAGTAAGTGGGAGAGACAGAGTAAAAAAACCCCTCTCAACCACAGAAGACTCTTGGCCTGTTCTGTAAAACAACTCTGTTAATAAACACTTCTTAGATGTTTAACCTCATCACGTGTCTTCAAAGCGTGACTCACTGCCCATGGGTTATACTCTCACTTCTTTTTCTAAAAGCAGCAGCACGTTACTTACCCTTGGATTTAAGGCAGCGGGAAAACTGTGTAAGAGGCAGGAAAATGGGTGGGCGAATACAGACATCCCTGCCACCTGCAAATGCAATGATCTCCTCTCAGACTGTATGTCTCCTCCCCACTTTTCCCAGCAGTCTCCCAGTTGCTGGGATGCTGTGAGGTCCTTTCCTTCCAATCTTTTCATGTCTGCCTGTCTCAGCCAGCCACAGCCTTCCACCCTACGAGGAGATGCTTTCCTGGCTGTTCCCGAGGAAAGCTTTCAGCACGTGTGGGCAGCTCCACTGGTTTGGCTCAAGTGGAGGCTTCTTACAGTGAGATACATCCCTGCTAAGTGCAAACATCCCAGAAAGATGTCATCTGCTGCCCAGGTCCCTCCCAGAATGAATAAGGAGGTCTTGGCACTGTCAACAGATGACTCATCCCATCAACTGCGAGTTACCTACCTTAGGATGAGGTGCATAATGCTCTGGAGGTAACTGTCCTCCTCATAGACAAGTCCGAGGTTTTAGAATGAGAGGAAATGAGCCATTTTCTGACAGAGTTGAGTCAGTCTTGCTCTGTTCACCAGTGACAAGCTGTGCGGTGAAGCCCAGTTGTGATATACCCAACAAAGTTTGGGGTCAGAGTTACCATGTCGGAAACAAAACCCAACCAACAAACAAACAAACCAACAAATCCAAACTTAATTTAGGAGTAGTAATAAAATGATGCCTTAGGTAGGTAACTAGAAAAAGATCAGTACAATCAGGATTTTGGAGTGTGTGGTTAGTCATTGAAATGGCTGTGCAGAGGAGTTGCTCAGCTCCTCCTGAGGACGACCAGGTTCAGGATGGAGGCAGTGAAGGGCTTCACTTGATACTGAAGCTGGGGAACCAAAGGACGGCCCCACTCGCTGCCAGCCCACACACGCAGATGAGCAGAGTGATGATCCTAATTTCTATAAAGTTAAGTGGCCCATACATCAGGTTAATTTTCACATTTCAGGCTCTTTTTGGTCATGGACACACAGGTGTGGAGTTACTATGCAACCTTTGCTGCGAGCAAAGAGAATACAGGAATTAGTGTCTCTGACTTGCCAAGACCATCTGATCTGGGAATCCCCTGCCTTGCCTCATGGAATGACTCGGAGCCGTGTTTGGGGAATGTTCGGGGAGCTGTGCCAGAGCAGGTTCCCGTCTCAGCCTCCGCAGCTGACATTTGCCTGCAGTGCTTTTCTGTGGCATCAGAGAGGTGATCTTTGGCATCAGATATCCTGAGTCGCACCGTGTTATCTCACTCTTCACCTTGAAGTATTTCCTTTTCAAAATCGGTGCCTTTTCTGTAAACATTCCCCCACCTCCCCTTCCAAGTAAGGCAAACGAGTCTGAAGCCTCCTTTGGGATGCTTTTGTCCCTATGGACAAAACTTTTGTGGAGATACTGAAAAGTGAAACATGCCTTACAATCCTCTCTTGCTTTCCTGCGGGGACGAATAGGAGCAGGGCTGGAGCAGATGCCCTGCCGCCTTGCAGGGATGCTTCCTGTGCTGTCCGGTCCTGAGAGACCCCAGCAGGGAGGTGACAACCTCCAGGATACCATGTCTCATCAGCCAGCCGTAGTCTGTTGCAACAAGCTGTGTTCCGCTGGAGCACATCTGGAAAGCAGCACCTTGTGTGGACTTCTTGGCACGATCATGAGTGCCAGGAATGTGCACTCACTCCTAATCCCCTGGCACTGTCGAACCCATACTTTTCTCAGAACGATTTAACCCTGGAATTAAACAGCGTGACAAATTCCCACTTAAAGTACTAGAGAATGCTCTTGCTTCTCCCCCAGCTCTGCAGCCCTGCCTGATGCTGGTTTGCTTCTCTTTCCATCAGCTGGGAGTGCAGTGCAGGCTCTGCAGAAGAGCAAGGATGCTCCGTGCGATCCATACCCCTCTCCTGCCATCTAGAGGCATCAACCCCGCAGATGTTTGTGAAATCACCACCGTGAATCGTGCTGGATGTGTCCCTCCGCTCCCCTACCCTGCCTCGGAGCCCAGCGAGTGGGTGAGCAGCGGGGCCTGGGGCTCCTGCTCCTGCTTGGGGGAGTCTGCACAGGTCTGGAGGAGGCAGAGTGGTTCAGCTGGGCTGGGAAGGGGATTTTGGTGGGGGTGAGTTGCCAGCAAGGGTGTCCTGCTTGGCTTCCAGGAGTAAGTGGCTCTCCCGGGAGTCCTCGCTCTCCACCTCCCAGCTGGGCAGCAGCAGACATCGAGGCAGGGCTTTCTCAATGTCTCCACGGTGAGGGAATCAGGGTCAGGAGGGGGCTGCCGTACCCCGCGGGCAAGCCACAAGGCTGCTTCCTACGGCAGGAATTGCCTCTACTCCTTGGTCAGCCTTTCACTTCATCACAGGTACAGTGGTGCCAGTGAGACCCCCCGCCATGACCCCCATGGCTTGCCCATTTTTGCAATCCTTTTTGCAAAGCCCTGCCTTGCTTGGACAACAGATGCGGCCAGCGCTCCCCCAGGGCCTAATGTGTCAGACCTTAGATCAGATCCCCCAAAACACCATGAAACTCATCTGCTGAGCCAAAGGAGCCAGAGTTTATTCAGTGGGGCCAGGGCACGGAGGGTCATTGCGATGGGGAATACAGCCTGGGCACAGGGACTGAGCCCAGCTCAGCAGTGCTGCACTGGGTCTGTGCCACGTGCCCCCATGCTGAGCTGCAGTGTTGTTCCCCTTCCTGGCAGCAGTCAGGCACCAAGGGCACAGGGACCTTCACCCCTACCTCTCCTCCTGCCGTCCTCCAGCTTTGTCCTACAGTGAGAGGGGTTTCTGGCTTCCACTGTGTATACCTGGTGGTCCAAGACTTCCCCTGCTCTCCCTGGGGGTACTTTGGCCTCACACTTTGCCATAATGTGTAGCAAAACCTGGAATGTACTGCCACTAACTTAGCTATAGCCCCAAAACCGTAGGAGGCAACGTCCACAGAGCCAAGGGCAAGCAAGATCTTCTGCTTAGAGGCAAAGGAAGAGAGAGGAGCACTGTGCCAATAAGGGACAATGCTGGCTGGACGGTTCAGGTGCAAAGTGGGAGGTGTGTGATGGGCGTATTGTCCCAGACCAGGAAGCTTTGGGGCCGGTTTCTCAGAGTAATGTGCTCTCCTGTTACTTTCCAGCAGCACCACTTGACTGCAGGGGGAAAGCTCCGTCTGTCAACACAGGAGGGTACGTAAATCATTCCCAGGGACAGAGGATGGCAGAAAGGTGAGAGTGAGAGAGATGAGCCAGGGACCCTCAACAGTGGGAAATCACTGATGCGCAGATGTGCCACAGCATGAGGGCTTTGCTTGGTGCCTCTAATGACATGCAAACAGTGCTCAAAGACTTTTCCCAACTTTCTTCTGGGAGATAGAGGCTTTGCTTTAATGTGTCAAAGCATGGAACATAATACTTGTGAGAAATTCGATGCTACAAAGCCATAGAAATAATCAATAAAGGGAAATGTTTTTCAGAGTGGAGGCAAAGAAAGAAAACCACGTGCTGTCATTGTAGGACAATAATGAGCTGATTTTCATAGGCCCAAAACTGTGGGAAAGGGGAATAAAGGGACTTAATCTCATGAAGCATGACTGAACGACATAGCACACTACACTGTCCATGTGAGGCACTCTGATGGTCTCTTCCAGGGTCCTGAAGGCAACAGCAGGTCTTACTTGCCCTGAACCCACCCATTCATCCCCTGCCCATGGGACCAGGGGCTCCAGTTTGGATCAGGCCTGAGCAGCCAGGCTTTGCCTGAGCTATACAGGAGTTGCATCTGTCTGAAGACCTGTCTCCATCCCTTTCTCCTGGATGGACCCTGAGCCTATGCTCTAGCCTTGCTTCAAGTCTATCTCTGGCCCCAACTCCTGCACTCCCGGCTGGACCCCTTGGGGTGAGACTGTGGACCCTTCCATGTTAATTACTTGAAATCAAAGGACATCCTTGGAGGACATCAATCTTGGGCACGACAAGAATAGGCAATAAGTCCCAAGAATAGGTATTCAAAAGATGGAAAGCACATGAAAGAGAGAGAGAAAATAAGCAATGAAAATGTCTATGATGCTAAAGGATGAGATTGTGTGACAGGAACCACTTGTAGATAAAAGTGCATTTGCAGCACTATGTACCCTACAAAATGTAATCTCAGAGGAGACACACGCATGTCGGGGATGTGATTAGAGGCAGCGGGCAAAGCTCTCGTGCTGTTCTGTGTCTGAACACTGGTGATTTCTCACAGCAAGTTGTGACAAGACCAGTGCTCACTGGCTGCTGTTGAAGGGACTCTGTTGACATCCCAAGTGCAGGGAATGAGTGTATGATGAGGCCTGGGGGGGTGCAGGGGAAGGGATGGGCATGACCAGAAGTGGTTCTGCACCAGAGGAATGATGGGAAGAAGAAGGAGCATTAAGGCCATAGGACTGTCAGGGACTTCTGTGTGGTTTCTGCTGGTTCATCCACCTTGTTGATGGTCCCTGGCTCATCTCATTCATTCTCATCTTTCTGCCTTCCTCTCGCCCTGCCAAATCTCTTCCCCACCATCCTGTTGCTAATGCAGGCTGTAAAGATAGCGGACAGAAGAGAGCTAGGGGAAGTCTTGCACCACTAGCTTCGCACAGCAACACCCAGGAGACCCCAGCACAGTGAGCTGAAGCTGGAGGATGGAGGTGTAGAGATCCTGACCAGAAGACCATTATACATCAGGGAGTCAGTGATCCATAAAACACTCAACCTGAGTAGTCCCAGGCCTGTGCTGTGCTATGCCGTGCTGTGCTATCTCTTGGCCATGGGATAAACCTGGTTGGTTGACCAGAGGAGCCTACGGGCAGCTCCCACTGCGTGCTGGTTATTAACACCACCTACATGTCCTTGCCTTTATCTAAAACCACTGCAATGGTTCTCATGTGAAAATCCTTTTTGTCTCAAAGTAGAATGAGGTGTTTTCTATTTTAAGAAAATCTTGTAATATCTCAAATGACCATAATGGGGTAACCTCTCCATGAACAGGATCTGCCCTGATCAGAGGTCTCTTTGATGCTGCAAGACCTGGGGTTTCCAGCACCTGAAAGGGCGTAAGATTATCTGTGCTATTGTCTCCTTCTTCATAGTTTTAGATCTAGTAAATTGTGTTTAAAATGATACTTTACGGAGTCTGAGTGGGATCATAACAGGTCAGCACATCCTGGTGAAAAACTAGGGGAAGAAGAGGAAGGGGGTAATGTGGCCAACTCCTACTGACAAGATCGCCGTCCATGGGACATGTGAGGGGAAGCTGTCACCGATGTGATGAGATTGTGAGGGGAGTCTCCTGACCATGGGTCATGATCTCTCGTCAAAGGTCTGCTCCTCAGGCACAAAGGACAAGGCAAAAGCAGAGAGGGTGGCCCTGGCAGCCATCACCACCCTCTTTTTCCTGATAAGCCTGATTTTGTGGAGGTCCGTGTGCTGGAGTTCCTGCGGCAGCACTGTTCCCAGGAGCACCAGGAGGTAGGAGACCAGGGACAGGCAGGTGGGAGATGCCTTCTGGCCATGGACAGGGCTGGAGTGGTGGGAGCCTGTCCGGGGAATGGCAGGGGACGAGTTCCTTCCTGTCACAGCCTGGGGCTGGCGTGGGGCTGTGGGGAAAGATGGTGAGTGCTGGGAGCGCCAATGCCCCTCATTTCCTTCTCCTTCCTTGTCTCTCCTAGGAGGTGGTGAGAGAGGGAGAAGGCGGTCACCCAGAGCAGGGTCATTCACCATGGAGGAGACCAACACAACAGACTTCTCTCTGAACTACACATCTTCTGGCTATATGGACTATGGGGAAAATATTGAATATGAATGCTCAAGACTACCTTATGGATTGATGGTCTTTGCAGGCATCTGTATGGGGATTTCTTTCTGTGGACTTGTGGGGAATGGGATAGTCATCTGGTTCCTGGGCTTCCACATGAAGCAGAACCCTTTCAGTGTCTATATCCTAAATCTAGCTGTTGCTGACTTCTCTCTGCTTATCCTGTTTTTTCTGCTCACCTTGGCAATTTTGAGCTTAACAGCAGTTTGTTCTTATTTGTATAATTTTATTTCTTTCTACGTAGATTTTTCATATGTAGTTGAATTTCTGTGCCACTTCTTTGACCTTAGCAGCCTGGGTCTCCTGACAGCAATCAGTGTGGAGCGGTGTATCTCTGTCCTCTTCCCAATCTGGTTTCGCTGCCACCGCCCAAAGCACTTATCAGGTATTGTGAGTGGGGTGCTCTGGGCTCTCGCTGGGGTTTTTGTTTCCTCGATGTATCTTAGCTTTAACTTTGCTGAAAGCTATGAGACAATATTTGCAGGTGTAGCCATTGCAATTTCCATGATTTTGTCATCAATGATGCTGATTTCCAACCTGTCCCTGTCCATCAAACTCCGATGTAGCTCACAGAGACGACACCCAGGGAAACTCTACGTTGCTGTCCTTCTCAACGTGATCTTCTTCTTTGCCCTTGGTATTCCTTTCAGTGTAGAGGTTTTCCTCAATCTTCCAAGTTTGCATGAATTATTTCCTGAAAATACATCTTTTCTGCTGTCGTTACTGAACTGCAGCATCAATCCGGTCATTTACTTCTTGGTGGGGAGTTGTCGGCAGCGCCGGATCCAAGGCTCCGTGAAAGTTGCCCTCCGCCGAGTGTTTGAAGAGAAAGCGATGAGCAAGGAGGAGAGCCATGTGCCTGAGGACACTATGGTGGAGACCACTGTATAAGGCGCTGCTGGCGAGGAGGCCTGGAGATGCTGAGCCTTGCAGAGGATGAAGGTTCCTGTGCCCTTGGTGCCTGACTGCTGCCAGGAAGGGGAACAACACTGCAGCTCAGCATGGGGGCACGTGGCACAGACCCAGTGCAGCACTGCTGAGCTGGGCTCAGTCCCTGTGCCCAGGCTGTATTCCCCATCGCAATGACCCTCCGTGCCCTGGCCCCACTGAATAAACTCTGGCTCCTTTGGCTCAGCAGATGAGTTTCATGGTGTTTTGGGGTATCTGATCTAAGGTCTGACACATTAGGCCCTGGGGGAGCGCTGGCTGCATCTGTTGTCCAAGCAAGGCAGGGCTTTGCAAAAAGGATTGCAAAAATGGGCAAGCCAAGGGGTCCTGGTGGGTGATGGGGGGGATTAGCGGCGTAGAGAATAGGACATGGGGTAAAATTACAATTTGGAGAAAGAGAAGGAAAGAAAGAGAGAAAGAGAAGAAAGAGAAAGAGAAAAAGAAAGAAAGAGAAAGAGAAAGAGAAAGAGAAAGAGAAAGAGAAAGAGAAAGAAAATTAGAAAGAAAGAAAGAAAGAAAGAAAGAAAGAAAGAAAGAAAGAAAGAGAAAGAGAGAGAATGAGGAAGAAAAAGAAATACAAAGAAAAGTGAGCTGTCTTCATGGTGCTGATGGATGAGATTTGGCGAGACAAGAATCTCACAGATAAAATCCCATTTGCAGCCCTATGTAACCCACAGATGCAATCTCTAAGGTGCCGTGCCTGAGGAGCTTCATCAGAGGCAGCGGGTGAAGCCCTTATGCCGTTGCATGTCTGCACACTGGTGATATCCCAATGCGGAGGGTCTCCTGGTCCAGCATCAGGTATGTGCAGTGAAAGCCAGAAGCCCCTCACATGGTGGGACAAGAAGGGGGTGACGTGGCCAACTCCGACTGAAAAGATTCACACACCTCTCTCTGTTCAATGGTTCTTTGTATGATGTAGCACATGGGAGAGACAGCCTGTCTTGTGAATCACAGACTTCTACAGTTGTTTTTTTTGTACTCTTTTGGTAGGGTGTGTGGTTCTGTGAGCTGTTGGGAAATGTGGTAGGTGTGCGTTTCTTGGGCTTCCACGTGAAGAAGAGCCCTTTCATGGTCTATATCCTGAACCTGGCCATCACTGACTTCTCTCTGATCCTCTTTTTTTTTGTTTACCATTTGCATTACACAGTGCAGATGGTGTTTTTTTTTGTTTTGTTTGAACTTCCCAGTAGTTTACCTCCTGTTTCTCTTCTGTCACCTCAGCAGCATGTATCTCCTGACAGCAATCCGTGTGGAGCAATGTCTCTCTGTCCTCTTCCCACTCTAGTGGGCGGTGATGCCACCACCACAACGACCTGGCAGGCATTGTGTGTGTGGTGCTCTGGGCTTTGCCTGGCCTTTTCATTTGCTTAACTTCTATTTGCTGTAATTTTTACCTAGTATCTCTCTGTGGCAACATATTCAGAGGTACAGACCTTCTGAGTTCCCTCATATTCTCCACCCTGCCACTGCTGTCAAACTCAATCCTATTCATCAAACTCCAGTGTTGCTCGCTGAGGTGTCCCCCAGGGACGCTGCACATAACGCTCCTCCTCTTCTTCATCTTTGCTGTTCCTTTAACTGCCAAGCAAGATTTGGAAGGCTTATTCATTGAACATGATGAACCTAATAAACTCTTGCTCCCTTTGATCAGTGAATGAGTCTTTGTGGTCTTTTGCAGGACCTAAATCTGCTTTTTTGGAGCTAGGTCTAAATCAGAGAAAGAAGGGAAAATGTTCTGATCAGAACATTCAAAGAAATAACAGGGGGTCGTACCCTTTCTTTTTTGTTTGTTTTTCTTTTTACAGGGCAGCACTTTCACTGAAACCATTTCATGTTAGTTAACAAATACTTTATTTCCAGCTGAAGCTTCCTTCAATAATCAAAAAGTAACAACAGAAGTATTGCTGTTTCTAATGTTAGTCTTGGGACATAACTGAGGGAGGATTGGTAGGTATAGGCAATATCTCTGGTGCGGTAAAGGTTGCACACAAAGACCTACCTTGGGATACAGATCAAAGAGGTGCCAGGATAGCAAGAGGTACAGGAGGAATTGGGGAACAGGGATAGTGTAAAGTGTTTGCATGACAATGGATTTGCTCGGACAGGAGAGATGAAGAAGAATATCCCCAGAGTGCTAAATCCTCATGTGTAGTGGGTGAATCACACAGGGGCTGGTCCTGCTCCTTTTGGAATCACTGGAGAAAGTGGAATTAGCTGTTCTAAAACAAACTTGGCTTTTCTGTCTTTTGTCAGCACACACTAACTGCAAGGTTCTTCCTGTGTCTTACATAAAAAATTATTTATCTGGTCCAGTCCCCATTTTCTGTCTTCCTTTTCCCCTTTGTTTATTTTCATTATGATTTGCTTTACATTTAGTGCTGCCTCTGACAGTAATTCAAGTATTATTTTCTCTACCACACATTGTGCAAAGAATATTCCTGGTTCTTTTCAGATCCCTCCTTTTTGTCAGGAACTTCCCATAAAATGGGTGATGCATATATTGCTGCTGTAATGCAAAGCACGGCTACGATAGAAACATATTCTAAGCTCTGGAATAGGCATAATGGACTGAGGTAACAAGATGTATTTTAAGATGGAGAAAATCATATTGCCAAATATCTGTGAAATTCACCAATTAAAAGCACAGAACAATAAACCCAAAGCAATTAAGTAGGTGCTAATATTCACATAATTACCAGGACAGGAACAATCTATACAAAATAGGAATATCTGTCAGTGAAAAAGTGTTTTCTATACTGTGTATCTTTTGAAATTTCTTTCCATTACTCATATCCTCTACTCAGAGAAGATTAGAAGTCATGAGCATTGCCGAGTGCCCTAGAACTTGGTCCTTGTTCAGAAGAAATTGGATTTCATGAGCTCATTCCTCTTTTAGTTTGAGGTTATGTAAAGGCAGACTGTTTGTGAAAGGTCCCAAGAGACCCCAAGGGGACGCATCCACCCATATTAGTCTTCCAAGTGGCTGGTTGTAAATCAAAAAACATTCACATGAAAATTGTGGGGAAATTTTTCTCGCCGACAAAAGCTGTTGAAGTCGTAGAATTCATCTGCCTTAGCTCCATGGCAGACTCCCTACAATACTTAGTTCAGGCCCAGGTGCTGAGAAGAAGGATTTTATTTTATTTATTTTTTTTATTTATTTTTTAATAACCGATAACACACCTTTAGCTTACTGCTTTTACAGATCTGGATCTCACCCATTCTGTTTCTGTATCTTTCACTAGAAGCCGCCCCTTTGCTCATGGTCTCGCTCCCTTTTTTCCCCCCACACAGGCTGGGATGTGGCAGCTCCAAGCTGGGACCTGGACAGGGACAGACATTACCACAAAAGTACAGACCTGGGCGTAGGAAAGTTCCTAATTCCTTTTGCCTCTTAAAGCATGGGTGAGAAAGGGGAGAAATGGGGAGAGAAACACCAGCAAGGAAAGCTTTGTAATGAGTCCTTTCCTCTGACAGAGACGGGTTTGAGGCACTGGGAGTGGTGTAGTACGTCAGACCCTCAAAACACGACAGAAGTCCCTAGTTCTCCTTCCCTCTCCACTTTTCCCCTGCTCCAGTGTGGATCCTCCTCAGGCGGCAGTTCCTGTCAGGCAATACCTATGTGCTCCAGAGCGGGGTCCTCCATAGCTGCAGCGTAGCACCCTTTCCCCTTAGTTGTTCTCCCTGATGTTTCTCACTCTTTTTCCCTCCACCTCTGCCTCTCTGGTGTTTTCTGCCGGTTCTCAAACATTTTTTTCACAGCACTGCCACACACTCCCTTGGAGGACTCAGCTGCAGCCGCCATGTTGCTGGCTGGAAACCGTTGGAACCAGTTGGAAACGGTTGTGCCCAGTGCAGGGCTGTCCCTCAGCTCCCCTCACAGAGAACCCAGTGGCTGGCAGCACCAGCAGCTTGCCACAGACACCCAGTTCACACACACATAAGTTTTTATATTTAGCAAACTTTGAGTGTTCCCTGCTCTGCTCCCTCTACTGTGGGACACACACAGAGGGTCTGCAATCTCTAGTGCCGCCTCTGCATCTGCCTGGAAGCTGTCAGGAGAGACTGGAGGAGACGAGACAATGAATCTGAGAAACTTCTGAGGTACATTGTAATTGAAATATTGTTAGTTCTTTCATTCCTCTGTTCTTACCCTTCCCCCAACCTTTACCTAAAGTCAGACAGATCCCTGTGTGTTTCCTGTTTGTGGCCAAGAACCCAGATAGTTTCCATCACTTTTTTTCTGTTTGGACTGATTTCCATCCCACCATTCCTCTTTTCTTTGTCATCTTTGAAAGGATGGGGTTTCCAGCCTTCCCCCCACCGCTTGGTTGGTTGCCGGTTGCACCTCTGAGCATCTGTTTCCTCTTGCTGGTTAGGGCAAATGACTACTTCTGTTGTTACTTCAAAACTGTGAAATCAACAGTGCTACAAAGTCATGTGCAACAGCAGTTGCCCATCAGCCCTGAGGGGAATTGGCATTGTAGCATCAATAATTAGGATCATAGAAACACATAATCATAAAATGGTTTGGGTTGGAAGAGAGCTAAAAAGACCATCTAGTTCCAACGCCTCACCATGGGCAGGGACACCCTCCACAAGATCACCTCCCCTAGATTGTCTGCCCTGGGATCACATAAGCAGAGGGGCACAGCTCCCACACAGATCTCTGGGCCTCCGACACATTGTGGGAAGGCTTGCTTCCGTATTTCTTTTTGAAACACTAATTTCTGGGGGTTTTTTGTTGGTTGTTTTGGGTTTTTTAAGAATAAATGTTGGGAGATGAATGGAGGTGGTTTTTATGCTTTATTGCCAAAAATAATTGGTTTTGAAATTAGTTTTGAGAAGGCATTTTTGACAATATGTGAGCTGTGAAGTGGCTTTAGAACTGAGAAAGTTGATGGAAAAGGAAATGAAATGTTGGCTCTAGAGTGACACCTGAGAGAAAAAAGCAAACAAAAACCAGGCAGAGCCGTTTTAAAATGCTGTTTATTAAACTTAGCACCCAAAGAGAGGGACAGTAAGCAAACTATGGTACCCACAAAGACAGTTCTCATACTGTACCATGGAGGAGTCTCAATAAACAAAAGTGCATTTGAATTTGGAGTTAATATATGGGGCTACAGCATGGCTTGGCATAGCCCTAAATTACTCATGTATTCACTTTTCCCACTCCTGGCATCTAGGGCTCAATAGTTCAAAGGAATCTTTATGTTCTTCCTCTCTTTTTCCTTCTCTCTCTATTTCAAAAGGTGGTTGGGAAAAAGAGAAATTTAAGAGGACATAGTTCTTGTGTCACAGGTTTGCCATCCATCTTTGTCATATTTGGCTTAGGTTGCTTTTGGGAAAGAGTGTTATGAGCTCCTCAGTCATGATGAAATACCTCAAATCAAATACGTCTCTCCTTTCTGTTTCTCTTGGGATCAGAGAAGAGACAGAGGGCATTTAGTGACTGACATTTCTTTTATTCTTACTGTCTTGGGCCAGGTAGCTTTCAGGGGGCATGCATGGTTACTTTCTATGTATGTAACAGCTAGCAAGATGCAAAATATTGAGGAGAGGGAAAAAGTCATGCAGGGATTTGGAGAGGTGGAGATTGGCTAAGTGTGACATCCATGCAGAAGAAGAAAGAATGAGACTGTTCAACAGAGTAAAGAAAAAGAAGGAGGAGAAAACATTGCTGCTTACAGACAAAGCAGTAGGACATGGGGAGGACGTGACTTCATAGTGAGGGTGTGTGTCTGTGTCTGTGTGTGTGTGTGTGTACTGGAAAATGTCACAGCAGAGACTGCAAAACATCTGGATGGTGAGGCATTTCTGAACCCGGTCCTCAAATGCTTACCTTCTGCCCTGTGCGGCTGAATTGAGCTCTCAGAGAAGCTGGGATCTGGCAGCAGGTCTAGAGGGTCTTTCTCTTGGTTTCTGATTTATCCCATTGGATCTTCTGGGAAACACTTTCTGTGGAAAAGATGGGGAAGAGGTTTCAGTCTGCAGATTCAGTGTGTGTCTTCTGTGATGTAATGAAGCAGGTGCTGTCAGGAAGGAGTGTTTTCACTGTGCAGAGGGGGATGATGGGATGAAGTCAGCAGCAGATGGGAATGATTTTCCTTTATGTTATGAAGCAATTTCACATTTCTGCTCCACTTCTCTGGTTGCTCTTACAGTAGGTGGGGAGAAACTTACCTGCCAGGGATTTCATTGTTGGCGATGCTCTGGGATACTGCTTGCATCTGTGAAAGGCTCTTTATGTAATTGTACTGGGGCCAAATGCTGTTATGCTAAGGCTGTATAAATGAGTGGTTAGTAGAGATTGTGGAAAGCTGTCAGAGGAATGGTAGTCTATTTTACTTTGTCTTTCTTGGAAAACCAGACTTGGTTTAGATTTGATTAATCTGAGGGACAGTATCCCTTTCCCCAATGTTTCCTTCAAGATTCACGTCCTTTGCAATGCCTTACCCCAAATCCTGCCAAGACACCAAGAAGAAAAATGGCTTGTCCAATGTGCCTGGGGTGAGGGAGCCAGATCAGACAATGAGGTCTTCATCCTCTGAGCACTAGGCATCAGTAATCCTTTCTGGATGTGATCAGCCCTCACCCTCTGCCCTGCAATGCTTCTGAGTCTTCTTTCTTTCACAGTATGGGTAAAAATGTGCCTATTCCTTTCTCCTGCTGCACAGGGCTCTTACAGCTCCTTGATGACTCATTGCTCACCTCTGACCCCAGAGAGATAAAGTATTTTAAAAGGCTGAGCTGAAAGGGACTTTAGAAGGATAGTAAACACAGCAATTTATTCATAGCAATTAACGGAAATACTGCAGATTTCTGTGTGCCACTTATAAAAGGAACAGGAGGAAAGGACTGTTAACAATGTGGCTGTACAAATTTTGAAATGGTCAGGTGTTGGCTTCAGGGGGACAAATGTCATGCTGTGAAGAAGCAAGGATCTTTCTCTGCCTCTGCACTCAGGAGTTGCCTTTGAGCAGACCTTATCCAAATTTTGTGATGTTGTGATTACCTGACTTTGTCACCTCTCTTAGTTCAAATTAAACAGAGATTAGGATCAGACTAAGTCCTTTATCTGCAACTTCTTGCCTATGGACACTTGCTTTGATGTGTTGTCTTTTTCTGGCCTGGGTTGGAATGGGTGACTCTGCTTTCGACAGTTAAGCTTTTAAAGCATACAACCTGTAGGGCCTAAAGTGGGGTTTCCATAAGGTATCTTGGGTCTCACCAGCAAGGCCTGCCAAAGCCTGTTTGCGCTGTTGTACCAGCTCTGCTCTTCTTTGTGCCTGATCCCAAGTTGTTCTGTGGGCTGTAAGACACCACTTGGCTAAGAGCTGGTGTAACACCTAAAAAGTGCAAAAGATACGTGTCTAGAGGTGCTGGCCTCTCCTGCCCCCGGTTAGCTAACCCTCTTCCAAAGAGGACGTGGCCTTCTCTTACTAGCTGCTGTCCCTTCCTTCCTGTGGCATGAAGCCACATCTCCATGAAAGATGCAAGAGAAGGAATTTGACAGATGATGCTGGGGAGGGCTGCAAGGGGAAGGCTGCTCCTTTGAGGTGTGCGTGAGGTAGACTGGGGTGAGGGAGAGAAGTGTGCTGGTTGTTGTAGAAGCTCTAATGGAGAATGGGGTAGCTACTTGAAGGGGAGGGTGGGAATAACTACTGGGGGACAGAGTCATGGGAAAGGGAACCAGATCAAGGCACTGGAAAGTCACTCTCCTGCATGTGGTAAAAACTGGACTGTTCTGAAGCATCCACATGCCCATACACATCCCTTCCTCCAGGTTTTAACTGCACTGCAGAAATACCAACAGTAATGTGTGTGCCTTCTGCTGAAATCAATGAGAAAATAAAGATTATTTCAGACTCTGGTGTCTAGGGACTCCTCAGAGGAGTGGAGTCATGTTTGCTGTCCTTGGGGAACAGGTGACACTATCCCTTGCAGGCACGGCATGCTGCTGGCACATGGGCTGTGTTGAGGAGCACTCTCAACACTTATGGCCTGGACTGCCTGTCTCCTTTCAGCTGTCCCCAGGGAAGCAAAAGTGTGGGCTTTTTTCACGATGCCGGTGGCTCGTGAGGTATGTACCCTTATCATGCGTGACTGCTGATTTTCTGGATGCCCTGGCAAACTTCCAGAGAGATACTGAGCAATTCAGAGGACAAACTTAGTTCAGATGCTGAGGACATTCTCCCTGGCAGGCTGTGCTGACTATCTTGGTGTTAGTTCAGCGTGGGAAAGCCTGCAAACGATCCCCATCTCCTTGCAGATCCTATCACTGGCTTCATTTTGACCACAGGAGATACACTGCAAATATCTGGCAGATGCCACCCCTGAGAATGCTTGTCTTTTACCATGGATGATTGAGGGTGTCTGCAATGGTGGTTTATATGCAAGCATCAACTTCTGGATGTCCAAGGTTGGATGAAAATGTTCACATTAATGTGATGCGTGAAATGTGTGAAATGTGTTCACATTACATGCCGCATGACTTCATGATGTGTATGTTTAAGGACAAACTGTCAGGATGGAAATTTTTTCACAGTTTATGTTCTGTATGTTTTTATCAGTTGATGGCTTCTTCTGGGCACCATAATGTTTTTAAATACAATTTGTTTTCCTTTAAAAAAAAGGCTTTTGACATTTTTAATAATAATGGAAATGTTTCAGTTCTCCCAATGATAAAATCATTACAGATATTAAAAGGAAAACATTTTTAACATGTTTTCTGATAAATGGATGCTCTCTTCCCCTCAGCAGTACAAGTTAGAAGAAAAAAAAACCCTTACTAAATATAATTGATGACATTGACCTAATCTGAACCACCTATATGCACATTGCAGAACAATAGCATTAAAAATTAAAGAATAGTCAGAATGGAACTCAAATTTCAGCTTTCAGGAACTGTAAACAGGAAGCAAAAAAGCAAATACAGACATTAGGGTGAACCGCTGTTTTTTCAAGTGGTGCTTTTCAAAATTAAGAAAAAACGCAGCTTGCCTTTAGGAAAATATTTGCAGATGAAGGCCTGATGAGGAAATCTGTAAAGTTTCTTGAAGAAAATTACCTGTCTTTCCTTTTTCTATCAATTTAAGTTAAAAGAGCAAATGTTATATAGTGTGATAGTACAATACTTCAAATAATCACACCTTGCATCTCAAGGGATTGGGTCTAGAGAATAATTTGTTGCAAATTGTGGTATTTCTTTACCTTTCTTCTGTTTCCTACTTTTTCCCTGTCCTTGACTTTATTTCTCTTGGTAGAGGAGATGTTAGAAGCCATGGGTTTTTGCCTGTCCTTTGTAAAGGAAGAAATAGCAACCCAATGCGTGCTGTGGTTAGATGCAGATACTCTGTTCTGGGCTGGAGAAGGCTAAAATAATATGCAACTCCAGCCCTGTATTTCTTTGAAATACCATAAAAAAGAGCATGCAACTCTGCATAAAGTTGTAATGCAAGTTGGTAGCGGTTGGAGTCCTTTTCCACTACGTCACAACTCTATGGTATGGAAACCACCCTAGTTAACAGAAGAAAGGAACTTCTAGGGCATGAATCATTTCACTATTTGAAATGCTCACATTAGGGAGCAAAGAATCATGCACACTGTGAGCCCCAAAAGGTTGCAAGTGTTGCTGAGATACAGGTACTTAAAATTAAGTGAGATAGATAGACTCTCCTTCCAGGAATTCGGTGGCTGTGACGTGGTTTAGGCCCAGCCGAGCACCACGCGGCCGCTCGCTCACCCCTCCCCGGCAGGGTGGGGAGGAGACCGGGCAAACAAAGGCAAAAGCCTCGTGGGTTGGGGTAAGGACAGGTTACTGGGACAACAAGGGAGAGGGAAATAATCAATACCAGTACTGATAACAGATGTACACAATGGGTGATAACAGAAAAACAGTTTACTGATCCGAACAACCGACCAGACCCTCAGCCCGTCCCAGAGCTGCGCAGAACCCGCTCCTCCCCACCTAGCCCCCTTTATGGTGAGCATGGCGGCACATGGTATGGAATAGCCCCCGGCCAGCCTGGCTCACCTGGCCTGGCTCCTTGGGAAATTAACCCTATCCCAGCCAGAGCCAGGACAGGCTGATTTCAACAGGAGGAGGATTGGTTCCCATCTCATCTTCAGAGATCTGAGTAAACAGTGACTGAGAATTTATGAATTTGATATTATTGTGCTCTGAAAGACAGAGATTTATTGAGCGAGCTGCAGACTCTGGATAGAATTCCTTTGATGAAATGCAGACATCAAGAGATTTCACCTTATCAAATTGAAATCATTTAATGGCCACTGAAAAGAAATAGGGACTTTCATTGTGGTCTTAATACAGGTCAGATAAATTCTGTGGTCCAGATGCTTATGTGTTTTCACCGACCACAGATGGAGCAAAAAATAAGTAGCTAAAGGGTAGAGATCTACCCTGAAGACAGTGTAGGTCTGGTGAGAGAAACCTTCCCCAATACCTCAGAGTTCTTCAGTTCTGTAAACTGTCTGCCCTCAGCTCCAGATCAGTGTTACTGTGGTAGGCACAGCAGGGTATTAGGAGGACATAGTTATTGTGTCACGGGTTTCCCGTTCATCTTTGTCATCTGCTGAATCTTCAAAAGCCCTCTGGAATGCCAGCCTGAGGGTGAACTTGATTCGCCGATCCCTGTAGCTCCCCACAAGGAAGTAAATGACAGGGTTGAGAGTGCTATTGACGCAGGATAGCACAAAGCCGATCTCGGGGGAGTAGAGAAATTTGTAGCCCAAGAAGTCAAAGAGGATCAGGACGCTCAAAGGCACAGCAAAAATGAGGAAGAAGAGGACGGTGAGCATGATGACGGTGAAGAGCCTGCCTGTTCGGAAGTGTTGGGAGCTGCACTTGACTCTAAGGAAGAGGGTCAGGCTGAAGAGCAGCATGAGGGGCGTGCAGAAGAGGAAGTCCAAGGCCCCGATGGTGATGAGCAGGAGCTGGCAGGTCCTGGCAGAGGGGCGAATGGTACACAAAACATAGCCGAGTGTGTTCAGCATCAGGGAGAGAACCCAGAGCAGGCCAGAGATGATGCCAGACAAGTGCTTTGGGCGGTGGCTTCGGCACCAGATTGGACAAAGGACAGACAGGCACCTCTCAATGCTGATGGCGGTCAGGAGATACAAGCCAGTCCCATACATGAAAAGGTCCAGGAAGAGGAATATCCCAAACTGCACCCCCACGTTGAACTGCATCAGGTACTGAACCGTTTCAATGGCGATACAGAGGAGATACCCAAAGTCAGCAGCGGCCAGGTTCAGGATGTAGACAGTGAAGTGGTTTCTCCGGATGCGGAAGCCAAGGTACCATAGGACCATGCCATTTCCCACCATCCCACAGGCAGCGCTGATGAGGCAGAAGCTCTCCATGAACTTGAGGACAGCATATGATGCCTGTGTCTTTTCCACAGCCCCACTCTGGTTAGTCCCATGAACCTGGCTGGTTGCAGTTGGAAGGAAGATTGATGCAGTTGAAGTACTCATAATGACTGATTCCAGACAGACCTGTAAGCAGAAAGGAGAGAGGTGATAACTCCTGTGTGACTTTCCCTCATGGTGACCTAGTGGTGTTTCTGGATGTGTTCTAGCTCTTTGCAGCCAGAGCTTGATTTAGGGAGGGATTGCTGTGTTTGCACTTGGAGCACAGGGCTTTGAGGCATTGTTCAAAGCACTGTATCTAAGGCCAAATTCTATACAACATGTAGCAAAAGTGAGATTGCAGTGTATTTCTCCCTTTTTAAAATTCATTTATTGAGGGTCCTTTTTGCAGTCAGTATTGGGAAACAAATATCTTAAAAAAGCAATTATAGCTTAGCTTAATCATCTCTGAAAAGTACCTCTTGTCTGAATAAAAAGAGATCTCAGTGTTAACAACTCTGGGATAATTGTCTTTGCTTCATGTAGCTAGGATTAGGTGAGACAAATCTTGTCAAAAGTGTGTGAAAGTTCTAGGCAATCAGCATACAAGTTTAATCGGCATGAAAGCTGATTGAGTTTTGTCCTGTGCATATGCCCATAAAACATTGTAGAGAATACTTAAAACAGCTGGCATTTTTTTAATAAAGTGTAGTTTAATGTGGTTGGTTTGTTCTCTTGGGGCATATGTACAGACAATAAACAAATCAGTCTGACAGAGACAGCCCTTAGTAACTTCAGAGAGAAACTGTAAGACCTGTATGTGGGACAAAATGTCTGACCTTCACAGGACATTGGAATTATGGCTCAAATAATTATTTCACCCTGTTCCCTGAAGCAGTTCCCCCTGCTTCTTCCCTATGATACTGGGATCTGAAGGAGAATCTTAAAAAAAAAGAAGTCTAAAACTACGTTTCACACCTTTTTTTTTTTTTTTGTCTGACAAGGTCAAACAGCTATTAATTTTGACATGGGAAGGTAGAGAAGTGTCTTGAAAGACAGCAGGAGATAGTTAAGAGAGGAACAAGTCAAAACAGGGAGAGCTGGGAAGATCTGAATCATTGAACAGTCTAACCAGCATGACTATTCTGTTCTCTCTTTGTAAAATGCTGCAGCGTGCATGGAGACAGACTTCCATAAACAAGTAAAACGTGACAGATTGAATCATTATTGTTTCATCCCAGCACCCCAGACACACTGTCTTCAGCGCTGCATGGATAGAAGCAAGATAAATGCATGATGCAGGTTATTTCCTCGCCCAGCTGATGGCCTGGAGCAGTGGAGACAATCTTGCCTCTTTAATCCATGGAAGGCAATGTGTGCCAGCAGTGCTTGACTGGGAATCCAGCTGGGACCTAGCTTTCACCTAGCTTTCACCATTAAAAATGCAAACATCTCATTTAACATTGCCTTTAAAGCTGCTATTTGAATTAATGGAGGTTTATACAATGGTAATGTATTTTATCCTAAGATAGGTATCATAGGTAGGCATGCAGTCACCTGCCTGTCTTTGCTGACTGCAGATACATTGCAGAGTGCCAGCTTCAGCGAGACGATTGGTGTGTGGACAGCTCAAGTTAGCTGAGGTGAATTTTACCCTTAACTTCACCAGGGCTTGCAGGATGTAAAACCTTTAGGGTTGACCGAAGCTAGGAAACTTCTGGCACTGCGCCATACTCTTATATAGGAAGCTGGATGGTTCCATCCTCAGTTGTTATGGGACCTTCTAACAGTAAGACTTTGGAGACCAGTGGTCTCTAAAAAAAGAATTTTAGTACATACTGAAAGGTACTACGGGAAACAAAAAATATCATCTCATTCAGAATGCACAGAATCTCTGTTGTAGCACAGTTTCACAACAGGAACAACCCTGAATTCAAACTCACCTTCTCTTTCCTTATCTAGGGAGAGCAGATTACTGCCTGACCAACATCACTAGCAAGGCTGTCTCTTCCCTGAACATCTGTAGCAAGCAAATTGAAAAGATACAGCCTTATGACTTTGTTCACTTCCTCACTACCTGCTTTTGTGGTGGTAGCAAATTATCAGACCTTTATTCACAGTAGAAAGCAGCTGAAGAACCCTCTAATTCTGTGAATCAAGTCTGCTGTGAGGAGAAAGGAAGACCCAGTGGTTAAGTGGTTTCCTAGCCTTTAGAAGATCCAGTGCAGCGCTATCCCCTGCCACAAGCTATCCCTGTAACCTGAAGCAAATTTCCAATTGATTTGAAGAGGACATGAACATTTGAGTGTCATTTAAGCTCTGTATAAGCCCACTCCAGTCTTCTGACCAGGTGCCTATTTTAGGAAAGCGGCTATTCTACCTCCCTGCTGCAGTCATCTCCAGAAGGCAATTGACCCCATCCTCCAGAAGTACGTCTCTCTCCATGGGGCATTCAGGCAATGACAGGTGATTAGCTGTCTAACTTAAGCTTGTCAAGCATATTTCCTGATGTGAAATGGCATTGCCCTGTGCCATTGATCATATATGCATAAAGACTGCCAGGTACAGGTATGTCTGGAACAGACACTCTCTGGATAAATGACAAAAGATCAGTAATTTTGCCTTCCACTGTAATGGGTGTGAAGGAATCCTTCTCTGACTTCCGTAGACAGTGGAAAAGAATACCGAAAAAGTCACTCACAGTTCTCATATATTTACTGTATGACCTTAGAAAGACTGATTTCTTGTTGTCTCCAAGACATATTCATGTCTCCAAGACACAATCAAGATGTGAGTCTACTTCCTTAATGAAACTAATTAATGAGTTTGCATCAAACAGCAGCAGATTGAGTCTGGGTGGTGTTTTTTCCCTCATGAGATTAAAACATCCTTCCTGTGGTTTCCATGCTGAGCACCATGTAGTTCTTGTGGCAGATGTCAGTCTGAACAGCCTAGACACCACGAAGACGTTTTAGACTATAGACACAAAGTTATGATGTTGTATTTTCTTGGCTAATGTTGTGATCATTTAAATCTCCGAGTAGTGGCATCTTATATTACAGAGGTGTATTTAGAGCAATTCAATAGCACTCGTTCATGGAAGAGGGTTCCCAGAATGAAGCTCTCCTTATCTTGAAAATGATCAACAGAATTGCACAACTATAGCAAATTTCTAACCAGCAGGAGAAGAAAACATTTGATCTCCTTTCCTCCATTTTTTTCTTCCTCCCTTCCCCTCACCATTTCTCAGAAAGAATGACAGAAAGCATTAGACAGAGTGCAATGGCAAAGATACCGTCTAGGAGTTTCTCACCTTTGTGTGGGTTTCTTGCAATTTCAGTGACTGATTTGCAGCAGCTGCCTTGTGTGGATCTGCTGGGTAAAATTGTCACTTGAATTCTATGACATACGGTCCAGATAAAATCCTTGTACCATACTATAGTGCTGGGGTAGTTAGACACTGTTTAAAAAGCCACGGTCTTTTCAACGTGACATCCAACAGCCAGCCAATCATTGTCTTGGGGAAATAGCTAGTTTGTGCTGTGTGGTCACTTAGATTTGAACCACTTCCCTCTTTCCTCTTTGCACAGAACCTGTCACTGTCATGGCTCTGGAAAAGTTTTTTTTACTGCTTCTTCCTTCTTCAGCCCGTCTCACAATACAAAGAAAGCAAGAACTGTCCATACAAAATTATACCTTGCCTCTTGCACTGATGTTTTGTTTCCTACTCGTGTCCCCGAGTTTCTCTAGTTTCACAGTCCTTGAAGAGGATGCCTTACCGCTGCTCAGAGTCACATAGATTGAGAAATTGTCAGTGCTGTTCCATAACACCTGCTGATGATTTCACAAGCTCCCTCAGCACAACTTCTCATTCCCCAAGGGCCTATTGTCCCTGCCAAAGTGGCCTTAACACACTCATCACCACAAAGTGTCCTCTTCTGACCCACAGCCTCTCACCACAAGTTACCACCGTACTTAGACCCTGTTGCTTCACACAACCGTTCCTGGAGGAGGGTCCACCCAAACTCCATAGTCTTACTGAACTTCAGGAGCTACCTCAGCTACACAACCTCTGCTTGTGTTGCCTTCAATACACAATGCCCGCTTCTCATGTCAGGAGGTCTTTCAACACAACTTCACCCCCCACAGTATTACCTGCCACTTCGTACTGTCTTTCAGCACAGTCCCTCACCACACCTCAGGTGCTTCCTATTTCACAAATCCCTCTAGACAGCCTCCAGCCTTGTGCTTTCCATTTCCAGTTACACACCTTCCCCCCAAATAGTGCCTCAGCCCCACGCTGCCCACCATCAAATTCACACCTCTTCACCATCTCATGTGCCTATCAAGACAGGCCCTTGCCAGCATTCACTAACCACCCACAACATCTCACTCATCTTCTCACCGTGCACAGTCCTTCATGTACCTGAGCTACCACCACTGCGGTGTCCAGCTCCACATGCCAAACTTAAGTGGAGTGAAAACAGAGAAAACGCCTTTCTCCTTTCCTGGCAGTAAGCACATCCTTATAGGGAACTATTTTGCAACAGGAGATACCAGCAACTCTTGATTTGGGCTTGTGTCTTAAGTAATTTCTGCTAGTCTGTTTGGTTAGGGAAACACAAGGAGATGACTGTGAAGCTAGCCAAATTGCTGCCATGCATGTCAGTGCGTACAGAATCTGGCAGATCTGTCCCAAATAGCTTAGCAGGCCAGATACCGGATGGTTCATCTTTAGTTTCTTCTGTCATTTATTGTTCCTCTTCCTTTCCCAAAGATTTTAAGACCATTTTCACTTTCTTACCCAATACTCTGTTTCCTGTAGTGACTACTGTTAACCCTTATTAACCTGGCTAGGACTCCTGGCTACAGTGTAAGATGATATTTAAGTTAGAGGACTATTTCCACCCAGAGCAGTATTTAACCTCCTCATTAATTTGGAGATTTCCATTTTCACTGCATGGATCACTGGCATTCTGTGTCGGGAGATGGTTACATTACCTTGGTTGTTATTGGGCCATTCTAAATTTCAAGAAATGTCAAACAAACAAAGTAATGGCCAATGGATGAAACTATTTACTTATTGATACCCATAAGTCAGAAGCTAAAAATACACAGTAGACTTCAGAGCAGTGATGAGTTTGAGTTGAAGCAAGGCGTGAATTGGCATATCTGTTTGCTTCATTGTGTTTCATTTCGTAGATTCACCTTTGGCTGCAGAAGTTTTAATTTAAGCAAGTTGAGGCTCTTCTTGACAGCAAGATTGCACAGAATCATAGAATGGTTTGGGTTGAAAGGGACCTTTAAAGGTCATCTAGTGCAACCCCTCTGCCATGGGCAGGGACATCTTTCATTAGATCAGGTTGCTCAAAGCCCCATTCAGACTGGCCTTGAACACTTCCAATGATGGGGCACAGCTTTTCTGGGCAACCTATTCCAGTGCCTCACCACCCTCATCGTAAAAAATGTCTTCCTTGTGTCCAGTCTACTCTCTTTCACTTTAAAACCATTGCCCCTTGTCCTGTCACTACAGGCCTTATTGAAAAGCCTTTCTTTGTGTTTCTTATGAGCCCCTCTTACATATTGAAAAGCCACAAGAAGGTCTTGAGGAGCCTTCTCTTCAGGTTGAAGTCTCTCAGTCTTTCTTCATAGAAGTGTTCCAGCCCTTGGATTGTTTTCATGGCCTTCCTCTGGACCCACTCGAACAGGTCCAGGCCCCAGAGCTGGACGCGGTAGTCCAGACGGGGTCGCACCAGAGTGGAGTAGAGGGGGAGAATCACCTCCCTCGACCTGCTGGTCACGCTTCTTTTTATGGAGCCCAGGATACAGTTGGCTTTCTGGGCTGCAAGGGCGTGTTGCTAGGTCACGTTCAATTTTTCATCCCCCAGTATCCCCAAGTCCTTGTCTGCATTGCTGTTCTCAATCCCTTCATCCTCCAGTCTGTACTGATAGCGAGGATTGCTCCAACCCAGGTGCAGGACCTTGCACTTTGCCTTGCTGAACTTCATGAGGTTCTTATGCTTCTCAAGCCTGTCAAGGTCCCTCTGGATGGCATTCCTTCCCTCAAGCATCTCAACTGCACCACTCAGCTTGGTGTCATCTGCAAGCTTGCTGAGGGTGCACTTGATCCCACTGTCTACATCAGTGTTGAAGATATTAAATAGTATTGGTCCCAGTATGGACCCTTGAGGGTCACCACTTGTTGCTGGTTTCCATTTGGACATTGAGCCATTGACTGTAACTCTTTGGATGTAGCCTTTGCCTGCCCTAAGTAATTTTGTTCAAAATCCAGATGCCTATTTCAGACCCAATCCCATCTTAAAATCAGGTCTCAGGTAGATCAGGTGAGTCAATTTCTGGAGAGATTTATTTCTTTCCATAGGAGAAACTAGAGTGACAAAGACTCAACTCAGCTGACTTCCATAGGCATAAAAGAACTGACTTCCTCCCTCGGTTTCCCCATTTGTAAAAGAAGAAATTTTTTAACTTACTCTGTAATTCGCTGACCTTTGCTAAAAGATGCAAGTTCTTGCAAGAGGGTTTATTCACTAGGTTGCCAGTAACGAAATGTAATGCGAAATAGGAGTTGAAGGGTCATCAAGAGGTAACTCGGGCCATCTTCTGTCTCTGTGGAAACTTAACTTAATCATGACCACTGTTGAGAGAAGTGCGCCTAACTTGCCCTTAAAAAGACTACTGTGACAGGTAACTCTTTACCACCCCCAGAGCATGGTGCCTCTCTCCTTACTATGAGAAATCTCTCTGATTGTTTTCTTTACAGAAGATTTGTGTTTCATGTGTTTTCTTTTTAGAATACAGAAAGATTTAAAAGTACTGTTTTATTATTCACAATGCTATAAAGCCAAAGCAGTGGATCTAATGGACCTCTACACTTGGGAAAACCATAAAGCATGGCTTAACGAAGGACTCTGGTAAGGGTTAACACCACATGCTTGTCCAGTTTAATATTCAGCTAATCCATTGGCTGTTATTTCTACTGTAGAAATCCTGAAATGCCTTTGTAATATCATTGTCACTGGCTGATGGCTATTTCTTTAAACTATGTTTGCTTAAACTTTTCAGTCAGGACAGGATTAATTTCTCCTCCTTTGCCCCTTCCTTTTATGCCTTCCCTTCACTAAGGCTCCGTGCCTCCCTCCTACAGTCCCAGGAGAATTTCAGGTGGGAGATTTCCTTGGAGAGGGTTACAGAGTGCTACTTAAGCAGTTTTCTTCTCAGCCGCCTTCTGCCGCTGGGTTGTGAATGCATCGTTCGGTGCGCACAAGCCAGGCCACACTATCCAGACAGCCCATCAAAGCAGTTCTCATGTAGGCAGCAAATACCAAGATACACAGGTGATGCTGAAAAGCAAGAAATTGAATTTGATGGGATTATACAGTAAAAGGCACCTCCTAAGCAAGTGTTGGAAGCTTTCCAGAAGCTATCCTTCGTTCTTTAAAGAGTCTGTGCTCTAAAACATTCCTACCAGGGAAGGCAGATAAAATCATACAGCCCTTACACAGCAAATTAGATCTCCAAACACAAAGGAGGTAAGTTTTCCAAGTTCTCTGGATTCTCTCATTTCTTTTTTTTTTTAGTTGGTTTTTTTCTTTTTTGTTTCCTTTCTTCTTTCCTTTACCTGATTTCCTCTGCTCTTTTGTTTCCCTTCTTGAACAAATGTGAAAATACAAAAAGAAATTTTTGCTAAAGTTATCGACTATGTATGGCTATCTTTGGCTGGAACCATGCACAGCACTAGTTCTGTAGTCCCACATCTGGTTATTTTGTTCTTTTGTTTCCCATTAAGCACCCGAGATTTTAAAGAAGAATGCTTGTGGTAAGGAGATGGTGCAATTTGTTATCCTTTTTTAAATGTTAGCAGTCCACATTGTACGTATTTTATTTTGAAATGAATTGCATTCTATCATATACCTCTAGCCTCTCCCTGAAAAGATACTTTAAGATATGAGCCATAACTTGTGGGAATTCTCTCCTGAATTAGTCATGCTGCTCATCCTCTCAGAGTCAACAGAAAGAAATAGGCACCTCCAGCATGTAAGCCATCACATCTTTAACTAGACACCTTAGGCTGGTCATGAATTGTCCTGCAAAGGCAGAAAAAAGAGTGCGTATGACTGGCTCAGACATAGGTGCCTACATGATATAAGTCAATGAGGTGCAATGCGGCGGATGAATATATTGTAAAATGCAATTTGGTGGTGATGACAGGGGCCTTACCAAGAGGGACCCACAGTAAAGCTGTCTGTTGTGCATGGTCATATCTTTACAGTCATTTCAAAAATATACACCTTGTTTTAGCTTGGGAGTTTCCCATCTGCTGTTATTCAGGAATATAGCTTTCCTTGATCAGTTATCTCTTGGTCACTCCTTTCTGAACCACTGATTGCCTAAACATGACACTGGGACTGATGGATTGTGCTTCCAATTCTGCTCTGGCCCAGGTGTTTCTCTTCCACTGGCTACCTCACAGCCATAAATACGTACCCATTTTGTCCTTTGTTTTCTGTAGAAAGCTAGGTCAGTGCTAAGTGAGGAGAGGAGAGATGGAAAGGATCACAACTTGGTAAGACCAAGTAGAAATTGATATCCAATTGTTCTCATTGATCTTTTTTTCTTGGAGATATATCAGAAAAGGAATTATCCATGTATATTTTACCCCCCTTCTTGAATATCTTTCACCTACTTTAGTACAGCTGAAAGCACAGGAAAAGTCCCTAACTTTCCCAACTTCCTCTCTAGGCTTTACTTTGTGGGTTTGAGAGCAATTTTGGTTTTTCTCCATTTCAGTGTTGCCTGTGGGTGCTTGATCAGTTTTTGCCTGCACGAGAGTTTCTGATTTTGCTGTAATTTTAAAGAGGTGTTAGATAATTTGACGTGACTGAATCATTCCACAGATTTGCTCAGATCACCTGCACAAACAGGGAGAACTGCTTGTGTTTCCCTGGGCAGAACATGCAATGGCAGTTTTTAACAGCAGTTGATTGAGGTACTTTAAGGGACTAAAAAGGATTATTCTCCGAAGTTAATGGTGATGTTAATTTACTTAGGCTCCTCCTAGTCAATGAAAAGAGAAAGGGTTTTGTAAAGGACCTTAGTTTAGCTGTTCTGCCTATAGAGAGACTTTGACCACCAGCTAGACTGGCTTCACTAAACAGAAATTCACCTCTGAAAATATCCCCCAGAGTGTATCACAAATCAGTATAAAGTAAAATTCGTACAGTGCTGGGACAGAAGTTCTGAAAAGATCCTTTCATTCTTCCTTCCTCTCAAAGGAACATTGCTGAGATTTAGAGCAAGATAAATGGCAGAGCAAGTCATATGTGATATTGTTTGCTGTTTTCACCAGAACTTGCCCAGAACTCATTGTTCAGTCCATGAAGCTGCAAATTTATGTTGCAAAGTGTATACACAAGAGATTTCTTTTTCTCTGTGGGTGCTTTCATTTCCCCTCTGAACAACAATTCAGAGATCATTTTTATGTATAAAATAAATCAGCATTCCAAGGAATATTTCCAGGTGTTCTTAAAAGCACTGTTTTTACAAAGGTTGTTTTCGTGGACTTGATGTGCACAGAGGGCGAACATGCTTTTAAACGTTGGTAGCCACTGTAGAACTCGAGGCGAACCCTCTGGCCTAGTCCTTAGCACACCAGCCATAGATCCAGCCCTTCAACATCCTGGAGGACCAGAATGGAGGAACACATCACGAAGTGCACCTGTCTCGGTGCGGTAACAGGCATGGCTGAAGTCTCATGCAAGGAGAATTAAATACTTGGGGGGGGGGGGGGGGGTAACAAACCAAAACAAAAAA
>VXBL01000191.1:0-27307 GCA_013400195.1 Aramus guarauna | reverse complement strand
GAGAAAAAACCCACAACAAAAACCCCACTTCATAAACTTAATAATCCTATATATTTCTCAATTTGTATGCACTTCTGCTAAAGAATTCATTATTAATAATGAAAAGAACTGATGAATCATTTGTCTTTATTTTTCCATGTGCCTAGGCTGTACATTGCATATCACCACCCAACTGATTAACATGGAGAATACAAGCTGTGTGAAGGAATTCATTCTTCTGGGCCTCTCAGAGAATCAAAGGGTGGAGAAAATATGTTTTGTGATCTTTCTGTTCTTCTATATGATTATTGTAGCAGGAAATCTGCTTATTGTTATCACTGTAATTAGCAGTCAACGTCTGAACTCCCCTATGTATTTTTTCCTCAGCTATCTGTCCTTTGTAGATATCTGTTACTCTTCTGTCATAGCTCCCAAAATGATTGCCGACTTCCTTGCTGAAAATAAAACCATCTCCTTTGTGGGTTGCATAGCACAGCTCTTTGGGGTACATTTCTTTGGCTGCACAGAGATCTTCATCCTCACAGTGATGGCCTACGATCGGTACATTGCCATCTGCAGACCTCTCCACTACACCACCCTCATGACCAGGCGTGTTTGTGGCCGGATGGTGATCGGCTCGTGGGTAGGAGGCTTCTTGCACTCTGCAGTGCAGACTCTTCTTACCACTCAGCTCCCCTTCTGTGGCCCTAACAAAATTGACCACTACTTCTGTGATGTTCACCCTCTACTACAACTGGCCTGTACCGACACCTACGCTGTGGGTGTCATTGTCGTTGCCAACAGCGGAATGATAACTCTGAGCTGTTTCTTCATCCTGGTCGTGTCCTACATTGTCATCCTGGTTTCCTTGAAAAGCCAAACATCTGAAGGGCAGCGCAAGGCCCTTTCCACCTGTGGGTCCCACATCACTGTGGTGATTCTGTTCTTTGGGCCATGTACGTTCATCTACATACGTCCGTCCAGCAATCTGTCGGAGGACAAGAGTGTGGCAGTGTTTTACACTGTCATCACACCCATGCTGAACCCGCTCATCTACACACTAAGGAATGAGGAGGTGAAGAGTGCCATGAGAAAACTGTGGAGTAGAACAGTGGGAAGTGAAAATGAAAAGGCGTAGAGCTGTGGTAACATTTCCAAAGGATGGGAGAAAATCAAGCATCTTTCACTATAATTTCTTTAGTGTAAATTCCTCCAGAACTCCCTTTCAAAGAACTGTGTGCTGTTAGCTCTTGTTGTAATTAGGAAGAGACTGAACGTTTATCTTCTGATTTGAAAGACATTGTGACCTCTGTGACAAGCAGGCATTCCCTTTCTATTCTCTTGTCAACTAGCTCAGGCCCAGGCTGGGGGTCCTGAGCACTGACTTGAAACACTAGTGTTTAAATAAATACTATCAAAAATACTGAAAATGTTGTTTGGGTAAAGCATCCCATTACTCAGGTATAAACTTTCAGATGAACTCCATCTGCTCTGTAGCCCATTCAGCCGGGAAAGAGAGACTATGGTCACCTGCTGCTGGAAACAAGGGCCTCTTTCTGCTTGCAGTAAATGCCTTTTTATGAGAACCACACTGTGGTATCTTGAATCCATGGGTTAGCAATTAAAAGCCTGATATTAAGTGCTAGTTGGGTCATTTGCTGATGCAGGTAACAGAAGGGGAAGCTTCTCCCCTTCTCCTCCCAGTGCAAGAAATGCTTTCTGCAGTGTCAAAGTCAGGTTGGACAGGTCTTTGAGCAACCTGATCTAGTGGAAGATGTCCCTGCCCATGGCGAGGGGGGTGTTGGACTAGATGGTCTTCAAAGGTTCCTTCCAATCCAAACTCTTCTGTAATTCTATCTACTTCACCTGTCACTGATGCCATCTTTCCAACCATCCTCTCTATCCTTCAGCTCTGCCTCAGTTTTTTGATTTTAATGTTTAGACTAATACAGAATCAGCAATCTAAAGACAGACACCTTGCTGACTGTAAAAACCAAAGTAGTCACCAAGGAATGAATTTAGAGGCACAATTTCATTCATCAAGGGAAAAAAGGAATTTTTTAGGAGCTATTCCAGTAAGCAAGACAACTCCTAGCCCAACAGAGCGCATCACACCCCCACACAAGGGAAGATGTGTGTTTTCCATGGGAACAGCTGGTACACCTGCTATTGCAGGAGGGAGGAGAAGAAACGTGAGGATGAAAGACCAAACCTGTACAGTGCCAGTCAAAGCTGTCACGGGGTGATAAACTATAGTAGCTCAGGGTCTCCATCTGAGAAGCCACAATGAGACAAGAGACCCTAGCCCCTACCTTGCCAGCAGAAAACCACTAAATCAGCTGAGTGAGGAAGGAAAAGACCTGCTTGGTGCTATCCAAAAGTAATTAAAGCACTTTTATTTCTTCATTTACATTCCCTATAAACACCTGCACCTGTGTTACACCTTAACGTGACTTAGGTAGGCTTCAAGGTTACAAGGTGTTCCCAGCCCAAGCTAAGGTTTATAACCTTATTTATATATGTACACACACACAAAATTATACATATATACATATTAACAATAGATTATTTTTTTAATGCTTTGGAGATGAACACCAAGGTTTTTTTCTGTAGGTCTCACTTCTGGGTGCTGCTGGGCAAATATTCGACCATAGTTTATGGAAGGTGTCACTGAAAACAACGTTAGGTCCTCTACACTTCAGTAAGAATTCTTATAAGAACTTAGTACTTGGGCTAAAGACTTGCTTCTGTGTTTTGCATTTTCATGTAAAAATACCTGATAAGCAGTGAGAACTAACTGCAAACCTTTCTAAACGTCTGCAGTAATTTCCTGGTTTACTTCTTGTTTCAAATTTGTACAGCAGGTGTCTAAGGGATAACTGTCTCTAGCACAATTGTGATATCTTTTTGTGCTGTCAACATACAATGGTAAGAACAAGTTAATGAGAAATAATGCATATGAGAAATATTAGCTTAGGACAGAAAAAAGCCAGTGTAAGAGACATTTTTACTTAAGAATGTTTGATTGCAAAGGTAAAGGTGAATATAAATCTTGCAAAAGGCCAGGTGCGATGTTTATTTGAACCATGTGATGTTTATTTGAGCCAGAAATGCTCCCAGAAGAAATACAGGTGCAATGGTACATAAAGTCTATTTATCTGGAGAGCATTAAAAAGGCAGCCAGCAAACAAACAAGTAAGCAAGCGAACCCCTGTGTAATGTAACAGTCTAGATGACCACACTCTGACATCACTCTGCAGGGACTACCCTAATAGCGACACAAAGGACAATTTTTAGCTCCTTGTCCACTGATGATTTCTGACAAAACTTTGTATGCCTCTGGGATCTCATTACTCCTGATAGTCTTGTGCTTCAGCTGTGTGATTTACTTTAAATATTTCTGCTCCAATTTCCCCATCTTGTGAGAACGAATTGTTCTCAGAGATGCCTTTGGAAGTTGATTTTTTTGCAGAATGAGAAATGCAGATAGAGGGGCAGGCTGTTCTTTTCAGCCGCTGTAGGTTTCAGGACTAGCAGAGATACGGACTGCTTTCACAACATGTAAGCAGCAACTTGTAGCCGAGACGTTCTGATGAAACCATCTAAAGTGGTCAGAGGAGGTCGTCAGAGGAGCAATAGCAACGAAACTCTTGGAGATTAGCAAATATGAACTGTGTAAGTTTTCTGATATTGTTCCTTTGTTTTGTTCAAGCATGACTGAAACCCTACCTTTGAAAATAGGCATTTCTGATGAGGTCCATTTTATGAATTAGAAAAAACCTCAATTGCAGGTTTTTCAGCCTTTGTTTTAGTCGGTGTCTTATTTGCTTTTTTCCCCAGTTATATGCCTTTTCATAGATTCACAGATCTTTAACAGAAAGATCTGTCAAAACGATGTTGTCAGTGTTCCAGAGAAGACTCAGGAGCTGATGACAGCACTTCCTATGTGCTCAGTCTTACATTGTCTGAGCTGGACATGTCAGGCAACAATGGTGATGACGCACATGCTTTGGTCTTCCCGACGGTGCTTTCCCTCTGCTTATGGAGAGGCATGGAGATAGGGATGGAGACACTAAGAGCCTTTCCTCTGCTGCCCTAGTTAGTTCGTCTGAGCCCCAGGAGGTGAGGCTGAGAGTTCAGGAGCAAGAGTGAGTGTCCTGTGATTGTCAAATAGAATTCAGACCCCAAAGGGCTTGCTGATATCACAGACAAGGTTATTACACATTTGCTACCTCTATCTTCGTGTATAAACTGAACACTAGTGATACTTGTGTCCTGCATGAGAATGCTGCAAAGGTGAAGTCATGGGTGTTTGGGAGTAAAGGAGGGTGACCGTTCATTGCCCCAGTGTCACTACAGGTGTATTTGTGAGATGTTCCACACTAAGTCCAGGACCGAGGTGAGGTATACAAACCCCTGCTAATGCACCATTAATGCAAATTAGCTCCAGATTAGTTAATTCATGTACTGTAAGAAAGGTGGTCCAAGAAAACACTGGCCAGCCCTTTCTGTGACTGAACTTATTCAGGTCTATCACAGTCAGAGAGATAATAAGGAATAAGATAATAAGTTCTGTTGCATTCCTTCAGAGTACTAAAAAGGAAAGTACAATCACTGCTTGCGCAAGGACCTTCCTCAGGACGTGATCAAAGTGTTGAGACTTGAATTATAGTTCACTGTCTGTTTTGGTCAACTTTTATTTCCAAATCAACATTATGGGGTAAAAGTGGGTCTTGAGGGGACCTGGTGATTAGTCTTCTTTTTTAGAAGAGGCAAAGGTGAGAACTAGGGTTCTTGAGAGTATTATTTCTACCACCCTCCTCAAATAAATAATCTGAGCTTGTTATTATATATGTCAGTAGTACATTCTGATTTGGCTATCACCTGTTATTCCTTGAGGGAAGCATTGACTTTAAATGGAAACTGTCCCAAAAAGGAAGCAAAGGAAATATGCTTAATATTTAACCTACCAGTGGTCAGTATGCATGTGTATTGCTAATGTCCCATGTCTAATGCCACAGCTGCTGTCTCTTTTCTGTGCTTCAGGTCCTGTCTACATGGTGTCTATAGAGAACAAAAACAATGTGACGGAGTTCATCCTCCATGGACTGACACAAGATAAGACAGTAGCAAAAGTGTTGTTCTCATTATTATTAGTCTTCTATGCCACTATCATTCTTGGAAACCTGCTTATCATCATTACTATAAAGACAAGTGAACAGCTGAACTCTCCCATGTACTTTTTCCTGAGATACTTGTCTTTTGTAGACATCAGTTACTCTACTGTCACAGCTCCCAAACTCATTTATGACCTTCTTGTTGAGAAGAAAACCATCTCTTTTGTGGGCTGCATAGCTCAACTGTTTGTGGGCCATTTCTTTGGGTGCACTGAGATCTTCCTTCTCACAATGATGGCCTATGATCGTTGCATCGCTATATGCAAGCCGCTTCATTACACAAATATTGTGAACAGGCACGTCTGTGGCTGGCTGGTGGCAGCTTCTTGGGTGGGAGGCTTTGTGCACTCAGTGGTGCAGACCCTGCTGGTCATTCAGCTACCGTTTTGTGGACCCAATGAGATTGACCACTATTTCTGTGATGTTCACCCTTTACTGAAGCTGGCCTGCGCTGACACCTACATCATTGGTGTCATTGTGGCTGCCAATAGTGGTGTGATTTCTCTGAGCTGTTTTGTTGTTCTTGTTGTGTCCTATGCTGTTATCTTGGTTTCTTTGAGGACGCGCTCTTCCGAAGGACGTCTCAAAGCACTCTATACATGTACTTCCCACATCACTGTTGTAGTTCTATTCTTTGGGCCATGCATTTTCATCTATATGCGTCCTTCCACCACCTTCTCAGCAGACAAGATGGTCTCTGTGTTCTACACCATCATCACGCCTATGCTCAATCCCTTGATCTACACCCTCCGAAATGAAGAGGTAAAAAATGCCATGAAAAAGTTGTGGAGCAGAAAAGTGAAGAGGAGTGAGAAATGAAACAACACAGTGCATGTTGGTAAGATGATGTGAGCTTTAGAAACCATGGGGAGGGAAAGAGAAATGTTCAGGAGAGACTTTCCAGTAATGTTGCTCTTTTTAAAGAACAGGTGTTCAGAATAAGGCTGACACTAAATTCAAGGGTTTATGTAACTCATCTTTGGAAACTGTCAGTCAAAGTGATGTGAGGTTATTGTCAGCTACCAAACGTGAGCATTGGGGGTGGTATTGTGGCATTTACCTTCAGGCACCTCATAGCTGTAGCTTGGGTATTTGTCTAGGCTTCTCCCAGCATTAGGAGAAACAACCAAGTATTTTAAGTAGTTCTTTCTTACTAGCTCCTGAAAGCTTTGGAGAGTAGCACCTCCTTACATTTCTGCACAAAGGAGTGATGGTGGTACTCAGCTTCCCAGAGTAAACAAACCTTTCAGTAGGGCACAGCATTGGCAGCTTTTATCTAACATATTTTGATGTGCTCACATGAGGTGTCTACAACTGAGCAAGCCGCTGAGGAAAGTCAGCAGCCTTTGGCTGGCTGGCTGGGACTCATCGCATGGTAAAACAGGACCATGAGAGACGCAGGAGGTTGTATCAGCTCTCTGCATGATGGGGAGAGATGGCCGCTAGTACTGAAACACTAGCAAATAAAGAAACACCTATATGCAAATATTAAAAATGTTTTCCAGGCAGAGCATCCTATTAGCTGGAGTGTGAACTTTCAGTCAGAGAACCTGCAGCTACTCTGTAGCCCATTCAGCTGGGAAATGGTGGCCTAGGGTGTCTGCAAAATTGATTGTTGCCTGCTGCTGGAAGCAATCATACCATTGGCATTCCCTTTCTGCTTGCGGTAAATGCCTTGTTCTGAATACCTCATTGTCACATGCTGAATCCATGAGTTAGCTATTAAAAAGTTGGTACTATGTGCAAGTTTGATCATTTGCTGATGCTGATAACAGGAGGGGAATCTTCTCTCCTTCTCCTGCCAGTGCAATTTCTAGTAATAATAATTAGTATTAGTACAGCTCAGTGTCAGTACCATGATTCAAAAGCTCACCAGGCTAAGAGCTAAAAGCTTCGCTACAATGGTGAGTTGGAATGTTCCCATTTTTATGTATTTGGTACTTTCTGGTGAATGTGCTATTTACTTCAGTTTTGTTCTCCCTCCTGGTCCTGGTTCCTCAAATACTCGTAATCTAAGCTGTCCAGTGACAACAAATGTAAGACATGCAAATTAATGCCCAGGACACTGGATGAAATGTCATGTTTTGGCCAGTACTCTGGTGCTATTACACTAGTGTTACCCAAAGAATAGGTATCTCAGAGAAAATATAAGAATTAAATATTTCTCCATACTGAAATACAACCAAGTTCATAGTTGAACACAGAAGACATTCCTCATCTTTTTAATAAGAGCATTATTGTTTGGTTGACATTTTCCTCAGCCATTTCCAGTACGGAAATGTAGAAATGCCCCTAGAATCTGATGGCTCTGGGCAATGTTCTTCTACTGCAAATTGACTGACTGTAGTCAAGGCATGAATTTTCTAAAAACTTCTCTTGGCACTAATGTTTTGAGAAGGGAGGCAGAGGAGCAGGATGTCCTTAAAATAGTTGACAACTCACTCATTTGCCTCAAGGTAATTGGTGACACATGGAAAAGAAATACAACAAGTCTGTGTTACTTTACAATGGTAGTGAAATTCTAAGTAAACCAACACTAGTCAGAAAAAGAATTTTTATAATTTCTCCGTATTTCCATACAGAATAGGAACAGAAAGACGAAGCAATGACTGACAGAAGAGGAAGGGTTTATCTTCCTTGCTTTTAGAGCATAAAACCAGGTGTGTAGTCACCAAGAAGGATTTCCTTTCTAGAATTCCAGTTTTTTCCTCACTGGAAGAGGCTACTCCTGTCACCTCCTGAAGATGTAGCAGAAATGGCCATAAAATTCAGTAATCACATTTATTCATTTTCTAGATTGCATGCTTTCAGAGACTAGTTTCCCATTTTTAAAGTTCATGGTATGTGGTGGGTTTACCTTGGCTAGTTGCTGGATACCCACCCAGCCCCTCTCTCACTCACTGTCTGCAACAGGACAGGGAAAGAAAATGAGATAAAAAAGCTTGTGGGTTGAGATAAAGACAAGGGGATCTCTTACCAGTTAACGTCAGGGGCAGAACAATCAGTTCAAGCTGATTTGAACCTGAGCCATAGTTCTCACTGGCATATCACCACTGATATCTTTGGTCTGCCCAGACCTTCCTTTGTCTTGGGGAGTGAACATTCACATCACAGAATCAGAGAATCAGAGAATCGTTTTGGTTGGAAAAGACCTTTAAGATCCTAAAGTCCAATTGTTAACCTAACACTGCCAGTCCAACCACTAAACCATGTCCCCAAGCACCACATCTCTGTGTCTTTTAAACACGTCCAGGGATGGTGACTCCACCACTTCCCTGGTCAGCCTGTTCCAGTGATTGATAACCCTTTTGGTGAAGAAATTTTTTCTAATATCCAATCTAAACCTCCCCCTGTGCAACTTGGGGCCATTTTCTCTTGTCCTATCAGTTGATATCTCATCCTGATGAGGCATTGATCGAGTCTATCCCTGACTGACTGTAGCTTCCCACCAATGCTCCCTGTCCTAGTTCTGCAGCTTCTCTGTTCTCAAGCAACATTTCCTGGTGCCCAGCACTGTCTGAATGTGGGCATTGGTAGTACAACTTTGCATTTATGTTTTTATTACTAGAGACTTGGGTTTTTTCCATACAAAGGGCTTCTGAGAGCTTAGAAGTGCTTGATGTCTTCTCCTCTCTTTGTCAACCTTCCGGACTCCATGTATAGAAAGTCATTGAGCAAATTGGTGTGCTGTTGCACACCAAGGGACCCAGCCACCAAAACTGTTTAATAAGGCCCTCAGGTAGCTGCTTGGAGTTTGCTAATGACACAGTTCTCACAGGTCCAATTCCACTAGCAGAAAACTATCTTTTGTCTATGTTCAGTACCCAGTACATTACAGGAGTATTTATATGTTGTCCTGGGATGGGATGACTTTAGGGAGAAGGAGGATGCAAGGAACAGAGAGGTCAGTTCAGAAAGCAGAAGAGGTGTTGCCTTGTTGGATCTTTCTGTCTAAATGATAGACAGAAAACAGGACATCGATACCATCACAGTAAAATTTGCCCGTAACCTGTCAGGGTAAGAAAAATCACTTGAAAACTTCCTGAAACAAATTTCTATGCAACCAGACACTTGAACGAGAGAAAGGAGATGCCAATTACAAGCTGGAGGAAGAAGAGTGGAACACTGCTGTGACCTGTAGGATGACTAACTTGAAACAGATTTGGAGTGAATGATTTAAAACGTTTTCAGACAACAAATGCTGTGGAGTTCAGACTTGAAAGTTCATGTTGTATCAACATTTAGTAACTGGGTACAGTAGTAACCTTTTTTTCCTCTCCTTTGCTTATGTTCTTTGTATCAGCCATGGCATATTAAAGCATGTGTATGTGGTTGTGTTTGCTTACGTGAAAGGCAGAGAGAAATGCTTGGTAATCTGTTGAAAAATATACAGGAAAAATTTAAATCCTACTGTGACCTTTTGGTCACCTGGATCCTTCATTTAATATTGATTACATGGTAGACATCTAGCATGGGGCAGGTATCTGCTCTCCATTTATACTCAAGGACAGATGTACTATCTTCTATGGTGTAAGTCATCTCATTGTACTGTAATGATCTAAACAAAGTCAACCGAGTCATGCTTTTAAGATATTTATTCCTCTTCATGGACTGTACAGGGAGCCAGAGCTGATATGCTCAAACTAGGACGCCTGTTGTGCAGATCTCTGTCTAGTACAACGTCAGGGATTGCTATAGACAGTTCACCCTCTAAGCAGCTGGGCTAGCTCTGGAAGACTACTGAGCCCTTGGGAGAGGCAGAGAGGAAAAAGTGGGATCATTAGCTAAATTAGTGCTGTGATTTGCAGACCTATGTTCCGAATTATGCACGAAACAAACCTGTTTGATGGAAAACAGTCTTTGAGATCTACCGGAAAGTAGCAGAGAATAGAGCAGGACCTGAGGAAAGTGCTCGGGTCTTAGCAAAAGGCAACAGAGGCGTATATGAAAAACAGACACTGCTTTCTTAGTAGTAATCTCCTCCTTACTGAGTTATAAACTCCTAGGCAGAAACGAGCAGCTGAAGAATTTCCTGGTGTGATTGTAAACAAAAATGAGCATTCCTCTGCTGGTCACATTTGAACTTCCACAAGATAGTGAGTGTATTTGTCTACTGAAGAACTTTAAAAATTACTGTAAGCGACAAAGAGGTAGAGAAACCATGCAGAGCTTTGCAGCTTCTGCTATGTTAGAAAACACAATTCCTTCAGGAGAGCATGTTCTGTGAACAGCAGGCCTAAGAGAGCACTCAAGCTACTAAACAGCTGCTAGCTCAGTGGAGAGGAATACCAGTGAAGAACCACCCAGACGTGGTTTCTGTGCATGTATTTCTAGGTTCAGAGTGGACAAGGTAACTGGAGAGCCCTTTCATCAGTTTAGAGGAATGCAATTAGGAGTAGAACATGGAACAGCTCATGGTTGAGCCATATATCGCAGACATAGTGCTTGAGCATGGCAAGCGTTTGCTTTCCATCACGGCACTTTAAATGCCCAGTAGGTAAAAGGACAGTGTAGCATTTTTCCAGTATTTGTGGCTTTTGTCCTGTGACAGTAGGATGTGATTCCTCCCTGACAGAATGGGAGCACATACTTTGTCACCCCAACTAAAATGCAGAAAAGTAGTGGTCAGAGTGAGTTCAGCGGTGAGGGTCAGTGTGGAGAGACCAGAAGCCTGGAAAGGAAAGGCAGGAGAAGAGGCAAACAGTGCTCTTTGCCAACACTGCTCACCATAAGTTATGATGTGACACTGTGCTTTCTGTAGCAGGCAGAAGAGCAGTAAATGCATCCTGCTTTCATCATCCACGAACCTTGGAGCTGTAGCACATCCCCTTCTTGTCCTGGTCAGCCCATGACCTCACCCCCACACCTGTGCTATGGGAGCCCGAGCTGAAGTGATGGCACTGGGAAACTTCTCCCGGGTGACTGAATTCATCCTCCTGGGCCTTTCTGATACAAGGGAGCTGCAAGTCCTCTTCTTCACCTTCTTCCTCCTGGCCTATGCCATGGTTCTGCTGGGGAACCTTCTCATCATTGTGACAGTCAGGACTGACCCCAAGCTGTCCTCACCCATGTACTTTCTCCTTTGCAATTTGTCCTTCATAGATATGTGCTCCACCACTGTCACCTCTCCCAGGATGCTGGTGGACCTGCTCTCCCAGAGGAAAGCCATTGCGTTTGAAGACTGTATAGCCCAGCTGTTTTTTCTGCACTTTGTTGGGGCATCAGAGATGTTCCTCCTGACCGTGATGGCATATGACCGCTACACTGCCATCTGCAAGCCCCTGCAGTACAGAGCCATCATGAGCCGGCAGGTCTGCTGGGTCCTGGTATCTGCCTGCTGGGCAGGGGGCTTCCTCCACTCCATGGTCCAGATGCTCCTCACAATGCAGCTCCCCTTTTGTGGCCCTAACACAATCAACAACTACTTCTGTGACGTGCCTCCTGTCATTCGGCTCGCCTGCACGGACACCTATGTCACTGAGTGGCTCATAGTATCCAACAGCGGCTTCATATCTCTGGTTTGCTTCCTGGTGCTGGTCGCATCTTACATGTTCATTCTGGTCACAGTCAGGGTCCGCTTCACTGAAGGTCACTGGAAGGCGCTCTCCACCTGTGCCTCACATGTGATGGTCGTCACCCTTTTCTTTGTACCCTGCATCTTCATCTACCTCCGGCCCTTTTCTACCTTCCCCTCCGACAAGCACATCTGTGTGATCTACACTGTCTTCTCCCCAGTGATGAACCCCCTCATCTATACCCTGAGGAATAACGAGGTGAAGGCATCCATCTGGAAATTGTGGAAGCGCTGCAGAGTCTTCTGAGACAAGCTAGGTTTGCAGCAAACCTGGAGTTACTTTCCTACAGACCAATGGCAGATTGGTGCCTGGGAGGAGGGGTGGAATCCAACATGTAGGGCAACATCTGGAGTCCAACGGATGTTTAGTTCCAGTTAAGGAATTTACCTAACCTTGGTTTCTTCAGAGCTGTAGATTTCATTGCTACTCTTACCTGTTTTGTGGGCTTAGTCCACCTATGGTTTTTTCACTGCTGCAGGACAGATGAGACATTTTAAAGGTTTTTACTACTCTCATAGCTTTGCAATTGTAATTGCAGTTTCTGATGACAATCAGAACATCTTTCTCTGCTCCCTCAAAGAGAAGTCAGAAGTACAGAGTGACAGCGCTATGCTGTCAGTTTTGTGATGCAGTGAGTAAATTGGAAGTTTTGCTTGGGCAAAGCTCAGATATTTGGGATGAAATTCTAAGGGAAGAGGAATTATGCTGCAGAATATAGTAGAGTCTAAAGAACAACCATTTGAGCACTGGATCTGCACAAGCGGGAAACATTGAGCAGCCTCTGGACCTTACCTGGAAAGAGTAAACCACCATTACACAACAGAACTTGTGCTAACATTGTTAGTGTTTATTAAGAAACATAAAGAAATTTTTAAGGCATGGATAATTCTTTTCCCCTGAACTACAAATGAGAAAGATCTGAACAACTGTGGTCTTTGACAGTGTCTTTCCCCCTCCCCGTTGTCTTGTCTTCGCTTTTCTATGTTTGTTTCCATGATATTCCTCTGTTTCTCATAAAAATGGAGGGACTCTTCCCATCACCACAGCCATTTCTCTGCCATGGCAAGTGATTACAACCTATTCAAAACCATTTCAGATCCCTTCTTAAGATATTACCTACTGTTACCACAAAAATCTGGTTAGAGAGGAGTTCTGGAGTCTGAGTGACTCCTCTTTCCACATTGTTGGTGAAAGAAAAAAATTTCCTCTACTTCAGCTCTGACACCATTAGCTGCGTGGAAAAAAAGACTCTGCTGTCCACAGCACCTGGCTTTCAGCCTCTTGGTTTTCAGCCTGCTTCTTGGGTTTTGGACGGCTTCTTATAGGTGTTTTCTGAATTATCTGAAATAACAAAGGCAAAGTCAGTTTACATTTAAAACTGGGCTTAAGTTTAGCAAAACATCATTTCAGGACAATGTGGAACTAGAATATTACAGTCTAGGAATTCCAGAATAGTCTCATTCCAGTTTTGGTAAGCTCCAAAAAGGCTCACATCAGGTAAACAACAGAACTTTTACATGTATGTTATGTATAGACATCAGGAGATCAAAGGTCTATAGGGAAATCTGGCAAGTAACCCAGTCCTTACCAGAGAGGCTTACAAGCAGTTCCACAGCAGCTTCTGCTTGGGTCATACAAGAACTGCTGAAATGCGCACCGAGGTTATTTCCCAATTCGGAAAACAAGCAACTCTGCCTGTGTTGAAATCCACTGTTCTAGCAGAATTGAACAGTAGCTGTGACAGAATGATTTGTTTTCCGTCACAAAGAAGAAACTGGAAATGGGAAACAGGTCTTTCACCACTAATTTCTAAAACCCCAAGAACACAAATTTCATACTAACCAACGTAACTGCTGAATTCCCTCCCACAAGAAGCAAGAATTAGTTGGGTTGGGTTGGGGTTTTTTCGACCTTAGTATGTATTATTTGTCAAACACCTTTCTTACCTTAGCCCAACAGGGTAGCATGGCTATACCTGACACAGTATTTCAGAATACATGAGAAAGCAATGGGGTCATCTTTACATTTGGTCACTTGGATCCCCCAATTTGAAGGATGAGGTGTGAGTTTTTGCTTTCTAGACTTTAGCTGTCTGTGCTGTAAGGTGTGCGACCTCAGATGTAATCACTTGTGGTGTTCCTCTGATCTTTAGAGTTAACAGAGAAGATTTGTGGATCCTAGGGTATGAACACATCTATTCTAAGAGATGAAGAAGTCTTTGGGGGTTTTTTTTGACCATGAAGGAAGGTTAGACTGATGACATCAGATGGACTCAGTTCTTAGTGCAGGTTTGGGTGAGAGAAATCAATGTGGTTATTCATATTTGGAATAACTTGGGACAGTCTGTTGCTGAAGCTTATAGCTAGAATCACGCTCATCTATTTGAACCGAGTATGTCCTATACCTTTCTGTCACCACATTAATGGTATAGCATTCAATACAATATAACACAAGGTAATACATTATCAACAACCAGCAGCGGTAAAGAATAAATATCACAAAGTCAAGTATCTACAAGAGATAAGCTCTTCAAATTGTGGAGAGAGATAGATATATAAAACCAATAATAGGAAATGTCGAAAACTGGAAACTTTCTAAACCGCTTCACTTGTGTGGGATCATAATTTTCAAAGAAACAAATCCAGTACAAGACTTTTCTCCCTCTCTGACCTGCTATATTGTGCTTTGCCACCAGATGGCAGAGGCAGATGTGCCAAGTGCCTCTAAATGCATGCACCCATGCTGGTGTTTACAGCTAAGTTAAAGACTCTGGAGATTTTGTTTGTAGGATTTTCTTGAGACGTATAAGGATGTGATTTTTTTAAACTTTCCAGAAAATAGTCATAATTCTCTCACACAGCAAGTTACCAAAATTGCGCAAAGGACAACACGTAAAGGAAGAAGTGACACAATCCAGCTTCGTATCTGGGCAGTTAGTGACAGTATTTGGGGAAGAAAACTAAAGAAAAGACAACAGAATTTTGTCCTGCAAGGTATCTTTAATAACTGACATTTCCACCTTGCAGTAATTAAGTTTCTCTACTCCTTCAGCCAACTTTATCCTTTATGAGGGTAGCAAATACATCACTAAATCCATCAGAAGCTCAGTGTCTGCCAACAGGGGAACACCGTTAAGTTTCTTTGTGCTAGAATGACTCAGGATTGGATTCATGCCACCTAAATTAGGGCATCCCACTGAAGCATCACATTCTGGAGCCTAGGTGGTTCAAGGTCTCTCAATAGAGAAAAAGGTACCTTTAAAGGGAAAAAATAGAGAGGGTTGAGTGTGAAAAAGTTGATGCCACCTGCCAGTAAGCACGTACAAGTGTTGTCTGAGTCTGATCCAGTCATCCAAGCTGCCTCGGTACTCGGTGGAGAGAGGCAGTTCCTGGAAACGATTCATCCCATCCTCAGGAAGAATCACTCTTTGAAAATGCTAATTTCTTTCTTTCTGATAAATATAGGGGAAGCCTGATTAAACAGGTCACTTACATCTAGCTAAAGTCCAGCGAGGAAATCTTCCCGTATATTTACCCCAAGTATTTGACACGTACAAGTATTTGAGACAGTTTATCACGGAGACTTAGGTATCGGTGTAGTGTGGAAAACGGCGCTATGGCATGGTACAAAACTGTGGGCTTGGAGGGTAAGGCGGGTGGATTTCCAGGGCAGGCATCTTTACACAGGTATTTGCCTTTTCGAACATGCCTTGTCCATGTCCGTTAAGTGCAGCACATCCCAAATACTGTGTGTATGCAACATGTCTGTAGAACAAGTAGGATTAATCTCTCTGAAGTTAAGCTATTTAAATATTACATGTCTTGACCTAATCCAGTTGTCTAGGCTCCCTTTATAATAGAGGAAAGAAATAAACCCTTTCAGAAGAGAGGGATAATCATCTTGTGGGTCATAAATTGCTCTCTGGATCTGCTTGTATATAACCTTTCACTACAGAGAGATAACCTCGTTACTGGTAGGTGACATTTTTTGCATCCCACGTCTCCTCCATCTTAGTTGCATCAAACCCCTTTGGTTGTGCTGCAGTGGTGATCTGAGGTATTTGATCTTCCCCGGGGCAGAGGGAAAGCTCTGGACCACTGTACAGAAAGAGCTGAGTGGCCACAGCACCAGCTATGTGTCTGTCTTTTGTAGCCGTTGCTGTGGTACCTAATTCCAATTTAAGACTCGGACAATGATGACACAGAAGACTATAATGGTTTTCCTTTGCAGATTGTCCAGACTTTCAGCCTCGTCACTCAGGAGCACAGAGATACCAGTCCGTTTGTTACATCCCCAGGACAGATATGTGGGGGAGCCCAGATTGAGAATAAACTTGTCCCTTGATCCCAACCTTGTTTTCCGAGCAGGTGAATTGCTGCGAGGGAAGTGGGAGGCTTTCCACTTTCTCCTCTGGTAGAGTTCTGTCTTAAATTAGCCCTCGCTCCCACACCAGTAGAAAGAGGAGGAAGATCGGAAGCATTGATGAGTCATTGCTGCTCCTGGTCCAGACAGATTTCCAAATATCTCCCATCTTTGTGCAAATGATATTTCTTTGTAATGGTAAATTCCTACTTCTGTAATCTTCCTTTGTATTAGAGAGAAATGTTGAAATATTAAAGCATCCTCTGGGTCAATTAGGGTAAATTTCACTCAAGAAAAATCAAAATGTATACTTTTGATAATTTCAAATCATTTCAGTAAAGTTTTTATTAGACATTTCAGAATGTATTATAGAAATAATATACAATCATATAATATTTAATAGCACTCTATTTTAAATTAGATAAAACTAGACAGGAAAATAGGCTTGAACCATGTTTTATCTTACTGAGGCAAATACTTCAGTGCAAGACACCAACTCCCTAAACTTATCTGGTATTTTGAAACTTGATCTAAAAAGTAAGAATGGATCAGAGTCAAACCATGCCAGCTGACTAGCTAGGCAGCTGGCTTAAAAGAAGCAAAAATAATATTCATAAAATATTCATAGATCAGGATTACTTAAGTCATTGGGAGAAATGTCTCCTCTGGTGCAAAAAGCTGGATCTAAACTGAGGACAACTGACCAGATTTCCAGCTGATATAAGCGACCATAGCTCCTGCAAAGACCAAGTAGCCATGGTTAGAGGAAATCACCCCATAACACACAGAGGCTGGTCACCCAAGGTTGGGTAAGGGTGCTGTATTGCACTGACATTTCCCAGCTCTGGTGAATCACCACCACCTCTAATAAAATTCCTGGGCAAAACAGTACACCATTACAGTAAATTTTCCAGAACTTCTTGTGTTGTAGAGTATTAACACCTCCACTGAAGATACTGGGGAAAAAACATTTGTGGTAAAAATAACTTTTGCACTAGTGAAGCCTATAAACCAAATCCTCCAAACAGTGTAAGCACAATTATGGGAAGCAGGTGGAAAAGCCTTCAGCTGTTGTAAATCAATGCAAGTCTAATCAGAACCCCTGGTCCAGTTATTCAGCTGATGTTAATTTGTTTTGCTTCGTTTGTTTGGCAGGTATAAATCAGGAGTAAGCTCAAGTTGAGGTAGCCAAGTGCTGTCTCCAGGAGAAGGTTGGAGCTTCTGCTAGCAGAGGATTGCAGTCAGGGTGAGTGATGGCCCTTGGCCAAGTATTTCAAAGCTTGTGGGGGGCCCCTCTCTGTACCCTAGGAATGCAGCTGCTTGTGTAGAGCTAGAGCAAACTGGCTGTGGCTCTTTTGTCAGCTGAGGAGCCTGTTTTCCAAATTGTAATGAGTGGGTAACTTCACAAAAAGATACAACAAACCCAGATCACTCCTGTAGCCATTCAGTCTCTTGAGAAGCCTGTGGGCTTTAGCAGCCTGTGTAAAGCTAAAACTGTTGCTTTATGATCAGTAGATTTTTGAGTTGAGGTGAATGGTCCTGTGTGTTTTTCTAGGTGAAGGTATGGAAACTAAGGTTGGGCAGCAGGATCAGAGACTGGGATGGGAGACAGAGTCCTTCTTGGAGAGGCAGAAGGGATGTAACTAGTTATCTTCACTGTCTCTTACTCATGAACCTATTTGCAAATCCAGGTTTGGATATTTGTGGGATATTGAATTAGTCTTAAGCTCTCCTGCTGTATAGTGTCAGCCCCTTTTACCTGTATCCTCACAGTGCAATTGTCCTGTGAAGTGCTTGTTTCCCCAAAGACATAGAAATGTCTACTCTAAATTGTTTCTCAGTGCTAGTATTGCTTTGTGCTGAACTTGCCACTGGATGGCTCAGTCTAAGGAGTAAATCCAGGAATGTGTTTTTAAAAGAGGAAGAATTGTGACAAGTGCAAAAGGGGGGAGGGGGAAGTGAAGCATAAGTTATTGAGCTATAAATAATTCTGCATTTATGTCTGCCACACCAATCTTTAAGCATGTGAGATTTATTAACTGAAAAGAATGGGGAATGCAGTTATCTCCCAGGACCAGCTTATGGGAAAGATGTCCCTGTATCTGCATGGGGGTGAGGGCAGGCAGAACCAGCAGAGGCAGCTGTGCTGTACAACTGGCTCAGCTGGACTTTGGAGAGAAGTCACAGGACTGCAGTGGTGGTGAGTCTAGGAGCAGCCATCCCTCAGTGCAGCCAAGGGTGTGTCTGCTGTAGATGTGCAGATGAGTTTATCTTGGCAGTTTCTGATCACCTCACTGTTTGTTACTGCCTGAAATAAAGTTTGCCCTAGCCCAGGATCAGGGTAGCACTTTCTGCCATTGTCTGTGCCATTGTCTGCACCACTGCCAGCAGAGGATGGGACAGTCCTCTGGCTGCTTGACTATGTTGTGCTTTGAACTGCACTTCCTGCTCTTGCTTTGAGCCTTTGCTTCACCTAGACTTGTGCCTTCTCCTTCCCCTCTGTTGTCATGTTTCCTTTCACTTCCTCCTTCCCTTCCTCTGCCTCTCCTCTATCCTGAGCCAGGATCTTCCCACGCAGCCAAACCCACCCCACCACTGTGGTTCACTTTCTTCCCCAAAGAGCCCAGAGTCTTCCTCAGCTGAGTCTCTTACTCTGCCCATTCAGCCCATCTTGGCACGTGCTCCACAGCTGTTTCAGCCACCCAGATGTGTAGGTTCCCTCACCTCCAGGGGCTGGAGCTGGCCTCACAGTGACAGTCAGGTTATCCTTGGCCCTGAGTTTTTTTCAGCCTGAAAGGCATTGCAATATAAGGAGATGTGAGTTGTTGGTCACTGGTGGGGGCAAGTGGCATCTCTGTGTGATCTCTTGTGGTGTGAATGTATTCTGGGGTGCCTTTTTGGAACAGGGAACTGAACCCTGCATTTCCAGGTATCTAATCAGCAGCCTTCATTTGGGTCTGGGGGTTGGTGCACATGGGGAAATGGGATGGAGATGCCCTTGGTCATAGATACAGTAGGGAAAATGGGAGATGAAATGAGGGTTTGGGAGCCTTGATTGAACTGTGGGGTGGGGTTTGAGTACAAGCTGTGCTGGCAGAGGGGGAGGTTGGCTGACAGACTTCTCAGCAGTTGCCTTTGGCTGCCAACCCTGAAAGGGGAGTGTTGTGCAGGAGGTGCTTGAGGTTGGTCAAATAGGCTGTGGAGTCTCCATCCTTGCAGATATCCAAAACCTGGCTGGACACAGTCCTGGACAGCCTGCTCTAGCTGAGCCTACTTGAGCAGAGGCATTGGACTAGATGATTTCAAGAGATCCCTTCCACCCTCAATGATTTAAAGCTTTAGTAATCTTGTAACTGGGGTTAAGAGCCAGCCCTGAAGAGCTGGAACTTACTGCTCATTACCAAGGAGACAGGGGAAAAACAGGGACACAACTGCCAGTTTTGGGAGGGGCTCTTCCTTCCCCTCCCCACCCCTTCAGTAACCACCTTCCTCTGCCACTCACTGTTTATCAGAATCCTGCCACATTGTGGTCGTGGCTGTTTTGCTGTTGTTGGTAATCTGCTGCTCAAGGCAATGTGTCTGCTCCAACACCCCAGAAGAGGTTGCAAAGAGACCAAAGTGGGCAGGATTAACACGCTGGACACAATGAGAGACCCTTTGGGTGCTGAGTGGGTGGATTTTTGAAAAATGGGATCCAAGTTGAGTCGCTTTCTCTTGGCAGCGTTTGTTTCAGTTTGGATCTCTGAGACCACTGAGAAAATTCAAGACTTGGTCTTGTCTCTCAGTTGTGCTGCAGAACAAAACCCATGGATCTTAGAGTAGAAAGGACCTTGCTGGTTGTGGCAACTGTGGAGCCTGGACCTCCTCTGGGATGTATACTGTCACACTTCAATTATTTTACTGTGCAAACTTTTCTCATATGAGGCAGTATGTTTCATAGTCCGTGTCAATGATTGACATTTTTGTTCAACACAGGATTTCTCTATTGCTTTTTTTCAGTGTTATGGTATGTCCCATTAAGCAGAAATGTTTGTGCTGGGGAGGCAGAAGGGAGAGTGTGCAAAATGGGCGCACCAGGCTGATAATGGCTTTAAACCAAAAGAGGGTAGATTTAGATTAGATACAAGGAAAAAAATCTTCTCTAGGAGGGCGGTGAGGCACTGGCACAGGTTGCCCAGAGAAGCTGTGGATGCCCCATCCCTGGAAGCATTCAAGGCCAGGTTGGATGGGGCTTTGGGCAGCCTGGGCTAGTGGAGGGTGTCCCTGCCCATGGCAGGGGGTTGGAACTAGATGATCTTTGAGGTCCCTTGCAACCCAAACCATTCTATGATCCTGTAACTGTTAGCAGATGACTAACAATTTTTTGTCAGCTGATAAAATCCCTATCAGAACCAGTGTTGAATTTCAGCTGCTTCTTTATTTGTTCTATCTGGAATTACAAAACTGTAATTTCCTACTTTCTTTTTTTTAAATTCCCCATGTCCTCTAGGGGAAGTGCCTACTATTTTCTTTGCTGTTCTATGAGGAAACACTGTGTAGATGATCGCATGTATTGATTTGAAATAATGGCTCTGATTTTGGCAAGGAAGCCAAATACAAATTCCGTATGGTTTTTGGGAGCCTGTGTCTCGAGACAAGGAATGTAGTAGAATTGATTTGTCTCTCCAGGAAACTGCTTGGGGTGATTTTAATAAGGCCTCAGTAGGTGCTGTTAAAAAGTTGGTGCCTGACAAATTGCAATGGTGCCACTTGGCAAGTGAGTTTATAAGCGTGTGTAAATTGGCTCCACTGTGCATCATTAAAATCTCAAGTTCTTTCTCTGCTGGAAATTAGCAGGTCTCTGAGCTTATACTCAGGTTTGAGTATTGCCCTAATCTAGAGGACAGTGAAAGACCACCTCAAAGGGGCGGGGGGAGAAGGAAAGTCCTTTGAAAACTGGCAGGATCTCTACAATACTTCTGTTAAATTGCAAGAAAAATGAAGAAATTGTGGTCTAATCAATTTTATTTGAAGGCTGTGGGTCAAGCAGAGCTATCTGCATAGCATTGAGGGCACAGCTTTAAAAGTGCTTGGATTGAGCTGGTTTCAAATACCACTTTTCTGGGAGGTGACACACTGCCAGCTGATGAATCTGGTCTTCACAGCAAAAACTAAACTCAGAAATGGTTCTTGGCAAAAAATAAGGCTAATCCAGAGCTGTCCCAGGGCTCCTGCTCTGCAGAACTCTTCTGGCTGCTCCTTCTTGCCAGAACCTGGCAAATGGGGAACAAAGTTTTGAATAAAATCCCAAATTTTAGAATCAGGTAATCTGACAGTGAGTACAGAGCCCATCTGTGCTGCGACTTGCAGTGTGGGATTATTCCCTTGTTAAAGGAATGAAGACAGCAGAATCAGCTCAAATGAGTTTATCCCCATGTCTGAAACACAAATGGTCATTAGAGAAAAAGGAGCATTTTCAGCAGCCCAATCTTAATCAGTCTGGGCTTATGATAAGCATTCCTAGCTGGAGAGCTCAAGCCTTGACAAAGCTTGGTAATCCCACAACTGGTCAAAATCAAATCACTTTGGTTGTGTTCTGCTGGGGATGGTCCTGGCATGGCAGGAGGGGTGGGTGACAAAGCCCCTCTCCAAGCAAACAGCTGCCCTTGCACCATATCTCTGAATTCAGCGATGTCACCAACGCTTTTGGTTTATCCAGGGTATCATCAGCTGGTGTGTGTGTGTGTATTCTGCAAAGAGATGGCTGAGATTTTTGTTCTTGTTTTGTGTTTGGCAGTTGGGTTTTTTAAATGACTGTTTTTAATTATAAAATATAATGTGAGAACTGTCACTTTAAAGGGTGCATCCTCAGCTAGGGATTTCCTGTAGAGGCCATGGCAAAATGAAAGTCAAGCTGTAGCCAGTGACTCTGGATGCCTGAGCTGTTTGGGTGAATAAGATCCATAACAAATTTCCAGGGTACTACAGGTACCAGCAGCTTAGGGGTATGGGATAGGGGCATCTGAGGGGTTTACACCATCCAGGTATGTCCAGACTGCTTTGAGGTATTGCAAGATGATAAATACTACCTGGGAATTTTTATTTTTTTTAAGCCTTGACACAGAATACTCTTTCTAAAAGCAACATGTCATGTCTGCAGGCATTTGGGCTTAAGGCCTAATTTTTTTTGAGTGATGTTTCAGAGCTGCTGCAATTACTGCGTGTGGACTGACTGTTTCAGTGTCTAGCGTATGCAGAGGCTACTAAGGCTATTCTTAAAGCATTGATTTATGTAAAAAAATCACTGGTCTTTGGCAAGCATATGGTAAATAAAAGTGATTAAATAACAGCATGATAGGCACAGTTGAGGAAGGTTTTGGTAACTGTTGATGATTTTCATGAGAGCTTAAAGGACTGTGTTTGCATGTGGCACATACTAGTGGCATGTATAGTTCACAAGCATTATAATCCTTGGGGTTAGGCTTTTGTAGTGTTGGGCTAATGACATCACAAATCATCTCATTAAATAGCAAACCTGATTAGATGAGGCTAAAAACATATCTCAAATACCATCCTGTGTTTCTACTCCTAATAGCCCAACTAAGAATATCCCTGCAAATACAGGACTGAGCACTAGATGTAGAGTTGAGAGCCAGCAGCCCAAAGCACTCCCCACAGTCCTGGGTGACTGCCACCTTGATGGGGTCAATGTATCCCACCCCAAAAGAAGCATTTAAGATTTATGACGTGACCCTCCCCTTGAAGGTGTCTATACTTCGACACATTACCAGACCACTGCTCTTCAGAAGTTTGCATTTTGGTGAGATAGCTACCTACCCCATGTACATCACGCTGGTGGCTGGCAATGAATAATTTAGCAGAATGTCAGCCTTATATTGTACTAAGGCTGGATTATCAGTACTGGGCTTTTGATGTAAAGTCTCAGATTAACAATAGCAAAAGCAAATATGAGGAGGTCCCTCTTTGTGGCCAGTATTAGCACATCTCTCGACTATTGGTACAGCAGTGTACTTTGAAGCCTTGTACCATGTAGAGATTTAGCGTGAGATATTGCCCTCTTGTGGCTGTTCAACGAGAAGATGGGTAAGTGTCTGTGGAAGTGGCATGAAGCCAGCTTAGGAAGATGTAAGGGCACAGTCCGAGCTCTTCTCAAGCTATGGATTGATCTCTTTCTGGAATCTGGGTTTATTACAGAAATGATGAGCTTTGTTCTTTGTTGCAAAACTTCATGGGAAGTGTGATGCCTGATGGTCTTAGGGCTAACTGCTGTACACAGAAGGATCTGGACCATGTGGATTTATTCCAGCCACAGGTCTACACAACCATGGCAGGATAGGCCTGTGCTTTGTAACCCTTGGAGAACTCCAGTTGGTCTCCCGATATATACGGAAAAGTCTGAATTTTGTAGGAGTCGCAAACAGGCTTTAAGAATGATTGACAGACAGTGTAATTTGAGTTAAGAGTGCAGAAGTTATGGGCAGGTAATACTGGCATAGGAACAGGTCTGCTCCTATTCCTGTACATCAGATGGAAAGTGGTGCTCCTGTAAATGAATGCATAATGCATGGCTACTTTCTGGAAGTAGAGGGGGATTTTGTTAGCTCTTCAAAGTAGTACTGGTAGTTTTTATGTTCATTCTTATGTCAGGGTACACATCTGCTTCAGGTAGTGCATGGATTTCACAAGTGGTTTATCTTCTGTCAATTCTGTAGGGGCTATACAAGATGAAAAGGTTACTTTTCTACAAGAATTAGAGGTTGGCCATAAAATCAACATGGAAGGCATTTACACTGGCACAGGATGTGTAACTGACAGACTTCAAGCTCCACAGCATGACAGACTAGTTGGGAAACGGTTTGTCATCAAGCAATTTTAATATTGTAGTTTAACTTAGAGAAATCAGAACACTGGACTCCTGTGAGATGTAAAAGTTCAGTAACCTGGAATGGCACCTGGTTAGGGTCATCATCTATTTCTTTTTCCTCGCACTAGACTCCAGCATGCAACCACAGCCCTTGAAGGTCCTACAATGTGAAAGTCATAGGAATCAAAGGATTCAGGGTGAAGAAAGTTTACTGCATTTCTAGGTCACCTTAAGCCTCTGACAATACTCTGAAAAAGCCTCATATATGCAATAAAGGTGGCATCCTAAAAAGCTTCAGGGAGACTCCTCCCCAGATACACCCTTACATGTTTATAAAACCTCATGAAGGAGGAGGCACTTACCCTGGTAGTCAAGTTAGTGGGTTTTTGCCAGTGCTTGAGATGTCTGTATGAATAGTCCTCTGCTGCTAAATCTGGAGCTGTTGTTTCCTTAATAGATCAGTGTTCCTGAGTCTACAGTAAAATAACTTTTTTGTCATGTGTAGATACCCTAATTGGATGTAGAAAGAAGAAAAAGGATAGTCACGCTTCCTGGAGATACAGATGATTATATAGTCCCAGTAATTGATTCTTTGTAGCAGTGAGTATTTCTCTGTTAAGTTTTGGTTATATTTCACCTGAATGGGGGATGCAGTGATTTCAAGCACCATATGCCTCTTATTTCTGCTGGCTAAAACAATTCTTATGGTAGTTTAAGCTCTGACTTTGTTTCCTTTCAAGCTGGAAGCAAGCTTCTGTGAGACAATGAGCCAATAGACAAGCCTGTGTCAGATGGGATGTCATAGTCACCTATTTAATTTGTTCTCCCTGTCATGTCCAAATGAGAATGTGTTACAATATTCACACCATCTGATATCATGCTCTGATCTACAAACAAGGAGGTGCTTGTGCCAATTTTTGCTTTACCTCTCTATAGGGCTACTAGGTAAATCATTACCATAAGTACTGAGTTATTTGATGTAGGAATGCAGGGTGGATGGAAAGATCCTTCAATGCCAAGTCTTGCTAGACTTTGAATTGGGAAAAGGGCAGGGGCAGGTCCAGCTTGATCCTGGAAGTAGTAATACTGTCAGAGAAGTCTATAAGGTAAAACTTAGAGAAGGGAGGGGAGGTCTTTAATTGGATACTAGATTATACCTATATGCCACTGGATAAAGCTGGAAAAAAAACCAAAATGCATCTGGGTTATACTCCCTGTGAGTTGACTACCAGGGATTTAAATATTCTGTGATAGCATTATTAGCTGAAAAAAATTAGGGCTTTAGCTTCAGCTAGTAATCTGGACCCCTGTGGTGATATCATTATCACTAAATGATTTATGCTGAAAGGATATCTAGAGATCTGTACTTCACCCCTCCTGCTTAGGTTGCTCCAGGCTGTGTCCAGCCAAGCTAGCCACCACAGAGAAGGTGTTTTTGTCTTCAACTTCCAGCTCTTTGGTCTGAGAAGTTGGCTTGTAAGAATGAAACTTTTTTGATGAATCACTGTTAAGCTTAATACCTATATTTTTGCCTTTGAGTTATGTGAATAAAACTTAGATTTTGAGTGTGGCCATGCAAAGTTGCAAATGTTTTTGAAGTGCAGAACAGACCAAAAATCAGACTCTTTAGAAGGGAGATGCAATTTTGACTAAGCCACAACTTCTTTCTTCCAGGTATACCTCTACAATTGTTTCTACAATGAAAGATAAGATGCGGGGAGTCAATCTATCAACGGTATCTGAATTTGTTCTTGTAGGCCTTTCTGATGTTCCGGCAGTCCGTTTTCCTCTTTTTGTGCTGTTTTTGATCATTTATTTGGCCACCGTGGCAGGCAATGTGACAATCCTTGTTGCCACTGGCACAGACACCCGTCTGCACAACCCCATGTACTTCTTCCTTGGCAACTTATCCTTACTGGATATCTTATGTCCCACTATCACTGTGCCGAAGATGCTGGAGGCCTTGTTGCTTGAGAACAAGGTGATTTCATTCACCGGCTGCATGCTCCAGATGTTCTTCCTCATTGATGTTGTAGGCACAGAGATTTTTCTCTTGGCTGTGATGGCGTATGACCGTTACGTTGCAATATGTCATCCGCTGCAGTACACGAATATTGTGAGTATGAAACTGTGTGCTCACCTAGCCATTGGCACCTGGGTAATAGGATTTTTTAATTCTCTGTTGCACACATCTTTGGTTTTTACGCTCCTTTTTTGTGATTCTAATGAAGTTGACCAGTACTACTGTGATATTCCTCCTGTGCTGGCCCTCTCCTGCTTGCCTACCTATAGTAGGGAGCTAGTAATTCTCATAGTTGCTGGGGTCCTTGGAAGCAGCGCCTTTGTGGTCACTCTGATCTCATACATCTATATCCTCTTATCTATCCTGTACATGAACTCATCTGAGAGCAGGCACAAAGCTTTCTCCACTTGCGGTTCTCACTTGACAGCAGTATGCCTCTTCTATGGGACTACCATTTCCACATATGTACGGCCTTCCTCCACGTACTCTCCCAGTCAGGATAGGATAGTTTCCATGCTCTATGGAATCCTCACTCCCCTGCTAAACCCCATAATCTACAGTCTGCGGAACAAAGAAGTTAAATGCGCCTTAAGAAGAGCGATCAGCCAAGTAAGAACTGCTTTAACAAGACAAGAACATCTCTGTCAGCCTCTGGGGTCCTCTGGAGCCATAGCAATTGGATAGGCACTGCAGTTTGGCTGATCTTCTCTAACTTTAGCCATCTAAAAGTTAGGTGCTGGAATCAAAAGTCCTTCTCTGGGCTCCCTTTACAGTTAAAAGGGAGAAGTGTGCACTCCAGAAGGCCAACTGGATGGTGCAGCTTTAGGTCATTATCCCAGGAGGAGATGACTTCAGCTGGTAATGTTTTTCTCCACTGAGCACAGAGGAAGCTTAGATGAGTCTCAGCCTTAGATACAGGTGTTGGATGTGTATCTTAAAGCGTGAATGCTGGAATTGCTACTATAGGGACACTTAAGTATACATTTTTCTGTATTAGAGCAGTTTCTAGGACTGACACCTCTTATTGACCACATTGCTTCTGCAGAAAACAGGCTCCTGCACATCCTTTGTGGGAGATTGATTGGAAGGAAGGTTCCTTTGCTATCATTTAAGGTCTTCAGTCTGGGTGCGCATTCAGCCAGTGTGCTGAGAATCTAACTGCAACACCTGCAGTGCCACCAGGCGCAATCTGGCCACAGTTTGTGCCATGTACCTCAAAATCAGTCTGCCTGGGTGCAAATCAACTCCCGTAAACTAGAAGTTGTCAACTATGCTGATGTTTATACATTAGGCAACTTCTTAAGGCTATGGCCAGTGTGGGGAAAAG
>VXBL01000186.1:10117-22754 GCA_013400195.1 Aramus guarauna | reverse complement strand
TTTAAAGTTAGCTTTTTTTAAAAAAAAAAAAAAAAAAACAAACACAAAAACAACAAACTTTTAGTAGCCTTTAAGATCTTCTGTCCTAAGAATCTGAAGTTCCTTTCATAGGAACAGCTTTGTTTTAATTATACCCTCAGAAGTGAGGTTTCCTGTAAAGCTGGAGGAAGTCTGGTAGTTTAAATTCCAAGGCACTGAGGCAATGAAGGGGAAGACACGATCACCAAGGTATACTTCCAAATCAGGTTTATGCATGCCTATGCTGTCGCTTTCAATAAGTCAATGAAGTCTCCTATTTTGTTTTCTGTTACCAAGAGAAGCAGAGAGTGACTCAATATTTCTTACAATACTTATTAAACTCAGCTAGACCTTGAAATACACATCCATCTAGGTGTCTTAAAACACAGAACTTCCACTAAGAAATTAGTAAGTGGATAATCCTCATATCTACATGCATGTTTTAACTAAGTGAGATGTAAGTTGTCAGACTCTCCTGCCACAGCAGCCATGAAACCTGGGGGCCAATTCAACTGAGCTCTGCAAGCAAAGTCCTCAGAAGATATAATACAGTTTCTAAGAGTTTCACAACAGTAAGAGTAGGGAAATAAGACCCTGCATAGCACTCCTCTTCCCCCAATCCATCTATGTTAGACTCAAAAAAGAAGGCATCACAACTTCAACCACAAGAGTTTTGATCAGAATTTACAACTTATGAAATAAGGGATAAACCAGCAGAAACAGTTAATCCAGGTTTGGTTATGTTATATCACCAAGAAAGCTACAGGTGTCTTTGTACGTCAGCATTTGAAGCCATATGAGAACAGCTTCTGAAGTTTATGTCTTTATTGCCCTCACTGCTGTGACTTACAGATTTACAGCTGCACCTGCACTAGCTTTGCATCCGTTAGTGTGGATACTGGTAGCAGTCTAACCATGGCAACATGGGATTAAGCATGAGCTGCAAAACCAACTCATAAGCTGGGTCAATTCACAACTGGTGTTAGATATCAAGCTGTCGCTACTGGACCACTACTGTGCTTGAGACAGGTCAAATGTGCCATTGCTGCAATGCAGACATATTTAAACACTATAAAGTGATCCCAACAGTTTAGTACTGCAAGCCTTGGTGGTTTGCCATGGTTGACAGTGTCATTGGAGAAAGTCCTGAGTATTCCCTTCACTGTACCTATTAACACAAAGTTAACAGAAGTAGAGCAGGAAAAGACTTTATATTCTGATTGAAACTCAAACTCAAACTACATGGCAATCAATCACTTTAAGCTGTGACCAACATTACTTTTAAGTATTGAACAACCACATTTATCAATGCATTTTTAATTAAAGCAAGGAAGCCTCTGGCTGTTAGAAACACCAGCTTTCCTTATAAAAGGAACGGTACCTGCATGTCAGTTGTGCTGTAGTTTTCTATTTAAAGTGCTTGCTAAGTGTAGAATTTGGCTTTCTGCCCACATGTTTTAAGCTCAGTGTTGTGGCATAGCCTGGGTAATTGCACTTCGGGTGACAAGCACAACAGAACTCAGAGGCATGTCAGTAATATACTTTAAACCTTGTCTTAACTTACTAGAACCAAATCTTGCCTTGCGAATGTGCTGGCTCCATGAAATGCCACGCCAGGCCGTTTCCCTGGCCGTGCTATGGAGCTGCAAGCCATTTCACACTTCCTCACTTGACATCAAGCCCCACATGCCGGTTTCACTATGCTGAGAGGCTTTATTTTGAACCTAATCTTCAAAGTACAGGAGAGAAGACCTGTGGTGACTGTAGTAGAAGGGCACAAGGACCTGGAGCAATTAAGACAGTACAAGAAAGAAATCCCAGAGGTGGGAGGTAAAAAAGCTGGGTAGCTCTGAAATCAGTGCAGATCCCTCTGACATTTCAAACGACAAGGCAGCCAAGGCATAGCTTTGTCTCCTCCAACAAGACATTTACCCAGATTCTCCCTGATACACTCTTTCTGAGAATTATTTGTGAAGCCTGCATAGCATACATCTCCTCCAGCAAGCCTACATACCCAGGCCTTGACTTGATGGCTTTCTCTTCAACACCAGGAATGTCCCCCTCCTCCCCCAGCTTAAGTTACACAACCCCAGCTTTATTTTTTACTCTTAGAGAATTGCTGCAGCTGCCTCACGGACAAAATCTATGCAGAGGAGTGTGACTTGTCAGTACATCAGGATTTGTGCTGGGGCGCTTCAGGAAACTGCTCAGGTTTTTATTTTTTAAAAAAACAGGAATAAGCAGAAACTCTTACTCAAAAAAATCTTTTTGCTTTTGTGCTTAAGAAGCCTGAAAACTACTCAATTTCTTCAGCTATTACAAATTTAAATACTGTATTTGTAAACATATAAGTGGAATTTGTTTTGGAAGAAAGCTTTTCCCATGTGCTATTTATAAAAAGCAAAACGCTTTCTACCTACAGATTTAGTCAACTATGCTATTATAAGATATACTCATTTTACATAAAAATGTTAATTTATCCAAGATCATGAATACAAACCCATTACAGATAGAAGACTTTTAGTCCCTGTACTATTCACTAAATTATACTGCCTCTTACTGTTGTCAAAGAACATTTTGGCCTGGCCTTACATTCAAAACTATACAGAGCCCCCCATACTTCTACATAATTCTTCCGATCCTAGCCCTGTGTCCTTCAGATGAGCACCTCTTACTGTCACCAAGAGAACTAGAACAATGCATTGCATTGGTTCTCACCCTGTTTGTGTAGCATCCGCAGACTATTCTCGACAAGTGCCATGCTTCACCCACACAAAGGGCCTAACAGATGATGAATTCTGGATTGTGCATCCCTTTCACCCAGTCTAACATCAGATTGTAGCAATTCATGTTCAGAGTAAATGTGACACAGCAATATTTAATAGCTTTAGCAAACAAAGCTCAATAAGCATGCACCGAAGAAAGCTTGTTGACTGCTACCTAGCAGAAGATAGTGTTTGAGCATCTAGCAACAGACACAAACCTTTCTTGGAAGAAAGATGCTGATTTCCCATAACCCTCTTATTTCAAGTTGACATCAACCTAGTTATTAATGTGCAAATTAAGATCCAAATTGAACATGCCAACCAAGCATTAATGGTAGGCTTTAGGCTCAGCCTAAGTCTTGTCACCCTCAGTTTTTCAGCATTACTACAGTTGCACCAAGTTATGTATCACATAGTAGTCTAGCAAGACCAAAGTCCCTTCCAAGCACAGGAACTCTCCTTCCCAGTGTAATCATCATGTTGTTCTGCCATAACATACCACCTTCATAATATTTGGGGTTTTTATAAAAATATTTAGAATAGAGTTTAGATTACAACAAAAAACTGCTCTTCATACTGAGTTTATTCCAGGAAACATACTGTACTACTTCTTTCTCGTGTACAGAAGTCACTGCCCTATACTTAACAAGGAAACTTACACGTCCAGCTATGAACTAATGCATGCTGAACAAAACAGCTAGGAGATCAAATAAATTGGTGCATACAAGAGTTATAGATACAGAACTGATGCAGTCTTCCAACACTTGAAGAGGGTTTTTTCTATCCACTAACCTGCATCCAGACCTTTGCTAGATTTGCTGAAACATAACTCACAGACTCTCCCTAACATCACCAGCAAGCTTACTTTTGTTTTAATAGCAGGAACTAACCATCTTAGAAGCATTGGTTAGGAGTAAGCAGGTCAAAAACTTCACTGTTCTCTTGGAAATAGGTGGAAGTCATCCACAAGCTCAAAGCTGATAACTGCAGAGATGATGATGAAACAGAACAAGGCTGAGACACCAGGAGCTCTAATCAGGTCACACATAGTGACCTTATGTCAGCCCTCAGTCATGCCCCAAAGTACAGTCAGTTCAGTGTAAGAAGGGAGATGAAGGAGGAAAGAGACACCTGAGATAAGCTTGGTTTCCCAAAGACCCCAAGACAGATGAAGAGGCCTAGGAGCATCACAATGACAGGTGTTTTGTGGCCAAGCATACCAGAGACATCCTCCACATCTCTGCCATTATAGACAGCTGACCCAACAGTGGCATTATCTACCTTGACAGCAGGCCAGATCTCAAGTATTGTGCATGTGCTGAAGATTGCTGAAGAAATCCCCAGGTGACATCTCATTGCACTCCCATGAGACTTGGCAACAGGCAATGCCACGCTTCAGGATAGTTACTCACAACCCTTACCCCACCCTGACCTGATCCACCACTTAATAACAGGCCTACAACTCCCAGCAGGCAGCTCCCTGGCTAAGGTAAGCAGCCCATACCTACAGCCTAGCTGTGGTCTCCATGGACATTACCATTAAGCAGCATGGCTTTTCACAGCTTTTCTTGATTGCTAGTATGTTACTTAATTGTCCCTTGCAGGCAAAATATAGTCGCTGGTTGATGAGCCCAAGCGTGAGCCTATCACTTACATTAGAGACACGAACCAAAGCAAGCAATTAAATACTTAGCAGGTATAGGATAAGCGTGCAGATTGAGTTAAAATTAACAATAATTTGTCCACATTGAACATTAAGCGAGTTGCTTTGAATCAGTGAAATCAGTATCACTTCTAACTCCTCTTACCAGCAACATTCTTCCCTACCCCTCCTCAGTAGCAGCCAAAACTACGATCTTTTTGGAAAATAGCCACGGATGATATGGGTTCAAGACCACGAACTCTGCTTTTATTGCCATTTAAAACAGAACTTCAGAGTGACATGACAATGACCCTGCTGAGGCTGGTCTTTAGCTCATGATGAATCTGCTCATAAACCTCCAAGGGTCAAAAACTTCAATATTAGCATTTTTTTTAAAAAGAATCCAGTTGATTCCAAAATGTAAAAGCCCAAATGTTCACAGCATCAGTGAAGTCTAACCTACCTATCCATCTTCCCCCAGAAAGTGCTGCTATTACTGTATTTCAGGCCAAAGGCAGCCAAGCTTCTTCCACACAAATTAAAGACTGCTACCAGTAAGAAAAAAAAAAATAAAATCAGTTAAATTTCACAGAAAGCATATTAGCCAAATTTTTAAGCACATAAGCCTTCAGGTTTCTGGCAGACACTGAGAAACTGAAATCTTTGCATATGTTGGTCTCAAAACTTCCATTTTTATATGCTCCAATGGAGATCACACAGCAATATACAATGCTTAGTTTCATTTAGAAGTCCTTTAAAAAAAAAAGTGACAACAGATCCTCTATAGAGAATTGTTGAAACATGACTGTGGTTGTCTCAAGAAATAGCTACTTGACACTTACAAGAGAAGAAACATTACCATCATCCACTGAATTCAAACATTAAGTCTTGAACAAGAGTTGAGCCTCAATGCCTTTTTTGCTTAGCATTTTGAGTAATACGGCCACAAAAAAGTTAGACAGATCTCACTGTAGTGGCAGAATCATTACAAACAGAAAAGGCTTTTTCTTTCCACCTTAACTGAAAAGTGCCACACACCTTCATCTGAAACATTTGGGTATGGGCATTTTGTTACCACATGAACAACAAATTAGAGGGATTTAGATAATAGGTACAAGGCACTTAAAAGGTACAGAAGAGACATTAGCCTCCTAAGTTATACCGCTTAATGCGCCACTGAAAGGCATTCAGCTACTAAGTGTGGGTACAGCTACTATTCTGCAAGAGAAGTAATTGGGAGCATCGAGATGAAATTCAAGTTTTCTTCATTACAAGAAGCCCATTCTTATAATAAAGGTGAGTGCTTTTAGAGATAGTTATTCTAGCAGAGACAAGCAAACACTTGCACACCAGTGTAGTTTACATGCATAAATTGGAGTTTTATATGGGCAGGCTTTATGCAAGAACAAATGTGTCTTCACACAATGTACTGTAAGTCAAAGTTGCTCGCGTGGCTTTTGTTTTGAGAAGGCCAAAGACGGTGCTGCAAAAGAGAATATTATTTCAGCCTTTGCCTAGGTCTGACAGCAAAAGTCTTCTAGCTGCAGAGATGTCTAACGATTAATTTTAAAACAAGAATTTTTGCACTATGGACAAATGTCTATCACACAAGAATTGACCCAAGTGGCACAAATGGCTAAACACCGGTCTTTACACTGTTCCGATACTCTGGCAAAGGGGTTTGGATCTTAACCCCTGCAAACATTAGATTTTGATGTTCATTGTAGCAAACGCTTTAAATATTTTAACTAGGATACATATCTTAACTTGGCGAAGAGTTCCATAGCTATTGCTGTTAACCTAAGTTTCACCTCCCAAGCAAAAGCCCTTTACCTGAATTTCTGAATTACTTGCATAATTTTAAGACAACACAGCAGACCAATGGGAACACATGTCATGCTGTGAGTACTAAAACAAAGACAAAGCCTACCTGGAGGCAGCCTTCTCTATTAATCACAGATACTATAATATCTGAAAGCATCTCCCACTTGACACAGCCCCTTTACATTCCCCTTGTTTTCCATGTGATAGCCTCAATTAAAACCACAACAATCCATGAACTCTTAAATGCACAATTCTTCAAGTTAATTAAGATTAAAAATATCCAATACGTACCCCAATTCAGTAGCTTTACAATTTTTCTCCTATTTGCAGGCCACTTTAGGCAAGTATTTATGTATTTTAAATATTTCAGAAAATGTGGAGATAGGCAATCAACTTGGTTCATCTTGGCTACTGGTGCTTCAGTGGAGGGTACACAATGCCAAAGTCATTACTATTAAACTGGCCTGGTGAGATGAGACATTCTCAGTAAGTCATTAACACAAAAGCTTAGTAAGATTAACTGCAATTCCTCTAATTCATAATGCTGGATAAAACACTAAGGTTTTAAAAATGAAGTAGCACTCTGGAAATAGCAAGCTAATTTTGTGCTCGTGCATACACGTATGCACACATCTGATCACATGCAGCCCAAATTAAAGGACCTGCTACATTATGAGTCACATAACCTCTAGTCCATCCACACTGCAGTCCATGTGTAACTCTGCTACACTTCCAACTTTAACTCTGTTACACTTAAGTTCAACATAAAATCTCCACTGTTTAGTCCATAATATTCATTACTGTGAACACGTGATGATGGCCATAAACTACACAGCCAAACTGCACGTCAAAGATTAAAGTTCTGCAAGCATTTTCTTCTGGCATTTCCTACCCTCTAGATGCAAAATGAGCATCAGGCAGTAGAGCTAAAGCGCTATTAAAAAGAAAGTACCCAGTGTTGGGTATGTAACTATGTAAAATAGCAAGCAGTACAAGCACAACTTCAGAAATAGTGAGGTAAAAACATGTTTGAGCTTTTGAGAAATTACAGATGCAATCCCACTCAGACACTGGCTTAACATCACTGCAATACTGGAGATCTTAAGGATTTACACAAAGTTAAAAAGAACACCCTTCTAACACTAGAGTCAAAATCTTCCACTAATTTCTATAACATGAACCAGATCTAAAGCTATCTATATGCTTTTAGTTACCATCTCTTGAACAGACAGGTAAGAAATTTCAAGAGGCACAGTTCTTCACATTGTTATCCAAGAAAGACATTCATATTGTATTTTACCTTATCCAAGGATCATTCTGCACAAACTCATGGAAGCAGAGCCAAAGAATGGAAAAATATGCAAACTAACAGTGCTCAATCTTTTCAAATAGAAAGCTTTCCATTTTTATTCTAATGGCAGAGGCGGGCTGTGCTACAGCTCTCCTCTTGCCATACAGCAGAACCTAATTGCACATGATCTTGTACTTTTAGGCAGTATCAGAACTGGAAATCACTACCAGTGCTTCTTAGCATATACAATAACCCTAGCTGGATCAGAGGAGCCCTAGGGAAAGGACTGGGAGCTGGCTACCCCCATTACCTTGCCCATTACCCCCTGAGGACAGACTGCTGTCCATAACAGACAACATGCTGGGTGAATTGGCTGGGGGGGTTCTGTGGGGCCCACAGATTTAACCATCAAAAAAATTATATGCAACAGCAGAGTATTCCCCAGACCAAAGAGTGAAAGATCACTGTGCTTACAATCAGTGAACCAACATCAGAAGTTTCTTGCCTCCCTGCCTGCAGACAGCTTAGCAACTCTCGCTTTGGAGACAGCCTGCTCCAAACAGGAGCTCTTCAGACCCAGAGCAAGCAACCCCAGGCTCTATTCACCTGCAGCATCAAACCTCTGCTTATTAGCATCCACGATACCTAAAGGCAACAAAAATAGATTAACTACACAGAAAGAAGCTCTGTAGCACCTCGCAATGCAGATGCCTGCAGAAGTCAGCTTTTGTGCTTAAGAGTACCACATGTTTTTTCCTTGGCGCCAAGAAAAAAAAGCCTGGAAGTTTCCTTGGCACCAAGAAAAATCCTGAAAGTGTTTAAGGCCAGGCTGGGTGAGGCAACCTGGTCTACTGGTGGGTGTCCCTGCCCATGGTAGGCGGGTCAGAACTGGATGATCTTTGAGGTCCCTTCCAACCCAAACCATTCTATGATTCTATGAATATTTTTGTGGAGTTAAGTGTTCTACCAGTTACATGAAAGTTTAAGCACTTAGAATTACTTGCCCACGTTTAAGCTTTCTGGGAAGTAGCCTACAATACCAAACTTTCAAACATGGTGCTCATGCTTGCCATGCGTTATCGCTAAGTTCCATATCGATTTCCTGCTCTGAAAAAAAAAGTATTCCCTCATATTGCAAATTGTTTTGAAATCAAAACAAATCACTTAGAAGAAGCTGAGATCAAACAATACAGAACTCTAAACAGCACGTGGTTAATGAGTTACAAAAAGCAAGGAAAACAATGCCTTGACAAGTATTTAGCCCCCAAATTACTTGAGAAAACTAAGCAGAATGCTTGGGGGTTTTTACCCCTCCAACTTATGCGTCAAGACTTGTTCTGCAAGCAGCAAAAATATCTTACGAAATAAATTGCCTCAACTATCAAATAGCAACTCTAACAATGCAGTTAATTTTTCTTGTTTCCTTTAATATTAGGTGTGTTCATTTTCACCTACACAGTCAAAGTGACCTCTGAAGGAGCTTTTAATATTGACTCTTGCTCTACTTTAAACATGCTTCTTGACACAGCGTACTTGGTCAAACCATGCTTCTGGGCAGTGCTATGTGTTTAATAATGAAGTTTCTATTTGTATAATTTCTCACTTGCACCTGCCCTGAGAGGTTGGCTCCCAGCACAAGAATAACACTCAACTACAAAAATGAGAAGAATTTCCTTTTTTTGAAAACAATCAAAAACTGTGACACTAAGGTGCAATTGCACCTAATACGCAGAGCTGTGAGCCATCAGGAAGCACCTTCTAATAGTTCTGCAAGTGCCCTGAAAACATTGCTTAATCAAAGCATTGTGCAGAGGTTTATGAGCCTCCAGGCTCTGAAGGTCCAAGCATCAACTTAAGACACTGGATTTCAAGGCAGAGAGACCAATCAACCATCAACTGAGATGGTGAAAGTTTCACCATGCACTACCCTGAGCCACTGAAATCTATTCCAGCTAGCACCTATCATCACCAGATTACAGCTTAACAACCTTTGTTGTGATGGTGCCCATCTAAGTATCAGCTGTCCGAACTAAAGGTGAAAAAGCAAAGAACCCTCTCAGCTGAAGATGCCTATGGCATAAAGGTGGCATCGATGAACTGCTCACACATAGTTCTGCAGACTACAGGACAGTCTGGTTCTCTATTGCTCAGGCACTGACTGCAAAAACCAGAAAAACACATTTCCATCATTCCCAGAGCAATGCAGAACTACCACATAGCCCAGTGGCATCTGATCTAAAGACCTGTCTTATCACACCATGTCCTTCCCAGCTGACCTAGGAAAGAAGAAACTGGCACTTTATGACCTGGACATGAAGCATTTCATTCTGAGAAAAGTCTTCCATCACACAAAAACCCTCAATAACTGAATTAGCTATTAGCAAGACTTACAAATCTTAGACACATGGTCCTCTCACCTCTCACCCTTAAACTCTGTATCAGCCAGAAACCAAAAATCAAGTGCACCTATTGCAATCAAATACCTGCAGCCCAACACTACTTATTCTGCCAGAAACTGTAGTCAAGCTGGCAATTTCTTGCTGACTGCAGCTGGGGCACAGACATTTGCTCTTATCACTGGACCTCTTTGGAGGACTTCACATCACCGTGCTACTTTTGCCTCATCAGCAAGGAATGAGAGGTAACCAGCGCATGGAATAGCTCAACTCCTTCCTTAAGGGTGGTAATCTGGAACTTAAGCAAAGGGTTGCCCAAAACATTATTCCCAGTCATACTTAATAGCTATGTAAAGTCAGTAGATAAGGCAAAGATTGACAGTGATGAGGACAGCCATGCAGAAACATCCGGACTCGTGACAACCTCCATAACACCTGGACTTGTGACCACCTACTCTGCAGAAGAGCACCTTTAGGTGATTGCACAAGGGGAGGTTGCAGTTCAGGGTTGCCCCTATCCCTCGCTGGTAAAAGCTGCTTTTTACAAAATGATTGCTTCTGCAGCCTTTTCCATCTAGCTGGGAGGTCTTAAACTATGAAGTACTGCAGCAGATCTGAACATGCTATACTAGTTGATAAAATATTCTTAGATGCTGTGCTTGAATGTCTAATAAGTCCCTGACTTTCTTACAGCCAGGACTAAGGTATTGATAACCCACCATTTAAACAAATATTCAGGGGAATTTGTTTTCTGCTTCAATTTACCAAATGCTAGGGTTACAGGATTAGCAACTGAAACCAGAATCTGCTGAAATGTTGAACCAGCTTTTAACAGCAGTAGCTCCTGTCAAGGAGGTGCGCAGAGAGCCCTTTCCTCATTTCAGTTTATTCAGCTAGTTCAAAAGCCCAGAGAGAAAGGTCGTATTTCTCCAAGAATAAACAAAGTGCCAAAAGCTGATGTTACCAGCTCCAAGAGCACAAATCAAGCATTTGTATTCCCAACCAATGACCACTAACACTTTCTTTATTAAGTTCATATTAAACACAGTTTCTTCTCAAAATATTTATACTTTACCTTAACTAGAAGCCTTTGTACTTTCCTTCCAGTTCCTACCCTCAAACCACAGCTCAACTGGAAGACAATTCCCAAACTCTTATCACTACAAAGCTTAAAACATTATAGTGTAATTGTGCATTTCTAATCCTTCTTACCTCATCTTAGGAAACTAAAAGTACAAGAGAAGATGAAGCTAGATATTCCATCAAGCCAAGAAATCTGAAAAATAAATTGTGTGCTGATCTGAGCTAGTGCTCACCTTGCATATACTGTGAGTCTATCATAAAAGTCACTTCATCAAATAAAGTTTAAGGTATTAATCTTACCTTTAAACGATTCAGTAAGCCTAGTCTAACACATCTAAAGGTTTGCCTGAAGCCCAATACAAAGCAAGCCAAGAATATCACTTCTCAGGACAACAGGACTCCTTCTCCCTAGGGACAGAATGAGGGTCTAGGACTACTTTTGCAGTGGCTTAGAAGTTAAGATGCATAACCAAAGATTGAACACTACCAACACAAAAAACCACCATCCACAGAAACAACATATGACAGACTCCAGCCATGCCGCTTGAAGGGAAGCTCTCTCCTGTGGAAGGATGAAGGCATTGTGAGGCTGTTGGCTCCCACTCTCAAAATAAGTATTACAGAATCAGTAAAATAAGTATTACAGGATCAGTCAGAAGAATTTAGAAGAAAGGCACAACAGTTCAAGGACATCAAATACCAGAAAAGACAGCACATTAATAATACTGAGGTAAGGCAACTGGCAACCTTGCCTAAATCTACCCTTGTTAACACACATCCCTGGATTATTTCACAGGCTACTTCAGCTTCTTTCCAGGAACAATCACAAACATACAGTCCAGAGAGCTCCCCAATCAAAACTATTTTGACCCACTGTGATTTCTTTGAAAAAAAAATAAATAGATGAGTAATGTAGGTGCAGGAAGAGGTCACCAAACATTTGGATGTAAAAATGACCCAGTTACCAACCCAAGACTAGAGTGACTTCCTGAATAAGTAATAATGGAGGTGAGTCTAAGAATACACCTATCACACCTAAATGAGTAAGCCAGCCAACTCATTACAAAAGGCAAGCCGTGTGCCAAAGCCTTCCCTTCCTTCAAAACAATGAGGCCAAACTGAACGTGACTCAAATCTATTATTCCCCAAGCTACAGGTTATTTTGTTTTGTGGAACAAAGCTCTTAAACCTTGACCCAGAGAGGCCAAGAGGCACCAAAGATGAATGGCAGCCAAGCAAAGAGATCATCCAAAATTCTTCTCTGTTTGTCAGAAGCCAAAGGGCACAAAATAGGAGACGCAGGAGCCACTACTGAAACAGTTAACTCCTGGAGAAACGAACCAAGGGGGAGAACGTTTTGCCAGAGACCAAGCAGACATCAAGTACAAAAGGGTATGCCCAATGCTAACATATCTTCTGCAGGCACCAAGATATTTTAATTGCTCCTTTTAAGAAAAACATGCAATTCCTCCTCCTCCTCCTCCAGTTGTTTAGAGAATTTAAGTTTGCTCCCTTCAGTTCCCTTCTGGGACAGCAGTGCCAGGTTTCTTTCTTGCTATATTTAAAGAGGGGAAATAACAGCCACAAAAGGTTTTTTGGTGGTGTGGTTTTTTGTTGG